>JANAVB010031419.1:10141548-10593997 GCA_029216955.1 Iris pallida
CATTTTCTAAAATGTTTTAATACCATTTCGTAATATTTAGAATTGTTTTAAATTGGTTTTGCAATTTACTAAATTATTTCGATATCAGTTTGCAATTACTTAAATGTTTTAATTGCGGAATGTAAATTCTAATTTGCATTTAGACACTGGGAGTACCTATCTGTAATATCCTAAACTATAGGGGTCCTAGGTGCTAATTCTCTCTCACCCACTCCCTGGCCGACGATCGACTGCCCGGCCCACCGCCCACCTTTCCC
Source organism: Iris pallida (assembly GCA_029216955.1). Taxonomy (NCBI): domain Eukaryota; kingdom Viridiplantae; phylum Streptophyta; class Magnoliopsida; order Asparagales; family Iridaceae; genus Iris; species Iris pallida. The sequence goes on from JANAVB010031419.1 coordinate 10,141,806, forward strand.
CCGCATTTCCGGCTGCCCCCCGACCGACTCGACCCTCTATTTAAACCCCCCTCCTTCCCCAGACCAAACCCTAACCCTAAATCATCACCCAGCCACCCTCGACGCCTCGCCGACAGCCCCAAACTCCAAACCCTAAACCTAACTCGGCGAGCCTCTCCCACCCACTGACGACATTCACCGCTCCCAACCACCACCAGTCGCTTCGCCTCGACGAGATGACCCCAGTGCCCGGAGCGCCACCATCCCGACGCCTCCTCCGCCCAGTCGCCGCCTCGAAAACCGCTCGACTTGGACACGTGTCATCTACTCCCCCCCCATGTCCTTGTGTCTTGTTCTCACGCACAGGACTCGCCTACACACGACAACTCTAGGGTAAGTGCGGACACGGCAAACACGTGTCGTGCGTGTCATAAATAAACCCACACATGGACTTGTGTCCCTAACTGTCAGGACACAGGATTATTATTATTAGTTTTTATGTGTATTAATTCAAAACATAATTAAATCTAACTAAAACCCTAATCCTAACACAAACCTCGGGTTGACCCCCTGGCCAGCCCGACCTAGCCTAACACCCCCCCCCCCCCCCCCCCCCCCCCCCCCCCCCGCGCGCAGTGGGCCGAGCTTGAGCCCTTGCTGCTGGCTTATTTCTTTCTTTTTCTTTCTTTTTCTTTTTTTTTATTATTATTATATATATATAGATATATATATAATATATATATATATATATATATTGTATATATATATATATATGTATATACTATATATTGGCAGTATTTTATATATGTATATGTATTTTTATAGTTAGTAAATTTTTATATACATATTAGTATTTATATACATATGTGTATAATGTATATATTTCATATGTATATATATATTATATATGTATAATATTTGTATATATATATATATATATATATATATATATATATATATTATATATATATATATATATATATATATATATACTTTTAACATATGTATGTATATTCACTATGTATAATTTTACCTTATCAAAATATTAATACTTATTTTGCACTTTTTACCAATTTGTATTTTAGTATATTTAAATTACTGCAACCATTTGGTGTTCAAGCCTAGCATGGGTTTTTGGGCCCAAATGTTTTTCACACATTCAAGACCTGTACAAGTCATATTGGACTTGATTCATGGCCTTGGGTCCTGTATTTGAACTTTTGTTCAAATTATATACATGGACAAAATACGCAGAGAATTAATTATTTTAATTTCAATTGTGTGCGATGCTGTTTTGGATTTCTATAAATGCTTAAAATATTGCTAAAATTCTGGAAAAATAGTATTTAGATACTATGTTAATTTGCTAATTTAGTATAATTTTTATAGTATTAATTTACAGTTTTGCCACTAGTTTGGCATATGAAACCAAAAACTCATTTTCTGTATACTAAGGAAAACTGATTTTTATAAAATACTTGTACTGGTTAAAATTCCAGAAAAATTATAATAAATTTCTATAATTAACAAGAATCTTTTTGGTACTTTATTTTATGTAAAAATAAGCTTTCTGTCTATCTCAAAAATTGTTAAAACACAATGATCATTTGATTTATTTATTGATTAATTACGACTTGTAACTTTTTGTGCTATTTGAGTTTTAGCCGTATTGAACCTCACCCCTCACTAGTGTAAAGACCCTAGAAAGTTAGTTAAAGTAGTGTGTCACCTACATTGGTCTCCTATGCAAAAATTATCTTTTGGCTAGGTGCCCAGTCACAAGTCGTGTTGCACCAATTAGTGTCCTAGTGTTTTAGCTTAGTATAAAAACTAAGTTTATGTATTTATTTCTATAGTGACGAGTTACCAGACATCTATAGCACTTTTATCGCAGCTTGCTTGCTTTGCTAGAGGCAAGTACTTTCTACAAACTTTACATACTGTTACATAAATGAACTGCAAACCAACCATGTTTAAATGCTGATCCTTAGGGTAGCAAGTTAAAATATCATATGTTGTACTTTCCATTACTACCATGCTTAGAACAGTCTTTTTGTAACTCTCACATGATTCGAATATGGGTTATAGAAAAACTGACAGTTGAGTACGTGATCATGACCCCTCTATAGTAGCGAGCGGGTCGCATTTTATATGCATACCTTGCCGCAGGCCATTATCCCGTATTTCTGTACGGATGTACACCTATGCTTGTTAACTTGTACGTATGTACATTTTATTTACATGTACCACAGTACATTATTCATCTATTGACCGATCACGTACTTGCTACAGTTTTAAACATTACATATACATCTGTTTCTATGACATATGTGTCCTTGCCATGATAGATTGTGTGATGCCATGTTCTAGTCATTCCACTTATGTTCATTTCCATGTTTCACATGCTAGTTTGTTAGATTCAGTACTTGCTCCCGTACTGACAGGATAACGTTGTAGGTGTCCTTACTGGGTGGAGTTACTCTACGACTCATATTATGGAGGTACTACCGAGGACCCGACTTTGCCATACGAGGATGTTCCTGGGGGAGACTCGTCTAGTTTGCATAGCTGCTTGGGATATTTAGTGTAGTCATATTTTAGGCTACATATTTTGTAACTGGATATGTATCCAGTTTTACATTTCAGATCACTTGTACTTTGGACTTATTTCTATATATGAGACGACTTTTGTGTTTGGAGCATTTACGACTTTTATTCACTTATAGAACTGTTAGTACATTTAGTCTTAACTTGTTATCTCTAGAACAGCTTACTGCATTTTATCTCAAACGCAGGCTGGACATGACTCGGCCCGGTCCAACGATTTGGGTAGCGGGTCGTGACATATTTTTAGTGGTGGCCCATGCAGGTCAAGACTAAATTGTTTGGTTACGTTATTGTACCAAGCATGCCTGCAATTAGGAACTTAAGGTAATTAGACAACGTTAAGGAATGACGCTTAGAACACCTAGAGGAATGCTAGGATTGCAACATAGGAAATACATCACATGTTTGCTATTATAATTAGATTTTCTTGTCTATGATTGCTTACTTTAACGAATCCTTATAAGTCCATTTTATTGTAATTTAGATGGTGTTTACTCGTTCATCCCAGTATGTTACACCGAGAATGGGGCCCTCATTATCCAGTCAGCTGACCAGTCGACTGATACACCTTCACCTACCACACTCCTCCACTCCACAAATCCACAAACCTAGATACCACAACCACCTTCCACATCACATGCCCAGCAGGACCCAATACTTCCACCACCCCCTATCACTATACTACCCAGGCTTCACACTCGACGGGAACCAGCTGCTCACTCTGATTCAGGGGTTCCTAACAACCCATCAAGAGCAGACTACCCTACTCCGCCAGAGCATGGAGCGTTTTGAGGGACATCCCGTGGTCCCACCACATGTAGAGCCATGGCAGAGAGCGGGGACGATCAAGGACTTCATGGGTCTGAATCCCAAGGAGTTCTTAGGGACTGAGGGCATTGTAGTAGCAGATGACTGGCTAGACTCGGTAGAGAGGAAGCTTCTTGGAGTTAGGATGCCGGATGACCTCCAGGTCAAGGCAGCGGGATTTTGCTGATAGACTTGGCAGGAGTTTGGTTCCGGAATGAGCCATTATTTGTGAGAGGGAGAGCCACTTGGGATCAGTTCAAGACCCAGTTCAAGAAGAAATTCTTCTCGACCACTGCTAGAGTAGCCATGGGGCTACGATTCCAGAACATCCAGCAGGAGAACCATTCTGTTGATGACTATACGGCAGAGTTTAGTCGCCTGAGCCGTTTTGCTCCTAGTCTGGTTGCAGATCCAGAGGAGATGACTCGTAGGTTTTGCCATGGTCTAGTTTCAGACAATAGCATTCTTATAGTGGCGAACGGTACGACTGACTATTACCAGAGCCTAGAGTTGGCCCGGAGCATTGAGGAGCGTCTTCTGTCTAGTAAGAGGCCGGCTTCTGTACATCATGAGGGACCGTCCAAGCGTCAGGCTTTCCAGCAGAGAGCACCGACGTCGCCCCAGCAGACTTACCGTCCCCCTACATCACACCCGACCCGCCAATTAGAGCCCCGGGACCCCGACATCAGCAGCAGAGGGGAGCTATATGTTCTTTCTGCGGAAGACCGGGTCACGACAGCTCATTTGCAGGAAGAGGTTGAAGCAGTGCTTAGTTGTGGGTCTGCCACCCATCAGATTCGGGGCTGCCCAGTAGCGAAGCCTAGAGGACCGCTCCCGACTCAGCAGCAGAGGTTTGGGCATCATCTGCAGCAGCAGAAGGGGCCTCAGGGAAGGTTTATAGCCTAGCCCTTGAGCCGGAGCCGGAGCTAGTTTCGGAGCCAGATTACTTAGCTGACGTCATCACATGTCATGTTTATTTGCATACTTTTCTAGCTCTATGCTTATTTGATTCTGGTGCATCTCATAGCTTCCTGTCATTAGATTTTATGCATGAACATCACTTAGTATCTACACCTACTGCGGAGATTAGTAGAGTAATGACGGGAGGAGGACCAGTGCCTATTAGAGCTAGCTATAGATGCTCTATTACTATAGTCGGAAGAGAGTTTGAGGGGCGATTCTTTGTGATGCCACTCCCCAGTTATGATATCATATTGGGGATGGACTGGCTTAGCTATGCTCATGCATCTATAGATTGTTATGAGGGTAGTATTTTGTTCAGTCCCCCAGGCACAATACCATTCAGAGTCAGGAGGACAGGGCCGGAGATCAGCCTAGAGCCGAACTGTTGTGCGACAGTTGGGGACGTAGCACCGCCACACCCTATCATTTGGGAGTTTATGGATATATTTCCAGAGGATCTTCTAGGACTTCCGCCTGACAGAGATGTGGAGTTCACTATAGATTTAGTGCCGGGTTCATCACCAGTATTCCGGGCTTGCTATAGAGTGAATCCCAAGGAGGCCATAGAGATGAAAGAGCAGATTGATGACCTGTTGAAAAAGGGTTTCATTCGATCCAGTGCTTCTCCATGGGGAGCGCCAGTGCTCTTTGTGCCTAAAAAGGATGGTACAGTCCGGTTGTGTATTGACTACCGGGCCTTGAATGCCATCACTATCAAGAACAAATATCCTCTGCCCAGGATAGATGATTTATTCGAACAGTTGAGCGGGACGAAGGTGTTTCCAGGATAGACTTGAGATTCAGGTACCACCAGGTGAAGGTTAGGGCAGCAGACATCCAGAAGACGGCGTTCAACATGAAGTACGGGCAGTACGAGTTTCTGGTGATGCTATTTGGTCTCACAAATGTGCCAGTTGTCTTTATAAATTTGATGAATAAGACATTTCACCAATATCTGGATAAGTTCGTCGTAGTGTTTATCGACGACATCCTGATATACTCGAAGACGCCAGAGGAGCATGCAGAGCACTTGCGGATAGTTTTGGGGATTCTGAGGCAGGAGAGATTGTTTGCCAAATTGCCGAAGTGCGAGTTCCTTTTAGACCGAGTGGAGTTTCTCGGCCATATAGTTACGGGAGATGGAATCTTGGTGGATCCCAGGAAGATTGCTGCAGTTGAGACGTGGAAGGCTCCGACGTCAGTTTTAGAGATCAGGAGCTTTCTGGGTTTAGCAGGCTATTATAGAAAGTTCGTCCAGAACTTTGCTAGGATAGCTGAACCCATAACGAAGCTAACGCGGAAGGACGCAGAGTACATCTGGTCAGAGGACTGCCAGACAGCATTTGAGGAGCTGAAGAGGAGGCTGACGACCGCTCCAGTTCTGACATTACCTTCAGGTTCTGGAGGTTTCACCATATACAGTGATGCTTCTGGAAAGGGGCTAGGATGTGTCCTTGTAACATCCAGTTTTCCAAATGAGAGTAATTTGAATTTTGATTATAATCATTTAATAATGATATTTAAATCATACTATGATTTTTGGTAATTTTAATTATTTTAAAATTATTTAAAATGTTGATTGGTGATTTTGTTGGTTAACTAGTTGAACTCTAGTTTTGCTAAGCCTAGAGACTAACCATGACCAAGGAAGCCTAGTCATGTGATTAGGATGACTATTATAACTTTTAGCCTAGGGGTATTTTGGTCTTTGACTTTTTGGTGCTTTTAAATTTTTATTATTTAAATAGTGCTAATTGTTGGTTTGAGTCTTGACCTAGAAACTTAGCCTAATCTAGATTAGCCTTGAATGGTTAGGTTAACTAGTCATGAGATAATTACTAATATCTAGATATTATAGGAAGATATTTTTACTCTAAGATATTATGGAAAGTTAGCCTATGACATTTAAACCAATAGGAATGCCTAGAATTTGTTGGATAATCCTTAGCCACTCATCAAGACCTAAAACCTAGCCCTAAAAATCTATGGCAGCCATTAAACACTCCTTCCCCTTCCTATAAAGTCCCATTTACAAAAGCCTTGCCTCTTTTACACTTGCCAAGAACCCTAATAGTTCCTTCACAATTTTCCTTCCCTAATATCCAAATCAAACCCAAATTGATTCAAATCAATTGCAACATCACCCTCTACAGCAGTGGGAGCTAGTAGAGGCTTGCTAGCTAGGATTTGGGATCATTTTGATTGATTGGAGTTTGAAGGAGAACCCTCATCCTTGCCCTTTTTTATTGAGATTCAATCTCAATAGGTAAATCCCTTGAAACCCTAGTAAATTATGTTTTAATTCCATAGATGCATGCATATAGATATACCCTAGCTGTAGGAATGGTTTGGTACTAGTTAGTGTCCATTTCGTGTCCGTATCGGACACTTATCAAGGGTTTTAAGAAGGTGTTCGATGTAATACCTGTGAGAATAAAATGTTATTAATTTCAAAACTAATTGAAAGGAAATTTAGGCCTTGAATTGTAGAGCATGAATCCAGAGGACTGAGTCGAAGTTTTGGAGTCCTCGTGTCCAAAACGGACACGTACAGACACGGTAGCAGTGCCCTGCTGCCACGTGTGTAGTGCTCACTGCACAGACCATTAGGAACCACCAAAATTGGTGTGGAAGTCGGGGCAGTGACTGACAAGTCACTCCCTAAGTTTCAAGACTCCTAGTGTCGTGTCGGACACGGAATTTGACTCGCACCGATCCTGTACTGTACTGTACGTACGGTTTTTACTCACTAATACGACTTTGAAACTAGGACACGACACATCTTAGGGTTCATGCAGGCACTTGAAACCCTAGCTCTATACCCTATCTATCACTATACATGTGCACTTTGTGTCTCGTGCACTGTGTTGAGTCCATTTCGACTCGACACGACCGCACGAGGTCACTGTTCCACTGATTTCTGATAACTTAGTAATTTACACTTTTGACACATCGTGTCCTGTTTATTGGACACGTATGACTTCCTTAGGACACATGGGGTATGCCCACACCTCTGCACTCGAGATTGGGTTCTTGAATTTAACTGATGCATGAGAAACAGTTTTTGAATTTGGATTGGGATTAAAACTGTCATGTTTTACTGATACTCAAGTTCAAGTTGAATTTCCTGAGATTTAATGTAATTACAACTGTTTTTTCTAATGATTATTGCAGTGTTAATGCACCTACATGTATCTAGGTTATAGCCTACACTTTATGGATCATATTAGCATAGGGTTGGCTTTTGAAATTGTATTTTGATACCGTGTTATCCCAAGTTTTCAGAAATCAAATGAGTTTAAAATGGAATGTTGAGTTTCAAATATATATGTAACTGTGTGTATATGTAACTGAGGTTGGATTTGGGTCTGTTTTCGTGTTTGGCATATTAAGTTACTAAATTACATAGCACCTAATAACCTGAGAGTGCATGTGTCCTGAGATTCATATTGACAGTGAAACCTCAGAATGGCAAGTGTCATGTGTGTGTCATATGTTTACTGATTTCTAGGATTCAATGCAAAGAAAGTTTATACATGTGTATTAGGTGATTTTAATGATAATTTCAACTGTATTTGTTAACTAGATGTTTATCTGGATGTGTACTTGGGTTTCCAGTTTTTGGTTTTCAAATTTTAGTAGGTTGTTAGACATGAACTGTTAGTTAATGACCTGAGATTGATATGGAAATTCCCTATTTTTCTGATACTGCCATGTATCAGTGTGATATTTAATTGTTTCTTCCTAATTCGATTGCCTTAATAATTAATATCATGTATTTTGTTAATAGGTTTAAATATTGTACATAACTGAGAATAGGGATGAACTGGTTACATGAAATCTGAGATTTCATTGTGATGTTGAACTGAGATTTCTGAGTTCATGAAACCTGAGTTTTAGTGTAGGTTTAAATGTTTGGTTTCTTTTTTTTCCTTTAAACTGAGTGGTTGAAATCTGAACTGTACATGAATACCTGAAATTGAATGTGGATTAACTGATTTTGGCCTGACATTGGCCTTGGCATGGCCTGTCTTAACTGGCCTTGGCATGGACTGCATTGGCAGGGCCTGCCTTGACTGGCTTGGCATTTCCAGATAGGTGAGGAGAGGGAGTGCCTACAGGGCAGTGCAAGGCCTGGCCTCCTCTTTCCTGTGAGTTAGTGTTAGTTGGTTTGAGTGTTAGAAATGAAATCCAGAGTTTTTGAATGAAACCTGAAAAAGACTGAACTTGAGTATTCAAATGAAACACTGAGACTTAAACCTGAGTTTACTTCACTGTTTTTATAAAAACACACACATTCCTTAACACAGATGCCTATTGATTCCTGCCATATTACTGTATTTCCACACTCACAGTAAGTTGCATTCCCATTGCCACCCTTCACTGTTTTGAGTTTGACTTTATTGCATTAGTTCACTATCACCCCTTCCTATTTAATTGCCACATTAACACACACACACACATCTCCTCAACCCCCACTGTTTACACACATTAATGATACCCTACAGCAACATGTGTCATACACACACACACTCAAATCTGTGAACACTGTCACATAGCACACTATTTTTTTCCCTTTCACTTCCTTTGCATTACCATATGTCACATAGCCCTTTTCTATATCTATATATGCAATATAATATAATATGTATGTATATGTAAGATAGATAATAAAAGTATGAATGAAATATATGCACAAATGTCATGAATATAGACTAACTCCATACATGTACACCATGCTATGCACACACACAAACACCCTATATAAATAGGTACATGGTATGTATATTGAGCCAATGTATGTATATATGCAATGTGTAGATTCTATGTGGCCCATGTGTTTATGTGTATTTTGTTAGATATATTTTAATGTGTGAAGTAGACCACATGGTTTATGGCATATGCCTATGGTTCCTAATGGGGTATATATTTAGATATAGACCTAAGGTAGAATATGATATAAATGCTACATGTTAGCACTCACACTATAGCCTATGTGGCCATACCCTAATTATTGACTAATTAAATCAAGGATGACTTAGAGTTGACTAGAGCTTGACCAAAAACCCTAGAATGGCCAAGTTGACCAAATAGTTTAGGATTGACTTAGTTAGTCTAAGTTGACCTAGTTGACTAGATGTTGACCATTGTGATCAGAGTTGACTGGTCCTAGACAGTTGACCAGTTGACCCAAAGTTGACCTGTCTCGACTTGGACCTAGTTTGACCTAGACAGTTGACCAGGTTTGACTTAGAGTTGACTTTGACCTAGATTGGCCTAGAAATCATGTAGATTGCATTGTAGCTTTTATTTTTCTTGTATTGAACATGTCATAACCTGTACTGCTCTATTTAGGACATTGTGACTCCGGTGCAGACATCTGATATTACATTACTCTTTTCAGAGTATCAGGCGAGTACATTCTCTGATAGTTCTTTCATTTACTTGTCAATTACTGTACTTCAGTTCTAGTTAGCTGTATGTGATTCTCTTTTACAAACACGTATTATTATTTCTGAATCCATATATGCGACACACATACTTACTCGTCTTACCTCTATTATTCGAATCACCATACAAATCACCATACGAATCACTATTCGAATCACCCTATTCGTATCTTCATATGTTGGTTGGACTTGTATTCGTCTTATGTGTTGGATTATGGATTCATTTGTATTAGACTGGACGGGGAAATACTTGATTAGACATGTGAACATTTCCACTATTCGAACCACCCCCGGTGAATATATTCGAACGATAGCCATTCCACACCCGGCCAGGTGTGTGATGTGCCGGATTTACCCTTAGCCATTTATATGTCTATCTAAGTATTTTAAAACACACTTGGAGAATTTATTCGAATCATTATTAGAACATCATGTGAATTACTATTCGTATCACCTTATTCGTATCACCTTATTCGATTCACCTTATTAGAATAATGATTAGAATTACATTCGACTCATCTTATATTAGACTCACATTGGGATTACACTCGACTTATATTGTACCATCTGAACTCATTATGTTACTCTAGTTCAGCTAGATCTTATTTTTACAGTCTTCTTTACTATGTTTCTCTTCTTGTTTAGTTACCTTACTTCATTGTACCTTAACTGCTTCTCTAATCACTACCTGTATAAAACTGCCATATTCATCAATACAACTATCTATAACTGCTTTATAGTTCTCTGTCATTTACTTGGAATTTCTTGATGAAATGTACTCGTTCCTGTCCTGACTGGACCTGTTGAAAATATTATAGATGATTGCCCTTAGGACATTTGCCCTACTTGCCTTGGAGCAGGAGATGGCTTAGCTACCTTTGGCCCTGACACTCAGGAGTGATGGGGAGACTAGCTAGTAGACTTGGTTTAGTTTTCATATTTTAGAACTTGAATTGTAATAACTTGAGATTCGAGTTTGTATCTGAGTTTGTTTGAGATATTATTATTTAGTAGTTTATAAATATTGTTATTTAGTTTTTAGTTATAAACTTCTGTGTTATCTTATCATGCTTAGATTGTGATTGAGATTTCATTATACCTATACTTGTCCTCCGTTCGGAGTTGAGATATTGACAAGTACATTATATAATTGCGTGAGTTGTTGATTAGATAGTAACCTAGGACAGCGTTCTACCGCCGACACTGCGACGTAGGCTGGACGTACCCACTTCTCGTGCCCCTACACAGGGTGCGGGTCGTGACAGTCCTACAGCAGCATGGAAAAGTGATTGCTTATGCATCTAGGCAATTGCGGACTCATGAACGGAATTATCCTACCCATGACCTCGAGTTAGCTGCGGTGATCTTTGCACTCAAGTTATGGAAACATTACTTATACGGAGAGCGTGTGGAAATCTTTACTAACCACAAAAGCTTGAAGTATGTGTTTACGCAGAAAGAGCTGAACATGAGGCAAAGACGATGGTTGGAGTTGATGAAAGACTTCGACATCGATTTACAGTATCACCCTGGGAAGGCAAATGTGGTAGCGGATGCGCTGAGCAGGCATCCGATGGCATGGTACCTGATGATTGATCGGCATTTGCGGGAGGATCTGGAGAAGCTCGGCATCGAGCTAGTTCGGCCAGGATCAGTGATACAGATGATGGCACTTGACATTCGGTCAGGTTTAATGGAGCAGATCCGGAAGGCACAGTCTACAGATGAGAGCCTTCGCAGCCTTCGAGCCCAGGCGTTAGCTGGATTGCTGGATGATTTCACTATAGCAGAGGATGGATCCTTGAGGTATGGTAGTCGATTGTGCGTGCCGAAGGGAGAGCTGGTAGAGGCAGTCTTGCAGGAGGCACACCGATCGAGATATTCTATTCCCCTGGTGCTAACAAGATGTACCGTGACTTGCGGGAACATCTTTGGTAGCACGGGATGAAGAGGGATGTATCACGTTTCATCTCAAGATGCCTAGTTTGCCAGCTGGTCAAGGCGGAGCACCAGAGGCCAGCTGGTTTGTTGTAGCCGTTACCCATTCCCGAGTAGAAGTGGGAACATATTATGATGGACTTCGTCTCAGGGCTTTCTCGTTCCCAAGGAGGAAAGGATGCCATTTGGGTCATCGTAGACAGGCTGACGAAGTGTGCGCACTTTATACCCTTCAAGGTGGGGCTTACCACCGAGAAGTTGGCAGAGCTATACATGCAGCAGATAGTTCGCCTACACGGAGTGCCAGTGAGCATCGTGTCAGACAGAGATAGCAGATTTAAATCCCACTACTGGAGGAGCTTACAGGAGGAGCTGGGCAGTAGGCTCAAGTTCAGTACGGCGTACCACCCACAGACAAATAGGCAGTCCGAGAGGACGATACAGATACTGGAGGATATGCTGAGGACCTGCGTGCTGGACTTTAAAGGATCTTGGGAGAGCCATCTGCACTTGGTAGAGTTTTCATACAACAACAGCTACCAAGCCAGTATCGGTATGTCTCCTTTCGAGGCGCTATATGGACGACGATGTCGCACACCGCTCTTTTGGGATGATGTTGGAGACAGAGTTATGCTTGGGCCATAGATGATCACAGATACAGCGGAGAAAGTCAGAATGATCAGAGACAGGCTCAGAGTAGCTCAAGACAGGCAGAAACACTGGGCTGATGCTAGTCGCAGACCGATGGAGTTCGCAGACGGTGATATGGTGCTAGTGAAGATATCACATACTAGAGGGACGATTAGGTTCGGACGATGAGGAAAGCTGAGCCCCAGATACATCGGGCCATTCGAGGTACTTGGCAGGATCGGAGAGGTAGCTTACAGGATTGCACTTCCACCCAACCTAGTAGGAGTTCACGATGTCTTTCACGTATCTCAGCTGAGGAGATATGTTCCAGACCCCAGTCATGTGCTAGATCATTCGGAGTTGGAGGTCAGACCGATCCTTACAGTTTTTGAGCAGCCAGTGGAGATATTAGACATGAGAGAGAAGAGGCTGAGGAACAAGGTTATACCCTTAGTACGAGTAGCTTGGAGCCGTCACTCTCCAGGTGAATCTACTTGGAAGAGGGAGTCGGACATGAGGGAGAGATACCCTTACTTGTTCGATCCAACCGCTGCGAGGGAACCACCCGTTCCCGCTTGATACCTTAGAGGTTAGTTTCGATCATAGCCTGAGTCATTTGTTGCATTGCTTGCTATGTTAGAATATTGTAGGGTCTTCAATCCTTATGAATTTCGAGGACAAAAGTTTTCAAGGAGGGAAGACTTGTAAGCCCCTGTTTTTCAAAAATTATTTAGTTAGTGTTAATTAATTAAATGCCATTTTTAGCCTTAAAATATTTATTATGATTCTTAGAATTTTTTCTAAAATTTTTAAATGAATTTTAAATGAGTTTTAAATACAAAAAAATATTAATTTGCAATTTTCTAAAATGTTTTAATACCATTTTGTAATTTTTAGAATTGTTTTAATATGGTTTTGCAATTTACTAAATTATTTCGATATCAGTTTGCAGTTACTTAAATGTTTTAATTGCGGAATACAAATTCTAATTTGCATTTAGACACTGGGAGTACCTATCCGTAATATCCTAAACTATAGGGGCCTAGGTGCTAATTCTCCTATCACCCACTCCCTGCCCGACGACCGACTGCCCGACGGCCACCGCCCACCTTTCCTCCGCCATTTTCGGCTGCCCTCGACCGACTCGACCCTCTATTTAAACCCTCCTCCTTCTCCAGAGCAAACCCTAACCCTAAATCATCACCCAGCCACCCCCGACCGCCTCGCCGACAGCCCCAAACTCCAAACCCTAAACCTAACTACGACGAGCCTCGTCCAGCCCCACCGACGACATTCATCGCTCCCAACCACCATCAGTCGCTTTGCCTCGCCTCGTCGACCCCAGCGCCACCGGAGCATCACCGTCCCGACGCCTCCTCCGCCCAGTCGCCGTCTCGAAAACCGCTCGACTTGGACACATACGTGTCATCTACCCCCCCCCATGTCCTGTTGTGTCTCGTTCTCACGCACATGACTCGCCTACACACGACAACTCTAAGGGTAAGTGCGGACACGGCAAACACGTGTCGTGCGTGTCATAAATAAACCCGACACATGGACTCTTGTGTCCCTAACAGTCAGAACACATGATTATTATTATTTTTTTATGTGCAATTAATTCAAAACCTAATTAAATCTAACTAAAACCCTAATCCTAACACAACCCTCGGGCTGACCCCCTGGCCAGCCCGACCTAGCTTAAACCACCCCCCCTGGGGCACAGTGGGCCGAGCTCGAGCCCTTGCTGCTGCGGTTATTTCTTTTTCTTTTTCTTTTCCTTTTTCTTTTTCTATTTTTGTTATTTTATATATATATTTATATATATATATATATATATATATATTATATATATATATATATATGTATATACATATATTTGTATATATATATATATATATATATATATATATATATATATATATATATATATATATATATATATATATATATATATATATATATGTATATACTATATATTGGCAGTATTTTTATATATGTATATGTATTTTTATAGTTAGTAAATTTTATATATATATTAGTATTTATATACATATGTGTATATATGTATATATTTTCATATGTATATATATTATTATATATACTATTATATATATGTATACAATATGTGTATATATATATATATATATATATATATATATATATATATATATATATATATATATATATATATATATATATATATATATATAAGAAAAATACTTAATTATAAAGTGTATTTTTCTATATATATATATATAAGAAAAATACTTAATTAAGTATTTTTCTTATATATATATATATTTATATATATATATATATATATATATATATATATATATATATATATATATATATATATATATATATATATATATATATATATATATATGTAATTTTAACATATGTATGTATATATTCACTATGTATAATTTTACCTTATCAAAATATTAATACTTATTTTGCACTTTTTACCAATTTGTATTTTAGTATATTTAAATTACCGCAACCATTTGGTGTCCAAGCCTAGCATGGGGTTTTTGGGCCTAAATGTGTTTTCACACATTCAAGACCTGTACAAGTCATATTGGACTTGATTCATGGTCTTGGGTCCTGTATTTGAACTTTGGTTAAAATTATATACATGGACAAAATACGCAGATAATTAATTATTTTAATTTCAATTGTGTGCGATACTGTTTTTGGATTTCTATAAATATTTAAATTATTGCTAAAATTTTGGAAAAATAGTATTTAGATACTATGTTAATTTAGATAATTTAGTATAATTTTTATAGTATTTAATTTACAGTTTTGCCACTAGTTTGGCATATGAAACCAAAACTCATTTTCTGTATACTTAGGAAAACTGATTTTTATAAAATACTTGTACTGGTTAATAAATTCTAGAAAAATTATAATAAATTTCTATAATTAACAAGGACCTTTTTGGTACTTTATTTTATGTAAAAATAAGCTTTTTGTCTATCTTAAAAATTGTTAAAACACAATGATCATTTGATTTATTTATTGATTAATTACGACTTGTAACTTTTTGTGCTATTTTGAGTTTTAGCCGTATTGAACCTCACCCCTCACTAGTGTAAAGACCCTAGAAAGTTAGTTAAAGTAGTGTATCACCCCACATTGGTCTCCTATACAAAAATCATCATTTTGGCTAGGTGCCCAGTCACAAGTCGTGTTGCACCAATTAGTGTCCTAGTGTTTTAGCGTAGTATAAAAACTAAGTTTATATATTTATTTCTACAGTGACGAGTTACCAGACATCTATAGCACTTTTATCGCAGCTTGCTTTGCTTTGCTAGAGGCAAGTACTTTCTATAAACTTTACATACTGTTACATAAATGAACTGCAAAACCAACCATGTTAAATGCTGATCCTTGGGGTAGCAAGTTAAAATGTCACATGTTGTACTTTCCATTACTACCATGCTTAGAACAGTCTTTATGTAACTCTCACATGATTAGAATATGGGTTATGGGGAAACTGACAGTTGAGTACGTGATCATGACCCCCCTATAGTAGCGAGCGAGGTCGCATTTTATATGCATACCTTGCCGCAGGCCATTATCCCGCATTTCTGTACGGATGTACACCTATGCTTGTTAACTTGTACGTATGTACATTTCATTTACATGTACCACAGTACATTGTACATCTATTGACCGATCATGTACTTGCTACAATTTTAAACATTACATATACATCTGTCTCTATGACATATGTGTCCTTGCCATGATAGATTGTGTGATGCCATGTTTTCAGACATTCCTCTTATGTTCATTTCCATGTTTCACATGCTAGTTTGTTAGATTCAGTACTTGCTTCCGTCCTGACAGGATAACGTTATAGGTGTCCTTACTAAGGAGGAGTTACTCTGCGACTCATATTATGGAGGTACTACCGAGGGCCCGGCTTTGCCATACGAGGATGTTCCTGCGGGGAGACTCGTCTAGTTTGTATAGCTGCTTGGGATATTTAGTGTAGTCATGTTTTAGGCTATATATTTTGTAACTGGACAAATATTCAGTTTTATATTTCAGATCACTTGTACTTTGGACTTATTTCTATATATGAGACGACTTTTGTGTTTGGAGCATTTACGACTTTTATTCACTTATAGAACCGTTAGTACATTTAGACTTAACTTGTTATCTCTAGAACAGCTTACTGCATTTTATCTCAAACGCAGGCTGGACATGACTCGGCCCGGCCCAACGATTTGGGTAGCGGGTCATTACAACTCCACACAGAACTACCGTCGCCACCGTCTCGTCATTATCACCATCATCACCAAGACCCGACCACCACACCCGATCGTTGCCACTACAGTAAACCCTCTCTGCCAACCCCGTCGGCGACCGAGACACATCACTACCACCGCGGCCACTGCCTCGGCAGCCCTGCCTACACCACCAATAACCACCACCACGGCGGCTCACAGCCACCACCCGAAAAACCCAAATTCAAGACATTCAAATATAACCTGACCAAGACCCGTCGCCCTGTCTCGACCACGACCGCGCCGCCTCAGTTCTGTCCCCCGCCCGCTTTCCATCCGAGCCCCCGTGCCGGAGCGCAGCGCGTCCACCGAAGCGGCCATCCGAGCCCCGTGCCAGAGCGCAGCATGTCCGCCGATGCGGCCATCCGAGTCCCCGTGCCGGAGCGCAGCACGTCCGCCGTTGCCCCTCTCGGCCGGCAGCTCCGGCCTGAAACCTACCAGAAACCCATGTCTCCCGTTGCTAACCGCCGGCCGCCAAAACCCTTCAGCCTTTCCGTCTGCCTTCCTCCTCCCAGATCCGCACGCCGAGCACTGCACCCCCTTCTTCTCCTCCCGTCGAGCGCCCAGCTCCGACCGACCGACCTCCACCGCATCCCGTGCCGCCGCCCTATCAAAACCACCGCCGCCACCCGAACTTCTCCCTCTCCGCCTGAAACCCTCTTCCGTCTCCGCCGCTTCCGATCGCCGACGCCCAACCCCTGTGCACCGCCCGAACCGCTCCACCGATTAAGCGTCGCCATCCGCCGAGGACCCATTTTGGCCGCTCGCCGCCGCTGCCCGTTCTCCATCACTCCCAAACCCCCTTCATCCCTCTCATCTCCTTCACACTCTTCCTTTTTATTTCAATTACTGTGAGGGAACAACAGAACGTATGTACTGTTGTTTATTTTTATTTTTATTATTATTATTATTTATTTTTTTAGTATTATTATTATTAGCAGTAAGCAGTCTAGGCAAGATTATTTTATTATTATTATTATTATTATTATTATTATTATTATTATTATGGTCATTAATGTTGTTATTTTAATTGTGTTATTTTCTATTAAGTTCTTTGTATTACAGTATGCAATAGAGGTTGACAAATACTTTGAATAAAATTATTATTATTATTACCCTTACTAATGTTGTATTATTTGTACTAAGTATTGTACCATTTTATTAGCTATGATAGATAATTTATTAAAAACTATTTTTTATAACAAAATTTTGGACTAGGATATATGGCGGTAATATTTAATTAGTTAAATAAATTATTTGACTAAACTATAGTTTTACAAAATTTGGGTTTTAGCCTTAAATAATTTCTTATAATATTTTGGTCTCACTTAAAATATTTTGATATAAGTTTCAGCCTAAAATATTGTTTTTGACAAACTTGAGATTTTTACCTAAACGGGCATTTCTGGATTTTCAAGTATGTAATTAAATTATTTTAACTAAATAAAACTCTACTTTTCAAGAATATAAATAATAATAGTTTTATAAAATTGTATATATATATTGTTTATCCAATTCCTTCGAATTCCTCCAGCCAGTGACTAAATCCTCTTATTTCTATCCTGTCACCAAATCCGTACCACCTTATGTCCTCCCTAACCAATTTAACCGTCCTGGACCCGATGGAACTGTCCGTGCCACCACCCGAGGTCACCATGTATAGTTATTGCATCGAAGTCGCAGTTCGTGCCGCATTGATCATTGCAGCACACCAGGCGTACTACCAGGCAAGACACCTTGCCGTTTGCTGTTTATTTATTTTAGCTCATATTTCATGCATTATTTTTTTATGCAAAATAAACTGTGATACATGGCATAACCTGTTAGAACTTACTGTTCATTTATATTTCCTGCTATGTATTATTTTTCTTATATTAAACCTAGATATAAGGGTCCACCTTGTGTGTTGCATTCATTGGCCTTGACACATTGTAACACGAAGTTGTGTGTCGCATGTAGGATACGGAAGTGCATAATTGGCTGGCCACCAGTACGTACAAGCCGTACGATAGAAATAACCGCTAATAGAGGTTGCATGCTTGGTTTGACTTAGCGGTTATAGAGGTTACTGTTGTGGATACAACAGAGTCGGCATTGGGCGGAGAGAAAAATTCCTTAGCGTATGGGCTTCAATGCACTTTCCCTTGTGACCCAGACTCTCCGTTGGAGATACGGGATTGATGACCCATGATTACTGACGGCCACTGACGATTCTGCAGAACGTCAGCTCTTACTGATGGGGCCTCTGGTGCCTAGGGGGGACTATGCCGATCCTATTTAGCCAGGACCCATGCGTAGGAATGATTGTTCTTAACTACATATCACTTAGAACGGTAGGCTACCTTTATCCGTTAGGTACGAGTACTTTTGGTTTGAGTACTTGTATCTGACCGTGGCTTGGAACAATAACTTGTCGCGGAGTAGTTTGTCACATCTTATCCTTGTTTGGTTGTAGGTGTGACTTACTACTTCGATGAGAAGGTATTGAACCTTGTTGGGGTCCGGATACCATATTGGATTCATAGCATAGAAAGATACGCCACCGTGAATTAGTTTACCATCTCCTGTCCTTGTTTGGTCGGGGGGATGATACGCTCGTTCAATAGGTGCGTATTGGACCTTGTTATAATTGACTTAATTATTTGAGCAATATTTATTCAGTTTATATGGCATAATATTATGTTCTTGTTATGTCCCTCTGAGGACCTGATTATCTCTCCAGGTGTGTGCTATTATCTTTCGCAGGTGTTCTAGCTCTAGCTGTTATCATCGCTATTTCTTCGAGGATGATTGTATTTGGATCGTCTTCGCTTCGCTCACCAAAATCTTTCTTTTGTTATGTATTTCTTTTCATAGTTGGTAGTGGATTTGTCTCCGCCCAACTACATGTACCAAATGACAATTTCATAGTTGATTATATGTGATCTTCTATTCATTTATTTTGTGTGGATGAGATTAGTTATGTTTCTACTGTATTTTAAAACTTATGTATCCATACGAGACCCATGTACTTCGTATGAATACAGCTGGCATGTCTACGTTTCTAGTCCTACGTATTTTAGAACTGGGGCGTTACATGTTTTTGTGGTGGCCTATGCAGGTCAAGATAAATTGTTTGGTTACTTTACCGTACCAAGCAAGCCTGCAAATAGGATTAGAAGTCTAGGATCTCATCCACATACTTGACCTCTTTTCTAGATTTTATCTATCGTTTGACTCATTGATTTGCATCATGCTTGATTCCTCCGATCATTATTCTTATCTTCCCTTCATATTGGCTGGAGATTGACCCTACTAGTTAGCTGTCCCAAAACACCATTAGTTTAATTCTTTAAGTTGGGTAGAATGCCTTATGACCTAGCAACCCCTTGACCTAGTGACCTATATTAGCAGGTTTACTTGGATCCTAGAATCTAGAGGACCCTAACCCGTCTAGCCAACCAAGGACTTGGACAAGAAGACTATAGGATGACTGTATAAAGACCATCATAGGACATGACTTAGATCCTTTAGAAGTTCGACTGTACTCCCTCTCAATTTTAAACTCTCGTGCCTATAATTTCACTCTCTTGACAAATGTTGCTACTATAAACTAGATTTGCAAGTTCATTGATTTATTGAGCTTGTTCACGACATATGTTATTGGAAGAGCTCCCACTAACGTATTGTCTACTCAGAACCGGTGCATGATGGTCTGATCAACCTAGTGCACTTTGGTTCGCCTTTTCAATCTACGTGGATGTGATATAGTTAAACTTACCCCTTTGATTCTTTTGAAATCTATACGATCGCCTTTGAACCATGTATTCGTAATTAATAATATCGTTATTGAAGTCCTTAAATCGCTTTCGCCTTCACCGATTTTGGAAGGACGAAGGCACTTGTACTTGAAATTCCTCTAGCTTTCCTATCAATTATGACCATTACCACTCGATGTTGCTATGTCTTCATCATAAACTCCTCGACCTTTCCCTCGACCCTAATTCTACAATCTTGACTTTCTAATCACTTGAATTTAAGAGTGATTACAATCGTCTCTTAATCATATCCTCAACCTAGACTACGACCATATAAACTTCTTTAAAGAACCCTTCTATCTACCCTTGTGTCTTCTCACCCCGACGAATTCTTAATTTCGAGGACGAAATTCTTTTAAGTTGGGTAGTATGTAAAACCCCTAAATTTCTACTATTTTTTTAAAATTTGTACGGATTTAAAATTTTGTATTGTACGTCGCGTAGTCGTATTGTACGTCATGTACGAAATTTTATTTTTCGTAATCGCTCGACGAGTGCGAATATGTGCGAGCGTACATATTTTTAGTAAAACATTTTTTTCTATTTTTTATATAGTTCAAATAATATATATAATAATTATCTGTATTTTACTTAAAGTTTATTTTATGCAAATATTCCTTGCATATGAGATACATTAATTTGAATTTATATATATAATTCTATTTTTGAAATTTATTAATATTAATATTTTATTATTCAAAAAGATATTTAAAAATATTTATTATTTTCAAAATTATTATTATTGGTATTTTTAGAAAATATATTTTGAAGTTTTGTGGCAATTTAAATCTTTGATTGGATTTGATTTTTAATAGTTTAAAATTTAGGATAGCATTTATATTTAATATGAGTTGATTATCTAGATTTAAATTAATTTATATTGGATTTGAATTTATTGAATTGATTTAAATTATTAGATTGAATATTCTAATTGGGTTTAAACTATCAAAATCCTTATCTTAATGGGAATTCCCACATCCTATAAATAGGCAGGTACTCCTCCATAAATTTTTATCATCCACAAATACTTCCACAATATTTTTCCACCGAGGTGTGTATCGTGTCCGTGTCCCCTTGTCATCCACTATATTTCGATTTTATTACAAATACAGTGATTTTCCGTGTCCGACATACCGAACACCATCTCCCTTCATTCTTCGTGTCACGCAGGACACGCGGTCACTACGACCCAATCCCTAAACCCTAATCTAAACCATCACCATATCCGCAACCCCTACTCCTCGACTCCACACAGAACTACCGTCGCCACCGTCTTGTCATTATCGCCATCATCACCAAGACCCGACCACCATACCCGGTCGTCGCCACCACAGTAAACCCTCTCTGCCAACCCCATCGGTGACCGAGACACATCATTACCACCGCGGCCACTGCCGCGGCAGCCCCGCCTACACCACCAATAACCACCACCGCGGTGGCTCACAGCCACCACCCGAAAAACCCAAATTCAAGACATTCAAATCTAACCTGACCGAGACCCGTCGCCCTGCCTCGACCACGACCGCGCCGCCTCAGTTCTGTCCCCCGCCAGCTTTCCATCCGAGCCCCCGTGCCGGAGCGCAGCGTGTCCACCGAAGCGGCCATCCGAGCCCCGTGCCGGAGCGCAGCACGTCCGTCGACACGGCCATCCGAGCCCCCGTGCCGGAGCGCAGCACGTCCGCCGTCGCCCCTCTCAGCCGACAGCTCCCGCCGGAAACCCACCGGAAACCCTTTCTCCCGTTGCTAACCGTCGGCCGCCAAAACCCTTCAGCCTCCCCGTCCGCCTTCCTCCTCCCAGATCCGCGCACCGAGCACCGCACCCTCCTTCTTCCCCTCCCGTCGAGCGCCCAGCCTCCGACCGACAGACCTCCACCGCATCCCGTGCTGCCGCCCTATCATAACCACCGCCGCCGCCCTATCAAAACCACCACCGCCGCCCAAAATTCTCCCTCTCCGCCTGAAACCCTCTCCCGTCTCCGCCGCGTCCGATCGCCGGCGCCCAGCCCCTGTTAACCGCCCGAACTGCTCCGCCGATTAAGCGCTGCCATCCGCCGAGGACCCTCCGTTTTAGCTGTTCGCCGCCGCTGCCCGTTCTCCATCACTCCCAAACCCCCTTCATCCCTCTCCTCTCCTTCACACTCTTCTCTCTCTTCCTTTTTATTTCAATTACTGTGTTTTCTGAGTAGAGGGAACAGCAGTACGTATGTACTGTTGTTTATTATTATTATTATTATTATTATTTATTTATTTATTTAGTATTATTATTATTAGCAGTAAGCAGTCTAGGCAAGATTATTTTATTATTATTATTATTATTATTATTATTATTATTATTATTTTTATTATAATGGTTATTAATGTTGTTATTTTAATTGTGTTATTTTCTATTAAGTTCTTTGTATTACAGTATGCAATAGAGGTTGACAAATATTTTGAATAAAATTATTATTATTATTAACCTTACTAATGTTGTATTATTAGCACTAAGTATTGTACCATTTTATTAGCTATGATAGATAATTTATTAAAAACTATTTTTATAATGAAATTTTGGACTAGGATATATGGCGGTAATATTTAACTAGTTAAATGAATTATTTGACTAAACTATAGTTTTACAAAATTTAGGTTTTAGCCATAAATAATTTCCTAGAATATTTTGGTCTCACTTAAAATATTTTGATATAAGTTTCAGCCTAAAATATTGTTTTTGACAAACTTGGGATTTTTACCTAAAAGGGCATTTCTGGATTTTCAAGTATGTAATTAAATTATTTTAACTAAATAAAACTCTCCTTTTCAAGAATATAAATAATAATAGTTTTAAAAAATTGTATATATATATATTGTTTATCCAATTCCTTCAAATTCATCCAGCCAGTGACTAAATCCTCTTATTCCTATCCTGTCACCAAATTCGTACCACCTTATGTCCTCCCTAACCAATTTGACCGTCCTGGACCCGATGGAACTGTCCGTGCCACCACCCGAGGTCACCATGTATAGTTATTGCACCGAAGTCGCAGTTCGTGTCGTATTGATCATTGCAGCACACCAGGCGTACTACCAGGCAAGACACCTTGCCATCTGCTGTTTATTTATTTTAGCTCATATTTCATGCATTATTTATTTTCTTTATGCAAAATAAACTGTGATACATGGCATAACCTGTTAGAACTTACTGTTCTTTTATATTTCCTGCTATGTATTATTTTTCTCACATTAAACCTAGATATAAGGGACCACCTTGTGTGTTGCATTCATTGGCCTTGACACATTGTAACACGAAGTTGTCTGTCGTTTGTAGGACACGAAAGTGCGTGATTGGCTGGCCACCAGTACGTACAAGCCGTGCGATAGAAATAACCGCTAATAGAGGTTGTATGAATAGTTTGACTTAGCGGTTATAGAGGTTACTGTTGTGGATACAACATAGTAGGCATTGGGCGGGGAGGAAAATTCCTTAGCGTATGGGCTTTGATGCACTTTCTTTTGTGACCCGGACTCTCCGCTGGAGATACGGGGTTGATGACCCATGATTACTATCACACCCCGCTCCCATAGGAAAGATCGTCCTCGCTAAGGCGTGATGCCGCACGAGCCTAGGTTGTGCTCGTGCAAGGCAGCTCCATAACGGCCGATTACATCGGCGGCGATGGGATCGTCACCCAGAAGTCCCAAGCAGATACATTGAATATGCAGCAGAAATTTAGAACGAAAATACAAGACATTCAAAAGAAGCTCTTTATTGATATCGAAACAACGGTTACATTGGGGGCACAAGACCGAGATTACAATCACTCAAATTTACTCGTCTCACTTTACAAGTCACTCTGCTCTCTCTCATCTCTCGATACAATACTTGAATCCAGCGGAAGCTTCGAAAGGCGATGTCCATACATTATGTCCCGTAGATGTCTGTCTTCACGCGGCCGCACGCTTCGAATCGCCAAGGAACTCTGTGCCTCGACGCATCCAAGCGAGCCCCGCACCACGAGCTTCTACCTGTGCCTGCACATAAACACTGTGTGGGTGTCAGTACTCAACTGTACTGGTGGAGTGAGCTCCTCGCCCACCCATACAAAACCAACACGTTTATTTTACTTTGTGCAATACAAGCTCTTTTATGATTGTCTTTCTAGTCTTGCCTTAGGATCGATTTTAGGAACGACGCTCGGCCTACTTAGTGTCTTTAGACCATCTTTGTGCCTTGCACTAATAACGTACTCATACTTTGCCTCTAGACCTGTCTCGTGCTTGCATTGTCAACGTACCGACTCATACTTGTCTTTCGTACCATACTCTTGGACGTAACGACTAGGTCATGTCAAATACTTGCCCGTGCCTCAAACATCTAGGCCGTGCCTCGCAGCGTAACTTGACTTATCCAAACTCGCCATACGGCCCTTCTCGACTTAACGCACAACGACTAACCAAACTTGTGGAGCCGGTATTGAGAACTCAAGTACGACGCCATATCTCATACCGAAGCACGTGTCTTTACGTATAGCCGAATCATAGGCTTTATAATACCTTGGGTGCAACCGAGCACATATTTCACTATTCAACGTATACCTTGCTTACACTCCCTTTGTTACGACCGACACCGTGCATGCGGATTCGCCGCTTAGCATGCCAAATATCTATATGAAAGGCCACTGGCATGACAAGTCATCGCAGACATAGCTCGGGTAGGCGGCGGGTCCTTCAGCGCAGGTTGCGAGCCCCGTTGAAAGCCTCCGACTACCCACGCAATAAAAGCATGCACTGCTATAACGTCTGCCTCCTAAGACGACTGGGCCCAGTGCCCCGGTATATAACAAGTCTAGGCAGAATTCCTTGTCGACAAGGTGTCCAATGACCACGCACCTACGAGACATCTAGACTCACGTAAATGCATGGCCTAATTTGTTGGTACGGCTTGAACTATACTAAGCAACTCGTGCTCGGAACCACCCTTTGTATTTCGTGCATCGGGGCTGCGAGACTCCCAACCGAGGAAACGTCTCGTACTTCTTAACGTGGATAGGAATGCGAGACTCCCAACCGAGGGACCGCCTCAAAACATCTTGACGTGGAGAGGAACGCGAGACTCCCAACCGAGGGACTACCTCGAAATACCTTAACGTGGATAGGAACGCGAGGCTCCCAACCGAGGGACCGCCTCAAACTTCTTTGAACTCGAGGGAACGACTACTACGTAGCCTTCCAACTTATCTTGAACAAAACGTGTTCCTTAAGTGCCATTGGCCGTGGCTAACTTTACATCGTGCCAATCGTAGCTCGTACCTTTAACTGAATTATGTCTTACGCGACGCTATCACCCAAGTCATACGTTATATGATGGCCCATGAGATCGTGGGACTATTTGACTTCACAACCACAGAACGAGCGGGACGGCACTTAGAATGACTTAGGTCGACCGGCATAACTTTGTCTAACTTAATCAAGCCTACAACTTAACCCGAGGGACGAGCCAAGGCTATGCCAAGCCTTGCGCAGTAGAAACGTGCATGCTTCATCGAGCATTTACACGGGCGACGCCTATGACTTAAGCTAACTCATCGTTTGTGTCGAATACCAACTTTTCTTTCTCCCAAACCGCGGGACGGAGGATCGAGTGTCATTTTCAAAGCACGCTGAGCAACAACTCTAATCAGACCGTGGGACGTTTTCCATGTTCTAAACTCGAATCGATCCGTCGAGATTATTCTCTTTAGCTATGTGGATTCGTCTCTTTTATCATTAAGCCTACTTGTGCAAGTTGAAAACACATGAATTTTTAAGTGAAGGCTGAGATGAGGCAATTTCACCGAAACTACCCCACCTGAGCGATGTCTTCGAGTCGCCATTGTAAGGCCAAGTTCGAACGTCATCGGCGTTTCGATTCCTCCGATTGACTTCGCGGGACGGGGCACTACAACATACACCACTCAGAACAAGTCTCGTCCTCGAGACTTTCTTGAAGGCAAACCATCCTACCATTTCTATGGCCAAGACTTAATCGTATACATTCCGCCTACGCGTTTCTTCGATTTCGAGCCACGCTCGTGCTATCGCTAACTTAGTCGTAAGGCAAACCAACCGATCAGCCAACATTCGAATTCGTTTCAAATCAATGATCGCATTACCATCAACATTTTTTCAGAACTTACGATTTCAAAATCCTCGACATTTTCCCGTTCCTCAAGTCTCACTTGATTCAACGTATCACTTATTTGGATCATGCACATATTCCAGGCGTCCCCAAAATACATGCATTTCAGCCAAGCCTCGTGATAGAGAATCCGCCATCACCACTCGAGTCGGATCGTACACATATTCGGGCGTCCCTGATATACGTACATGTCAGCCGAGACTCGCGAGTGGTGCCTCCGTAACTCCTATCGCTTCGCGCTCGAACGTCTGCCTAACCGCTAGACTATGTCTTTTCGTCAGTACTGGAATCATAGTTCCCAAACAACGATATCAACACTGACCCCATCCTAAGGTCAAACCAAATCGTTGGTACGGGGTTTTCTACCCAAGCTCGCATCACTCCAATTTCTAAACATCGAGCATCGATTTCCTACACACATCCCAATGTTCGTCGCATGGGGTCTGAGTCATTTAGTAAAACCATCCTACGATAACTTACATTTCAACCAATTCTATGTCGTATCAATATCATTCGTTCATCAAACCGTTTCGTATAGTTTATCTCTTCGAACACGTTCGACATAATCCGCCTATCAATCTTTCCAAGTCAAGCAC
The DNA here is from genome assembly GCA_029216955.1 of Iris pallida. Taxonomy (NCBI): domain Eukaryota; kingdom Viridiplantae; phylum Streptophyta; class Magnoliopsida; order Asparagales; family Iridaceae; genus Iris; species Iris pallida. Next base: position 10,169,031 of record JANAVB010031419.1, read on the forward strand.
GCTACGACACGATTCATCGCAAAACCATAATTTACATTTTATACTTCCAAAATCATCTATTCCAATTCACGTAATCGATCAAAAGGTCGTCTGACTTAACAGTATGCCACGCTCCGATCTCACGCGAGTCCGATCATCCACGGTGGACACGAATCACCATGCACGCTCCCGCGAGATAATCATTCTCATCGGGACGTAACTCTTGTTTGTGTCTAGACTAGTTCATTCTCGATGCGCGGATTGGACCTACACAATCCACAAGTTTCATTCATTCGTCAATCATAAGTCTTAACATCCTCAAATTTTCCTTCGCATCAAACCGACAAGTCAGGACCATCAAAGTTACCACGTCCTGATTTTTTGAGTTCGATTATTCCCGCGACATGAATCACCATGTCAGCGCTCATGCGAAATGATCGTCCCAAATCCGACACAACGCATGTGCGAGGCTGGAGTTGCGCTCGCACAAGACAAGACCGTCGATATTGTGGTTATCAACGCAACCATCAAAATACGATTTCTTTCTCAATCAAGATCCTAAGTATAGCATCCAACCGAACAATAACACTTGCACGATCGTCATTCCTCGAATTAGAGTACCCCCGAGTTATCGTATATCGATCTTTGATACGTCTCAATACCATCGACGATAGGCGTAACCAGACGATCTTCCTTTGCAATGAATTTTGAGTCGTGTGAATGATGCTATCGTCCAACTGGATAATCTCCTCGAATCGTTCACCACATCAATTTTTTCAACCCAAATTCACGTATCATTTATCCGTCTATCTTAAGTCATCGACTAATGTATTTCCTCAATTCGCATCATTCCTTGCTAACTCAAACCATCGAGCAACATCGATTTCAATCCTCAGAGTCGTTTGCGTAACTTCAAATTTTAACTTTTCATGCATGCTATCTACCTGCCGTGCTAACTTTTCGTATACGATCCGTATTGATTTCCTTCAATCCGATTTCACCTACTCAATCGTTTTCGCGTTTCATACTCGTGCAATCCTCAATCTTTCGCTCAAATGATTTACAAGACGGACCATACACCACTCGAGATTTGAGTCATCCAATCTAGACCAAATCACGTTCGCGTTATTCGCTAAGACATGTTTCGGATTCGTTCGACAAATCCCTAGCATAATCGTTCACGTCGCATCGAGGCACTAAGTCGTTCGTACTATTGCTCAAAATCCAGAATAATCTTCCGTGTACGCCTAAGCGTTAGTCTGATAACGTTCCTACCGATATACACTACAAGTGTATCTCCGTTCCTGACCAAGCGGTACTTAATAATGGTTGCGACTCGTTTGCACCAAAAGGTCGAGGTGCGCGATACGCGGCACAACTTAGCCAAAAGGCCGTGCGCATGGCCATCCCGTATGGACTATACTCCGACACTGTGCACTCATTTGCTCATGTACGACTCGTTAGGCACGCACGCGACTTGCTAATTTAGCATGCATTTTCTATCAACTCAAGGTCGGCACCGTTCGGCCCAAAGGCCATCACCTATCGATGCGTTCGATTGAACGCTTGTACGAGCTTTCAAAAATATTAAACTTATTGTATGGACATGCCGAGGGACGTTGAGAGAGAGCGCACCAACGATATCACATTACGGAAGCACAATTCAGAGTTTGCGGAACAATGGAGTTAAAAAATTTAATCGATAGTCCAAGGACGTAAAGCCGTGCTCTGATACCATTTCTATCACGCCCCGCTCCCGTAGGAGCGATCGTCCTCGCTAAGGCGTGATGCCGCACGAGCCTAGGTTGCGCTCATGTAAGGCAGTTCCATAAAGGCCGATTACATCGGCGGCGACGGGATCGTCGCCCAGAAGTCCCAAGCAGATACATTGAATATGCAGCAAAAATTTAGAACAAAAACACAAGACATTCAAAAGAAGCTCTTTATTGATATCGAAATAACGGTTACATTGGGGGCACAAGGCCGAGATTACAATCACTCAAATTCACTCGTTTCACTTTACAAGTCAGTATGCCCTCTCTCATCTCTCGATACAATACTTGAATCTAGCGGAAGCTTCGAAAGGCGATGTCCATACATTATGTCCCGTATATACCTGTCTTCACGCGGCCGCACGCTTCGAATCGCCAAGGAACTCCGTGCCTCGACGCATCCAAGCGAGCCCCGCACCACGAGCTTCTACCTGTGCCTGCACATAAACACTGTGTGGGTGTCAGTACTCAACTGTAATGGTGGAGTGAGCTCCTCGCCCACCCATACAAAACCAACACGTTTATTTTACTTTGTGCAATACAAGCTCTTTTACGATTGACTTTCTAGTCTTGCCTTAGGATCGATTTTAGGACCGACGCTCGGCCTACTTAGTGTCTTTAGACCATCTTTGTGCCTTGTACTAATAACATACTCATACTTTGCCTCTAGACCTATCTCATGCTTGCATTGTCAACGTACCGACTCATACTTGTCTTTCGTACCATACTCTTGGACGTAACGACTAGGTCGTGTCAAATACTTGCCCGTGCCTCAAACATCTAGGCCGTGTCTCGTAGCATAACCTAACTTATCCAAACTCGCCTTACGTCCCTTCTCGACTTAACGAACAACGACTAACCAAACTTGTGGAGCCGGTATTGAGAACTCAAGTACGATGCCATATCTCGTACTGAAGCACGTGTCTTTACGTATAGCCGAATCGTAGGCTTTATAATACCTTGGGTGCAACCGAGCACACATTTCACTATTCAACGCATACTGTGCTTACACTCCCTTTGTTACGACCGACACCGTGCATGCGGATTCGCCGCTTAGCACGCCAAATATCTATATAAAAGGCCACTGGCATGACAAGCCATCGCAAACATAGCTCGGGTAGGCGACGGGTCCTTCAGCGCAGGTAGCAAGCCCCGTTGAAAGCCCTCGACTACCCACGTAATAAAAGCATGCGCTGCTATAACGTCTACCTCCTAAGACGACTGGGCCCGGTGCCCCGGTGTATAACCAGTCTAGGTAGAATTCCTTGTCGACAAGGTGTCCAATGACCATGCACCTACGAGACATCTAGACTCACGTAAATACATGGCCTAATTTGTTGGTACGGCTTGAACTATACTTAGCAACTCGTGCTCGGAACCACCTTTTGTATTTCGTGCATCGGGGCTGCGAGACTCCCAACCGAGGGAACACCTCGTACTTCTTAACGTAGATAGAAACGCGAGACTCCCAACCGAGGGACCGCCTCGAAACACCTTGACGTGGAGAGGAACGCGAGACTCCCAACCGAGGGACCGCCTCGAAACACCTTAACGTGGATAGAAACGCGAGGCTCCCAACCGAGGGACCGTCTCGAACTTCTTTGAACTCGAGGGAACGACTACTACGTAGCCTTCCAACTTAACTTGAACAAAATGTGTTCCTTAAGTGCCATGGACCATGGCTAACTTTATATCGTGCCAACCGTGGCTCGTACCTTTAACTGAATTACGTCTTACGCGACGCTATCACCCAAGTCATACGTTATATGACGGCCCATGAGATCGTGGGACTATTTGACTTGACAACCGCAGAACGAGCGGGACGGCACTTAGAATGACTTAGGTCGACGGGCATAACTTTGCCTAACTTAATCAAGCCTACAACTTAACCCGAGGGACGAGCCAAGGCTATGCCAAGCCTTGCGCAGTAGAAACGTGCATGCTTCATCGAGCATTTATGCGGGCGACGCCTATGACTTAGGCTAACTCATCATTTGTGTTGAATACCAACTTTTCCTTCTCCCAAGCCACGGGACGGAGGATCGGGTGTCATTTTCAAAGCATGATGAACAACAACTCTAATCAGACCGTGGGACATTTTTCATGTTCTAAACTCGAATCGATCCGTCGGGATTATTCCCTTTAGCTATGTGGATTCGTCTCTTTTATCATTAAGCCTACTTGTGCAAGTTGAAAACACACGAATTATTAAGTGAAGGCTGAGATGAGACAAGTTCACCGAAACTATCCCACCTGAGCGATGTCTTCGAGTCATCATTGTAAGGCCAAGTCCGAACGCCGTCGGCATTTCGATTCCTCCGATTGACTTCTCGGGACGGGGCACTACAATTATTGACGGCCACAGACGATTCTGCAAAACGTCATGCTCTTACTGATGGGACATCTGGTGCCTAAGGGAGGACTATGTCGATCCTATTTAGCCAGGGCCCATGCGTAGGAAGGATTGTTCTTAACTACATATCACTTAGAACGGTAGACTACCTTTATCCGTTAGGTACAAGTACTTTTGGTTTGAGTACTTGTATCTGACCGTAGCTTGAGACAATAACTTGTCGCGAAGTAGTTTGTCACATCTTGTCCTTGTTTGGTTGTAGGTGTGACTTACTACTTCGATGAGAAGGTATTGAACCTTGTTGGGGTCCAGATACCATATTGGATTCATAGCATGGAAAGATACGCCACCATGAATTAGTTTACCATCTCATGTCCTTGTTTGTTTGGGGGGATGGTACGCTCGTTTAATAGGTGCGTATTGGACCATGTTATAATTCAATTGACTTAATTATTTGAGCAATATTTATTCAGTTTATATGGCATGATATTATGTGTCTTGTTATGTCCCTCTAAGGACCTGGTTATCTCTCCAGGTGTGTGCTATTGTCTTTCGCAGGTGTTCTAGCTCTAGCCGTTATCATCGATATTTCTTCGAGGATGATTGCATTTGGATCGTCTTCACTTCGTTCGCCAAAATCTTTCTTTTGTTATGTATTTCTTTTCATAGTTGGTAGTAGATTTGTCTCCGTCCAACTACATGTACCAAATGACAATTTCATAGTTGATTATATGAGATCTTCTATTCATTTATTTTGTGTGGATGAGATTAGTTATGGTTCTACTGCATTTTACAGCTTATGTATCCATACGAGGCCCATGTACTTCGTATGAATACAGCTGGCATGTCTACGTTCCTAGTCCTACTTATTTTGGGACTGGGCGTTACAGCCGACGCCCCCATCCCCCACCACCCGACGCCCCCCGTGCTGTCGCTCCCCCCATGTTTCCCCGACGCCCCCTACCGCCGACGCCCCCCCGCCCCCCTGCCCCCCCCGATGCCCCCCTCCCTGTCCCCCTGGCCCCCACCCCTGGCGACCCCCCTACTGCCCCGACGCCCCCCTGCTGCCGTCGCCGAACCCCCTGCTGCTGCCCCCCCCCCCGACGCCCCCCTCTTCCGACCCAACTACTGCCGACCCCCCCTTTTTTAAAACAAAAAAATAAAAAATAAAAAATAAAACCCTAATTTGCGTGAGAGATTATATGGGCGGTTATTCGAAGACGGTTGGACGTCAAATGCTTTATTTGTACCATCTATTCCTAGATTACGCCCTCCGGAATTACAAAAATTCTTTTTTGTTTTTTCGTTCTCGATCTACAAATTAGGATCTATATGCGTGCGCCGGTGTTGGCCACGTTGATCGCGCATTCGTAAGGTCTTTGTTGAAGACTTTACATAAAGACGACGACGACGAAGCCGACAAAGATGACGAAGACGACGACGACGATGAAGCCGACGAAGATGACGACAATGAAGCCGAAGAAGACGACGACGACGACGAATCACAGTTGAAAATGCCATGGATTCGATCAGTGGTAAACTGACAGCAGAAGAGATAAAGGCCTTGTTTGATGATATTTTATCAAAGAGATTAACCGAGGCAACCCCACGTGTGATCCATACTGATGTGGATCCGTCATCCTACAAAATAGAAAAGCTGGAAAAGCTGGCGACAAAATTGGAAGGAACGTCCAACTACTTGAAATGGTCACGACAGGCAATACGGAAGCTGAAGGAAGGAAGCCTGGTTGGCTACGTCAATGGCCAAAACAAGGCGCCAGCTGATCCCTCCTCAAAGGAGTTTGCTATTTGGGAAATTGTCAACAATGTTGTGGCTGGATGGTTGACAGCCTCCTTGACTGACCTGGTGTTAGGTAATGTAGAGGCGATGCAGGCTGCTGCTGATATATGACAGACTTTGAAGGATATGTACTCAGGCTCAGGCAATCCTATGCGGGTCTTCCAACTTCAGGATAAACTTGATAGGGTGGCCCAGGACGACCGTACCATCTCTGAGTATGCAATACTGTTGAAGAAGTACTGGTCTGATCTGGATCACTATGATCATCTTGGGATGGAAGATGCACAAGTCGAACCAGCATTTGCAAAATATTTCTAAAAGTTCTTGGATTATATTTCGCGACAACGGATGATGAAGTTCTTGAAGGGTCTTAATCCTGTGTTTGAGCATAGAAGGAATGTACTCCTAGCACAATCCATGCTTCCAACCTTAGAAGAAGCCATAGCTGCCATGGCACAAGAAGAGGCTCGATTGAAGTTGATGCCCAACAAGGGCTATTTCTAGGGGGAGCAAGCCGCTGTTGACAAATCTGCCCTTGCCACCTTCAATCAGCCTCCCTCTATGGCCGGTGTTTGCCACAACTATGGTGACTCAGGGCATTACATCAGATTTTATCCAAAACCCCTATAAATTTCGTTGAGTGATCGTGGACGGGGCCGCGGTGGACGTCGAGGTGGTAGAGACGGTTATGCTGGTAGAAGGGAAATTATTCTAGAGGACACAAAGCTAATCTGGCGGAGGACGGGGGTGCAAATCACCTGGCTGAGTTAACCCCTCTTGAGAAGGAGTTCCTCGCGAAGTTACGCAACACGAAGCTGGGTTCGGACGGCAGTCATGGGGCGTCATTTACCTAGGAGGATCACATCACTTGCTTTGCCCAAACCAGCACAGGTATTCCTGCACGTGCTCTTGCAACAGCTGTCCACCAACTATGTTGGATTATGGACTCTGGGACATCTCGCCATGTCACGGGGTCCTGCGGTGAGTTCCAGGACTATACTCACCTACCGACGCCGGAGAGCATTCAGACTGCTGATGGTAACTCTAGCCCTGTCATGGGTAAAGGCACTATCGCATGCACCCCTTCTCTGACTCTCATCAATGTCTTACATGCTCTGACTTTTCCTGTCAATCTTCTTTCTATTAGTGTCATTATTCTTGATCTTAACTGTACTGTTTCCTTTGACATTCCTACGGTGACTTTTCAAGAGAAGGAGACAAAACGACGACTAGGGACTGACACATGACATAAGGGGCTGTGGTACTTGGACAGGACTAGATTGGACAAAGCATTGGCATCTCTGGTAGCAGATACACCACCGGAAGATTCATGGTGCAGTGTAGAAGATGAATTGCTACTCCACCACCAGCGTGTCGGTCATTCTTCTTTTAAAATTATTAGTCGCATGTATCCGTCCTTATACCAAAGGGCTAATAAAGAGAAGTTATTTTGTAATGCATGTGAGTTGGATAAACATACCAGAAGCACGTATGTGAGTTCAGGGAGTATAAGTTCAGCTGTATTTGATATGATACATTCGGACATGTAGTGCCCCGCTCCGCGAAGGCACTAGATAGACAGAAAGATCGAATTGCTGCCTCTGCCACAGAAGATGATTGATCTGGGTGAGTGGACGAAGTCTCATTTGCTGATTCACTTACGCCTTAAGAATCTGAGTTTTTGATTGAATACTATTGTTAATAACAAGATGGTAAATCATTGAGTTTGCTTTAAGAGAATTCACATGTTGCCTCGCTAAAAAATGAATGTTGCCTTGATAAATAGAACCTTGTCATGCTAATAACAAGACGGTAACCAGTATGTATACTTATAAGAGATTTCACATGTGCCATGCTAAGAACAAGAAAAGAGTTAACCTGTATGCTAAGAAGAATTATTGCATGTTAATAAGAAAGGAACTGATGCCTGCATGCTAAAAGTAGAGATGTTGCCTTTAATGAAAGAACTGTTGCCATGCTAAAAACAAAGAAAAAAGATTGCTTGTACGCCCCGAACATGTATGCTTTCAAGGTAGAATGCCATGTTATATCTGCATAGAATTGTTATTATATTCCAGAGTTATAATTGCTTGTCACTCAAGATATTCTAAATGCCAAAAATGTACTGACGGACTTGTACATATTATAAAGAGATGAAACATCTAGGAGCTTCGGCTCTGTATCAAAGAAAAGAGAATCACACAGAGGGCATCCATGTGAAAATGGGTATCGGTATGTCTATCACACAGAGGGCATCCATGTAAAAATGGGTATCGGTATGTTTATCGCAGAGGGCCCCATGTGAAAATGGGTGCCAGTATGTTATCTGGGGGCTTCGGCTCTATTAGCTGGAAGCTCGACTCTGTCATCTAGGGGCTTCGGCTCTGTTATCTGGAAGCTCGACTCTGTTATCTGACAGACTTAAATGAATAATTGCCAAAAGATTAAATGTGCCTCAGGAGTTTAGATCATATAGAAAATGTTGGTTTTATCATGCTTATGTTAATCCTTGTCTTGTGCAGGGATGGACGGTCGGCTATGGTTAGAATCACTTAAAAGTGATACATATGTACTGCTTAAGTCTTTGACATAAATTGCTTGCAGAAATTTATCTATGCCATGAAATGCCATGTTCCACTAAAAAATATAATGTATCATGCTTGTCATTGACCCTAACAGTTGCTCGAACAAAAGAAATGATATGCTCATGAAACATGCTGTGCACCACACAAATGAATAGTCATCGTGCTTGAAATGATTAATCCCTTGTATGCTTAATATGGAAATGATATGTTAGCTTTTCAAAGATATTTTTAAAAGAATGTAAACTGACTCTATATGCATGGAATGAATCTAGATAAAACTAGCAAGATCACATCACAAGAAACGTTTTCTTACTAAATAAACAGTGATTATTTCAGATAAATGTAGCTCTTTGTTCACAATCACCAGTATACGGATATACTGACCCACCATCAGTCTGCATGCAGGTGCACTATGCATCGATAAGGATAGTCCGAAGCGATAGCCCGAGCCTCATCCTTAGGAGCCAGAAATCAGAAGAGATGCCAAAAGATGACATTCGTTGTAAGAGTTGGTTTTGTATATAAAGGGATGTAATATATGGGAACGGGATCATTGTAATCTGTAAAGTTCTGAGAGAATGTATATTGTATCAGAGAGAATCGAGATCTTGTAATCTGTTCAAATGAAATCAATAAAGAGAATTATTTCTTGTTACCATTGTGTTCAATGCATGTATTCTGAAAATATGTCCGCTACTGCTTCAATTATCTGCGATATGTTCCGCTGCGTATTGTCAACCTTGTCTATCTTATCTTGCTTCAGGTCCTGGCCTTGTGCAAGCGCAACTTAGACTTGTACGGCATCACGCCTTAGCGAGGACGAACGATCCCAAAAGGTCCGAAGCGAGGATGAAAGGACTCTGCGGGATCGGGGCGTGACAGAATGGTATCAAAGCAACACGATCCTCTGGCCAATTTTGATTCAATTGAATTCGTACATGTTCTTCTGATCGAAATTTTCTTGCCTACTTGATATCATCAATGAGATGAACGTTCCATACAATAAGTCCGTAAATATTTTTATGATGCCGACATATGTTTTATCGATTTGATTGATTGAGATTGAAATGCTTGATTGAACAAGAGACTTGATATGATCTGAATTATGATTTCATGGATTGATGATGGCGAAGGATGAGGACTATCGCTGCTAAGGATATCGTAAGTTTCTCCTTAAGTTTCGAGGACGAAACTTTTTTCGGTGGATAATTATGTAGTGCCCCGCTCCGCGAAGGCACTAGATAGACAGAAAGATCGAATTGCTGGCTCTGCAACAGAAGACGATTGATCTGGGTGAGTGGACGAAGTCTCATTTGCTGATTCGCTTACGCCTTAAGAATCTGAGTTTTTGATTGAATACTATTGTTAATAACAAAATGGTAAATCATTGAGTATGCTTTAAGAGAATTCACATGTTGCCTCGCTAAAAAATGAATGTTGCCTTGATAAAGATAACCTTGTCATGCTAATAACAAGACCATAACTAGTATGTATGCTTATAAGAGATTTCACATATGCCATGTTAAGAACAAGAAAAGAGTTAACCTGTATGCTAAGAAGAATTATTGCATGCTAATAAGAAAGGAACTGATGCCTGTATGCTAAAAGTAGAGATATTGCCTTTAATGAAAGAACTGTTGCCATGCTAAAAACAAAGAGAAGAGATTGCTTGTACGCCCCGAACATGTATGCTTTCAAGGTAGAATGCCATGTTATATCTGCATATAATTGTTATTATATTCCAGAGTTATAATTGCTTGTCACTCAAGATATTCTAAATGCCAAAAATGTACTGACGGACTTATACATATTATAAAGAGATGAAACATCTAGAAAATTCAGCTCTGTATCAAAGAAAAGAGAATCACACAGAGGGCATCCATGTAAAAATGGGTGTCGGTATGTCTATCACACAGAGGGCATCCATGTAAAAATGGGTGTCGGTATGTTTATCGCAGAGGGCCCCATATGAAAATGGGTGCCAGTATGTTATCTGGGGGCTTCGGCTCTATTATCTGGAAGCTCGACTCTGTCATCTAGGGGCTTCGGCTCTGTTATCTGGAAGCTCGACTCTGTTATCTGACAGACTTAAATGAATAATTGCCAAAAGATTAAATGTGCCTCAAGATTTTAGATCATATAAAAAATGTTGGTTTTATCATGTTTATGCTAATCCTTGTCTTGTGCAGGGATGGACGGTCGGCTATGGTAAGAATCACTTAAAAGTGATACATATGTACTGCTTAAGTCTTTGACATGAATTGTTTGCAAAGATTTATCTATGCCATGAAATGCCATGTTCCACTAAAGAAATATTATGTATCATGCTTGTCATTGACCCTAACAGTTGCTCGAACAAAAGAAATGATATGCTCATGAAACACGCTGCGCACCGCACAAATGAATAGTCATCGTGCTTGAAATGATTATTCCTTGCATGCTTAATATGGAAATGATATGTTGGCTTTTCAAAGATGTTTTTAAAAGAATGTAAACTGACTCTATATGCATGGAATGAATCTAGGTAAAACTAGTAAGATCACATCACAAGAAACATTTTCTCACTAAATGAATAGTGATCGTTTCAGACAAATGTAGCTCTTTGTTCACAATCACCAGTATGCTGATATACTAACCCACCATCAGTCTGCATGCAGGTGCACTATGTATCGAGAAGGATAGTCCGAAGCGATAGCCCGAGCCTCATCCTCAGGAGCCAGAAATCAGAAGAGATGACAAGAGATGGCATCTGTTGTAAGAGTTGGTTTTGTATATAAAGGGATGTAATGTATGAGAACGGGATCATTGTAATCTATAAAGTTCTGAGAGAATGTATATTGTATCAGAGAGAATCAAGAGCTTATAATCTGTTCAAATAAAATCAATAAAGATAATTGTTTCTTGTTACCATTGTGTTCAATGCATGTATTCTGAAAATATGTCCGCTGCTGCTTAAATTATATGCGATACGTTCCGTCGCGTATTGTCAACCTTGTCTATCTTGTCTTGCTTCAGGTCCTGGCCTTGTGCAAGCGCAACTTAGGCTTGCACGGCATCACGCCTTAGCGAGGACGAACGATCCCAAAAGGTCCGAAGCGAGGACGAAAGGACTCTGCGGGATCGGGGCGTGACAGGACGTATGGGGCCCTTGTCCTATAATCAGTATTAATAGTTTTTGCTGGTTCATTACTTTTATTGATTGTTATACTCGCGTGACATGGGTCTACCTTATAAAGAATAAAACTGATATCTTTGAGGCATTTCGAGACTTTCATCGCCGGATAGAAACACAATATGGCACTAAAATTAAGTGCTTACGGTCTGACAATGGGACGGAGTATACATATAAGAAGGTTGCTGAGTATTTATCCACTAATGGAATACTACACCAAACTTTATGTGCCTATACACCGGCACAAAATGGTATGGCCGAACGGAAGAACAGACACCTGCTGGAGGTCGCACGGACGATGATGCTGGCTATGAATGTCCTGAAACACTTATGGAGGCAGGCGGTGTTAACGGCCTCTTATCTCATCAACAGAATGCCATCTCAGGTATTGGACTGGAAGATACCGTTGGAGATGCTTACTGGTGCAACCACATACACTGTTCTACCAAATGTATTTGGGTGTTTATATTTTGTCCAGGATAATAGGCCAAGAGTTGACAAACTGGATCCTAGAGCGATTAAATGTGTCTTTGTCGGATACACGACAACTCAGAAAGGATACGCAAGTTGGAGCCCAGTTGAGTGGAAAATGTTTGTAAGCATGGACGTTACATTCAGAGAACTGGAACCATATTATGGTTCGGATGATGGTTCAGCATTTGGTGACACACCTAACACATAGGGTGTTAGATGTGAGGGAGAGAAAATAAGCCCATCTGTGGTAGTCGGATCGGTCCCATGCCCGATCGTGGAAAACTGGACGACAGGGAGAGAAAGCAGTAACTCTGATACAGAAGATGAAGAAGATACATATGTTAAACAGGGGAAGCAGCAGACAATGGCAAAGGAGCTCCAAGTCTACAGAAGGAGACAGCAGAAGTCCAGTACTGTGCCTATACCGTGCCCTGTGCCTACTGTACCAAGTCCCTTGTCTACTCATGTTCCAACTCTTGAAGATGTTGCCTCCGCACTGAATTAATCTAATTCTGATACGGATCTCTCTGACTCTGATGGTATGATCTCTCCACCACCTATTGCTCCCTTAAAGAGATCTTCTCGCATCAATACGGGTAAGGCTCCTAGTCGTTTTGATGATTATGAATATGATATTGCCAACTACTTGTCTTATTCTAACATTTCTTCGAATTATCGAGCCTTCATTGCATCATTAGACTCTACTTTGTTGCCCAAAAGTTGGCAGGAAGCAAAGAAAGATCCAAGGTAGAAACCTGCAATGATGGAAGAACTTAGAGCACTGGAGAAAAATAAGACGTGGGAGCTGGTTCCATTACCTAAAGGGAAGAAAACTGTAGGATGCAAATGGGTGTACACAGTAAAGGAGACGTCAGAAGGAAAAATAGAACGATACAAGGCAAGGTTGGTTGCAAAAGGATACACACAATCATATGGCATCGACTATGATGAGACGTTTGCTCCAATAGCAAAAATAAGCACCGTAAGAACTCTGGTCTCCATTGAAGCAAACTATGGGTGGAAGCTATACCAGCTAGATCTGAAGAATGCCTTTCTCTATGGGGACCAACAAGAAGAAGTGTACATGGAACTCCCTCCAGGGTGCTATGCTACAGAATCAGACGGAAGGACATCGCATTAAAAAGTGTGCAAACTAAAGAAGTCGCTATATGGACTCAAACAATCTCCTCGAGCTTGGTTTGACAGATTCAGAAAGGCTGTTACAGGCATGGGATACCATCAAGCAAATGCAGATCATACGATCTTTCTTCAGCATGCAAGAGGCCACATCACTATACTTGTTGTATACATGGATAATATAGTAATCACAGGTAATGATGAAGTCGAAATCGCTAAGCTAAAGTCAAAACTCGCGAAGGAGTTTGAGGTGAAGGATTTAGGAGCGATGGGTACTTTCTAGGTATCGAGGTGTGTGAAGGCGAACAAGGAATTGTTCTCTCCCAGAGAAAATACGTACTAGATCTGCTGAAGGAGACATGGATGCTGTGATGCAAAGCAGTAGTCACTCCAATTGACCAGAAGTGCAAGTTGGAAGCAGAAGCAGGAGAGCCAGTTGATCGTGAAAGATATCAATGACTTATAGGAAGATTGATTTATCTGGGGCACATTCGTCCTGATATCTCATTTGCAGTGAGTATAGTAAGTCGCTACATGCATGATCCAAGAACGGGTCATATGGATACAGTATTTCAGATCTTGAGATATCTGAAAGGGACGTCGGAAAAAGGGCTATAGTTCAAGAAGAATGGATGTATAGAAGTTGAGGGATACTGCGATGCAGACTGGGCGAGCTGCATAGACAATAGAAGGTCTACTACGGGATATTGTGTCTTTGTAGGAGGAAACTTGGTCTCATGGAGAAGCAAGAAATAGTCAGTGGTAGCACGGTCTACAGCTGAAGCAGAATACAGAGCAATGGCTTTAAGAGTGTCAGAATTGCTGTGGGTGAAAGCGTTGCTGACTGAGTTAAAGCAGGACAAGGGAGTACCGTTACGTCTTCTGAGCCATAGTCAAGCTGCAATAAGTATAGCTAACAATCTAGTTTAGCACGATAGAACGAAGCACATCGAGATCGATCGATTCTTCATCAAAGAGAAGCTGGAACAAGGGATACTGAATATTGATCATGTTCGCTCAGAAGAACAAGTGGCAGACTGTCTGACTAAGGGTCTTTGTTCATTAAGTCTGTCGAAGCTATGTAACAAGATGGGAATAATTAATATCTATCGCCCATCTTGAGGGGGAGTATTGAGAACTAATAAGGGATTTAGTCCCATATTGAAAAATGTAATATGAAGAGGAGCTAGACTCCCTACAAGTAGTGGAGTAGCCAATCAATAAAATATACAACAGTTATTCTCTACACCAAGTAAATGTTGATATCTTACATATTTAAATTAAAACAAACCAAACATATTTGAACCCGGTTGAACCCCGATCAGGCATGTAGCAAAGATTATCGGTTCTATCATCGTTCCGATTTTTAAAATATTGCATGGGAAAACTTACTTCACTTGGTCATGGTCCAGCGGCTCCAGCCTATGCGTGACCAGGTTTATCCGAAATAAATTCAGATATTGCTTTGAATGGGTAGGGTTCAGTACCAGAACGGATTCGCATCCAAAGAGTGTAGGTTTTTTATCTACAAAATTTCTATCAGATCCAAATCAGACTAGGTCTCCATGTAGAAAGTTATAGATAAAAAATGTTGATCTCAACATTTAATTTATTTTTGTGCGTAGATTATAGTGAAATATATGAATATGAATTTATTGATGGATAAGTACCTAGAATATAGTCTCGCATAAAGAGAAACTAGAAATGGATCCAACAAGAAACTTACATGGCTAGGGCTCCTAGTAGGAGTTACGAGTTAAGGTTAGCCGGACCTGACGTGACCCGACTTGATAGCAATCCTAGTTTTGGGTTTTCAACCATATTCTATCCAAAAATATCCGACCGCTCCGCTCGAAGGTAACTAGCTAGTCCATGGTCGAGAAAATTTTGATTCTTGTCCAGTTTGGATATAGTTCTTGTACGTTATGAGTCATAATGCTCGAGTAAATACACGACCGGACAATATTTTTTTAAAGGGCTAAATAGCTTTTGGACCCAAAATTTTGTATCTGGATTTTTATTTTTTGTTTTTTTTTCCATTATGCTCTAAACATGATTACAAAAGCAACAACCAACACATGTTGAAAATGATGATATAACGAAAATAAAAATATAAAAAATTCAGGGTCCACAATTTTCAATTATGTACATGTCAGAACTTAAACTTTAAGATGGTATAAAATCCGGAGTCTAAACACAAATTAGCCTTTTTTTGAATGATTAGTATATAGACAAATTAATGCCATTGTTCTCTTTCTATAAATAAATTGTGTATGGCCTAGCCCTCCAAATACTCACCAATTGATGAATAGTAACACATATAAGATGTATATATTGTGGGTCTCACCAAGAATCATATTAGGCTATGACTACAACCTACTTACAAACGCCACATGTTAGCTTCCAATTTGAGAGGGGGGAGAGGGAACCCGAGAGAGGGGGCCAATAGAAGGACGTCATCGGTTGTAAAAGGATCATCGGTTGTAAAAGATTTGGTTGTAAGTAGGTAGTAAACTTAGCATTATTGATCATACTATATTTTGCTTGGAAACTGACTTTAATTAGTTAAAAGATAATATCAAAATATATTATCTTGTTTTTTTTTCACCAAAAGAACGTACCCACTTTTTTGTAAAGAAATTAGTTTAGTATGTGTATGTTCATCATCTCTAATTCCTCTTCACACTTTGAGATATAGTTCTCAAGTTATGTTTAGTTTATTCTTCCCAATTTTCATTACGAAGACACTACGATTTCCATTTCCTAAATTTTACAGTATTTATTTATTTATTTCGTTAATTTTATGAATTTTTTAATATAAATTAAATGGACAATTAATCATTCATTTTTATCAATTAGTCCTTTGTCTCTGCAACAAAAGATGCACAAACTTGTTGGTAGGTTTTATAATATTTTTTAATTTGTGACGCAGTGTGACAGCGGAACGGACTTACCTTCATGCTTGGCAATGGTCAAGTCGATCGGTAATGACGATAACTGGACCACCATTGCTTGGTGAGAGCAAAGTGGTACCGCAAAAACTTCGACGGATGGCCTTGTGAGAGGTCCGCACGAAGGTTGCTTGAAAACCTCAAGCGTGGGACTTCCTAATCCACAGAATAGTCGAGTCCACGACCAAGAAAAGAAGAGAACAAATCTTAAACTTAAAGAATAATTTATTGATTAAAAGTTGTTTTTTCAAATGCATACAGAAGGTGCATATTTATAAGATTTTATGACATCCTAATCCTAATCAAATAAATATAAAATCCATCCTAATAAAAGATAAAGTCTAAATAAGAGTCCTAAAAGAAATATGATTTTTATCAACTCTTAAAAAAAGATAAAGCAAAAAAATAATCCTAAAAGGATTCGGGGTTGGAATCCACGCTACATCAGTCTCCCCTGCTTCAAAAGAACTCATCCCTGAGTTTTTCTCAGAGTAAAGCAGTTCGCCAAGTGAAAAATATTCGAAAAGATTTGAGATATTGATGGTTGGGGAGATCTGTGTGTCTTCATGCTGAAGTTGCGGATAAATCGTCGGTAAAAGTTGGCGAGACCATAGAAGCTTTGAATTTCAGTCACTGTCTTTGGTGTAGGCCTGCAGTTGCAGCTTGCTCAAATCTTCTCTTCATCAACACAGCGGCCATCGACACTAGTCACAAATCCCAAAAAGATGAGTTGGTTAGTAAGTACAATACACTTCTTAATTCGAATAAGGTTGAGAACTTTCCTGAGGTGTTTCAGATAATTAGCTTGGCTCTTGCTATAAATTAGGAGATCATCAAAGTAGATGACAATGAACTTTCTTGTTAATAACTTCAAAACATGATTCTTGATGTGCATAAAGATTTTTGACGTATTCGAAAGTCCGAAGGGCATAAAGAGCCATTCATATAGTCCTTCTCGGGTTTTAAAAATAGTCTTCCACTCATCATCCGTCGAATCTTGATCTGATGGTATCCGCTCTTCAAAACGATCTTGAGAAAACTGTAGAGCTTGAAGCTGTCTGAAGAAAATGCATATATGTAGAACTTTTTGCAGCATCTCGAAAATTCAGGAACCAACGATCGAACTGCCGGATCACTCCGAGGTTTGTGATGAGGAGGTCTGTCATCGGTATTGGAAGCTTTCGATATTGGTGAATTCTTCAATGCTTCGTCGAAGGAGAAAGTCTTTTCTTGGGGTGTTGAAGATATTAGCTCAGCATCTACAATACAATCTTCTCAATCTTGTCGTCTTCATAGTCAACAACGACCACTGGTGCTCTAAGTTGACAACTGTTGTGAACACACTCGAGTTCCTTTTGTGGATGGCTGGTAACAGAACGAGCATTTGTGCCTCTTATCTCTATGTGTTGTATTTCCGTGAAATCAACTGTAGTGTTATATTGGATACCAAGAAAATTCAATACTCTGTCCAATTTGTCAGACAAGGTATCCAATTTGTTTGACAAGATGTCAACATTATATGATAGAGCATCAAACTTCTTGCGTGCGATAGATTTTGCCATTGTTGTTTTGAAAAAAGAAAGTTTTCAAAGGTTCCCAAAAAAATTGGAATCCTCAAACTGTAGGGCTCTGATACCACTTGACGCAGCGTGATAGTGGAACGGACTACCTTCGTGCTTGGAAATGGCCAAGTCGATCGATAATCACGATAACTAGTCCACCGTTGCTTGGTGAGAGCGAAGCGGTGCCGCAAAAATTCGATGGATGGTCTTGCGAGGGGTCCGCACGAATGTTGCTTGAAAACCTCAAGTGAGAGACTTCCGAATCCATGGAACAGTCGAGTCCACGACCAAGAAAAGAAGAGAACAAATCTCAAACTTAAAGAAGAATTTTATTGACTAAAAGTTATTTTTTTAAATGCATACAGAAGGTGCCTGTTTATAAAACTTTTATGAAAACTTAATCCTAATCAAATAAAGATAAAGCCTATCCTAATAAAAGATAAAATCAAAATAAGAGTCCTAAAAGAAATGTGATTCTTATCAAATCTTAAAAAAGATAAAGCAAAAAAATAGTCCTAAAAGGATTCGGAGTTAGAATCCACGCTACATCAATTTGTAATTCAAAAAAAGTGCACAACTGTGCTAGGTTTTGTGAAATCTGGTACACCGTAATTATTTTGTTAAGCCTATTTTGATTATTCTATATGAGAAACACAACAATGCGCAAATGACGTAGAGCAATATTCACTAATTTATTATATTTTTGAACTTTGAATTTTAGTAGTATGTAGTGATTTTTTTTTAATATTTTAGGTTTAATCATACTTAGGTTCCCATAAATATTTTTGTCATTCTTGAGAGTTATGATTCAATTTATTTATTAACAGATTTTGAATGGGTAGTCCGTTAGGTACACCGGAGGGTCGTGTGGAATGTGCACGGTTCGATTCCCCCTTGACGTTGCTCGAGACGGTGTATTATTGGATATCAAGAGAAGACTAAAAAAAGGTAATAATTGACATTTAATAATATACTGCCACAGAAGTTATCTTTCCATGTAAACTGCGAAGGAATTAATGATGGGACGTGACGAGAAGGAATTAATGATGGGACGTGACGAAACGGGATTTTCTAGCCGTTACCGGGGACAGGAGTCCGGTTTTCCTCGTCCGCTCGAGACACCGGGCACTGAAACCTCTGCAGATAACTGTTATGGGCCTATGGCTGCTCCATCAACCAATGATGACGATAAATAGCTTAGAAAACCATTTAGTTCATTAGTATATATGAAAGTTCACAGTTTGTGCATGCCCCTTGGGAAGAAAAGGAGGAAGTAGTTGTATATCCTCTCTACATGTTTTCCGTAACTCAGCCTAGGTTGACTGGAAAACATGGACACCGGCACCGACATGGAAATGATTTTGTGGAACGGATGTAGGACACGTGACTTATATGGAACATCAACAAGGATGCTGTATTGGAACCAGCCGACCAATTTACGAAGAAATTGTAGGAAAAAACAACCCTTTAATGAATGGGGTTGTTAGGCAGTGCCGCAACGTCCCACAGCTTTAGTTGGCGTGTGTCATTGACCCCTTGGTATGTGCGTACGAGCCTCATGTTGCAATGTGGATCGCCCGGATCGACCATGTCCTATTTTGACCGGGTTATGTAGGCCACTCCGGTTAGAGCTGTCAAGTGGACCGGACCGGTCCGACCTGAATTTGGATGGACCGGACCGGTTCTGGGCCGAACCTCACAGGTCCATACAACATAACGGATCAGACCAGGACCAAGGGTGAAAATTCGAGTCCGGTCCGAAAATGATCCGCGGTACGATGAGTGTTGGTGCTTTATTTACATGGAGAGAGCTTGCACTCAACATGCCTTGTAAAATTTTAATCCCACATTGGAAAAGCACCATGAGTTATCTCAACATATATACTTGGGTGTGTTGTTGAGAGATGCACATGGGGTGGTGACCCTAAGGAGGGAACCATGTGGTTGATTTTACTAGGAGGTAAGAATAAGGCTCCAAGGATTAAGCATTAATGCTTTTG
Organism: Iris pallida; assembly: GCA_029216955.1. Classification (NCBI taxonomy): domain Eukaryota; kingdom Viridiplantae; phylum Streptophyta; class Magnoliopsida; order Asparagales; family Iridaceae; genus Iris; species Iris pallida. Next base: position 10,188,817 of record JANAVB010031419.1, read on the forward strand.
TCATTCTCTTGGATTAATTCCACTTGGAGCTAAGCCCCAAAGAGGCTTAGCGACTCGGACTCGGACTCGGACTCGGGCTCATGAGTCGTAATGAGGCGTAATGTGGCGCACTTTGCACGTCAGCAGTCATGCGGTCTTATGCGGCTCATATGTGGCCTCATGCGGCTCATGCGGCTCATGCTGCTCATGCTGCTGCCGTATGGAGGGCTACGCTGACTGTGCAGATTTCAAATCGGTTATGGAAAGGGTGAATCAATGCGATTAATTCAGATCCTATCTTTGTGGGATTTGAATTAATTTCGTTACTATCTTTGTGTGATTTGAATTAATTCAGTTCCTATCTTTGTGGGATTAGAATTAATTCGTTGCTATCTTTTTGTGATTTGATTCAATCTTTCCATAACTGAAGAGGCGGCTAGGGTTTCCACCCTCTCTCTATATATACTCTCTTCTGGCCTCCTTTGTGGGGATAACGAAAATACAAGTCAGAAAAGGAGAAAGAGAGAGAGAGCTGCTGCCGCCATTGCAAGTCCATCCGAGGAGTCAGAACAGAGGCGACATCGAGCGTTCTACAAGTTATTCAACTTGCTGGTTCCTGGAAGCAGATCGTGTGGGGCGAATCTTGCTTTGAGCAACGGTGTTTTGACACCCCAGCATTGTTCTTCTTCTCATCTCTCTCTAGTTTTATTGTAACTCGTTCTGTCCCAATTGTAACACGTTTGCAAGGAAGAACGAGAGATCTTCTATTCTCTTTTTCCCTCCTTCAGATTGTAATTTGGCTATTTGATTTTTTATACCATCGTAGATCTTGAGTTTGCTCTCTGCAAAGTTTTGTGGGACATCTCAGATCTCGATTGCATCTGTTTTTCTATCTTTGATCAAGCCCCGGGACTAACAATCTCAAAGCAAGATCCGTATAGATGGAAAACATTAATGCTTCGCTCCTCCAATCGGACTTCTGCAAGTTGAAAAAGTTCGATGGAGAGCATTATCAAGTCTGGAAGAGAAAGGTTTACCTAACTCTTCAACTGAAAGACGTGGATCATGTTCTGTTGGAGGAAGAACCCTCTGTTCCAGACACTGGATCTACTGCCGCTATCAACACGGCTACCAAACTCCAGGCCAAATGGAGAAAGGAAAATAGCATCTGCAGACTTCTCATCCTGAATGCTATGGAGGATTCCCTGGCAGAATCTTACTCGAAGAAGGAACTTGCCAGAGACATATGGGAGTCTGTGGAAAATCTGTATGAAGAAGACAAGAATAGGAGCAAAATGTTTGTGGTTGAAAAATATCACAAATTGCTCTTTGAGGACGAAAAGTCCATGTTACCACAGGTGAAAGAATTTCTGAAGCTGCGTCAGAAACTGGAAGACGAAGAGATGCCCCTTCCCGACAAGTTTGTCGTCGGAGGGATTATCTCAAAACTTCCTGCTGGATGGAGTACCTTCTATGCAAGGATGCACAGAAAGAAGCTAGACATTAGCTTGGGAGATCTACTTCAAGAGATCCATGTTGAGGACGAGATGCGTTCTCAACAGAAGATGGATACTCTGTCCAAACAGTTGGCTAAAGCCAATCTGGTGCAGACGAGGGATCCCAAGGGGAAGCAGGCGACTTCTCATCCCAAGAAGAAGGACTTCACTAATCTGAAAGTGAAGGGTCCTTCATTCAAGCAACAGAAGACTAAGTCCCACGTGACTTGTTACAATTGTTGCAAGAAAGGCCACTACAAGAGTGAATGCAGATCTAAGCCTAAACAATCAGAGAAAGGTGAGCCTAATAAGGTTTCATTGGTTTCTAACATTGTTGCTATGATCGGACAGGTCACAACTGTGGGGGTTGACTCTGACTGGTGGATAGACACTGGTGCGACTTGCCATGTCTGTTCTGACAAGGAATGGTTCGTCACGTACCAGCCGACATCTGAGAAAGTTGTCATGGCGAACCAGGCCCAAGCTGAAGTACTGGGGATTAGGACTGTGGAGCTGAAACTCACTTCTAGGAACACTCTGATGCTTCAAGGAGTGAAGCATGTTCCTGCGATTGCCAAGAACCTAATCTCTAGGAGCCTGCTCTGCAACGCAGGCTTGAGGATGGACATCAACGCTGGTCAGATGGTTATGTCCAAGAAAGGAACATACTTCGGGAAGGCTTATCAAATCGAAGAAATGTTTAAAATTCAGCTTGTCAACCAGTTTGATGACATTAATGCAGTTGCATTTTCTGATTATTCTCTTGAGTTGTGGCATAATAGACTAGGACATGTTCATAGTAAAAGAATCAACAAAATGTCTAGTCTAGGACTTATCTCCAAATGTGGGAGTAAGGTGGAGAAGTGTGAAGTGTGTGCTCAGACGAAGATCACAAGAAAACCCTTTCATCGGGTCAATCGAAGCACAGATCTTCTGGAGTTGGTGCACTCCGATATCTGTGACTTCAAACATTTCTCCACGAAGGCCGGGATGAAGTATTTCATAACCTTCATCGACGACTTCTCAAAATACGCGTTCGTTTACTTGCTCAAGTCCAAAGACGAAGCTTTCGAGAAGTTCAGAGAGTTCAGGGCCGAGGCTGAACGGCAGACTGGGCAATAACTCAAGAGGCTGAGAAGTGATCGAGGTGGGGAGTACAGGTCTCATGAATTCGCATCGTTCTGCAAAGAACATGGAATCATATGCGAGACTACTGCTCCATATTCTCCTCAATCCAACGGAGTAGCAGAGAGGAAGAACCGGACATTAACAGAAATGATGAATTCCATGCTGCTCACTGCATGTCTTCCAAAATGCTACTGGGGAGAAGCTGCATTAACGGCCACTTTCATTCTGAATAGAGTGCCATATGCAACTTCGGACGTAACTCCTCATGAACTTTGGTTCAAAGTCAGACCCAACTTGAATGTCATTCGAGTGTGGGGGTGTCTGGCGTATGTGAAGCTTCCAGATCTGAAGATTCAGAAGCTGGGGACAAGGACTACGAAGGCTATCTTCTTGGGGTATGCCGAGAAGAGTGATGCTCGGAGATTTCTTGATATTGAATCAAATCATATTATCGAATCTCGCGATGCTGAATACTTTGAAGACAAGTTCGCAAAAGACAAAAACATTGTTCTTTCGGACATTCCGGAAAATGATGTAGGTACTAATGAGACTGAAATCTCATACGAGCCAGTAGTCCAAGAAGAAGCTGTTGTTGATGAAACAACTCTTGCACCAGAACTCGCCGAGCCGTCAGCTAAGCGAGCGAGGAGACCGAAAGATTTCGGAGATGACTTTGTCACCTATCATGTGGAAGCAGATCCGCTAACCTATGATGAGACGATGAAGACCAGAGATTCTATCTTCTGGAAGGAGGCAGTGAATGACGAGTTTGACTCTATCACCTCCAATAACACATGGGTGTTGGTAGATATACCTGAAGGAGAAAAGCCTATTGGATGTAAATGGATCTTCAAGAAGAAGATGAAGACAGATGGAACTATTGACAAGTTCAAGGCCAAGCTGGTCGCCAAGGGATTTTCTCAGAAACAGGGGATAGATTACTTCGACACGTACGCTCCAGTAGCTCGGATGAACGCCATCAGGATGTTAATCGCTCTAGCAGCTATACATAAGTTGGTGATACATCAGTTGGATGTAAAGACAGCGTTCCTGAATGGGAAGCTGACCGAAGAGATTTACATGCAACAGCCAGATGGATTTGTCGTCAAAGGTCTTGAAGACAAAGTCTGTAAGTTGGTAAAATCATTATATGGTTTGAAGCAAGCTCCCAAGATGTGGCATGAGAAGTTTGACAAAGTTATTAGGTCAAACGGCTACAGAGTCAGCGAGACGGACAAATGTGTTTACACAAAGTTCGCTGATGGAGGAGGAGTCATCGCTTGTCTGTACGTGGACGACATGCTAATCCTAGGTACGGATATAGGCTGTGTCACAGAGACAAAGAAGTTCCTCTCAACCAAGTTCAGTATGAAGGACTTGGGGGATGCAGATGTCATCTTGGGCATAAAGATCATCCGGACAGACACTGGAGTAGCGCTGTCACAATCTCACTATATTGAGAAGATGCTCACACGCTATGGGTATAAGGATCTTCCAGGGATCGATACGCCATACAGGTGTGATCAGAAGCTGAAGCCAAACTCGAGGAAAAGCGTCAGGTAGCTGGAGTATTCTAGCGTTATCGGAAGTTTGATGTACGCAACTACTGCCACAAGGCCTGACATAGCTTTCGCCGTGGGAATGCTGAGTCGGTTCACAAGCAACCCAGGGGTTGAGCACTGGAAAGCTGTGAAGCGAGTAATGAGATATCTCAAGAAGACTTAGACATATGCACTGCACTACAACGGGTATCCGACAGTAGTGGAAGGCTTCAGTGATGCTAGCTGGTATTCAGAGATGGAAAGCGAGAGATCCACAGGTGGATATGTCTTTTCCTTGGGTGGAGCTGCTATATCGTGGAAATCGAAGAAGTAGACTATACTCTCTCGTTCCTCCATGGAATCTGAATTCTATGCACTTGAAACTGCAGCAGATGAAGCAGAATGGCTTCGGGAGCTCATGTATGATCTTCCAGTGGTTGGGGCTCAGATACCGGCAATACCAATATACTGTGACAACCAGGCGACTGCGGCGGTGGCATCAAATGACCTCTTCAACGGGAAGAAGAGGACTGTGCGGTTGAAGCACAGGGCAGTACACGATCTTATCAAAAGAGGTGTAATTGCAGTGGTTGATGTTCGGAGTCAGGAGAACCTGGCAGATCCGTTCATAAAGGGCCTCAAGCGCCAGTTGGTCGATGACACAGCTTGTAAAATGGGCTTGAAGGCATTCTGATAGTATGTCTTTGTAATCCTACCATAAAAGTTTTATGCTATTAGTTCAAAGAGAAATCTACTAGGCATCTAACTTTTGGTTCAAAGGAGGATCACTGACTGGGAAACTATCAGGTAACGGTGGGTACTTGTTCTATGGAACATGGAAGGGATACAGACCCATAACCACTGTTGTCTACTATGTATTTTTCTGCGAAAAAACAGATCCTGTGGAAGGTTGGCTTAAACGCCTTAATGAGTTCTCAGGCAGAGTGAATGTCTGGTGTGCTTTACAGGAAGCACGGTAGAGCAGCACTACAAGGAGTGAAACTCCATGCTACAGTGGGATGACTCTACCATGAGGTTCCCAGGTAGGGGTAATGCCTCGGCTTTGCAAGCCAAGTCATACCGGCGTAGCACCGTAAATAGGCAGGTAGCCTAATGTTGTATGACGTAATTAAAGAGTTGTAGACAGCACTACAAAGGGGAGGATGGCCCCATGTTACAGTGGCACGACACCACGATGAGGTACCCAGGTAGGGGTAAAGCCTCGGCATTGCAAGCCATGTCGTTGCGGCGTAACACCGCAAGGAAGCCTTAGGCTTCATGCTGGGTAGTTTGGCACTACAAAGAGGCTTGTGACCTCATGCTACAGTAGTATGACACTACGATGAGGTTCCCAGGTAGGGGTAATGCCTCGGCTTCAGGCCATATCATAGCGGCGTAGCACCGCAAGGAAGCGCAAGGCTTCATGCCATATCTCTTTAATAAAGAACTCACCTATAGTGTATGAAAAGAGATATCAAGCCATCTCTTGAGAGTAAACTTGTAGACGCCCAAAATTATACACTGAAACCAGGCTGGCACAGGGCCTTTAATGTGCAGCCAGAAGCACACGTAACTACACTTTGTGAGTGGGAAGAATTACAATTGTGGTGCAGAATTCAAGGCGTAGTCCATTCTTGTATCACATTGTTATTTAACCCATGCGGAAAGATTCAAGTCGTTAGCGACATCTATCCTAATGCAAAATGGACAGTTACTGTGGGAAACGCTCAACCCTGGACACATATATAAGTTGTGATATGTGGGGGATTGTTGGTGCTTTATTTACATGGAGAGAGCTTGCACTCAACATGCCTTGTAAAATTTTAGTCCCACATTGGAAAAGCACCATGAGTTATCTCAACATATATACTTGGGTGTGTTGTTGAGAGATGCACATGGGGTGGTGACCCTAAGGAGGGAACCATGTGGGTGATTTTACTAGGAGGTAAGAATAAGGCTCCAAGGATTAAGCATTAATGCTTTTGTCATTCTCTTGGATTAATTCCACTTGGAGCTAAGCCCCAAAGGGGCTTAGCGACTCGGACTCGGACTCGGACTCGGACTCGGGCTCGGGCTCATGAGGCGTAATGTGGCGTTTTGTTGGCGCACTTTGCGCTTAGCACGTCAGCAGTCATGCGGTCTTATGCGGCTCATATGCGGCCTCATGCGGCTCATGCGGCTCATGCGGCCATGCGGTTCAAGCGGTTCATGCGGCCATGCGGCTCATGCGGTCCATGCGGTCCATGCGGCTCATATGCGGCCTCATGCGACTCATGTGGCTCATGCGGCCATGCGGTTCATGCGGTTCATGCGGCCATGCGGCTCATACAGTCCATACGGCTCATGCGGTCCATACGGCTCATGCGGCACATGCGGTCCATGCGGTCCAAGCGGTCCATGCGGCCAGGCTGCTGCTGCTGCTGCCGCATGGAGGGCTACGCTGACTGTGCAGATTTCAAATCGGTTATGGAAAGGGTGAATCAATACGATTAATTCAGATCCTATCTTTGTGGGATTTGAATTAATTTCGTTACTATCTTTGTGGGATTTGAATTAATTCAGTTCCTATCTTTGTGGGATTAGAATTAATTCGTTGCTATCTTTTTGTGATTTGATTCAATCTTTCCATAACTGAAGAGGTGGCTAGGGTTTCCACCCTCTCTCTATATATACTCTATTCTGGCCTCCTTTGTGGGGATAACGAAAATACAAGTCAGAAAAGGAGAAAGAGAGAGAGAGAGCTGCTGCCGCCATTGCAAGTCCATCCGAGGAGTCAGAACAGAGGCGACATCGAGCGTTCTACAAGTTATTCAACTTGCTGGTTCCTGGAAGCAGATCGTGTGGGACGAATCTTGCTTTGAGCAACGGTGTTTTGACACCCCAGCATTGTTCTTCTTCTCATCTCTCTCTAGTTTTATTGTAACTCGTTCTGTCCCAATTGCAACACGTTTGTAAGGAAGAACGAGAGATCTTCTCTTCTCTTTTTTCCTCCTTCAGATTGTAATTTGGCTATTTGATTTTTTATACCATCGTAGATCTTGAGTTTGCTCTCTGCAAAGTTTTGTGGGACATCTCAGATCTCGATTGCATCTGTTTTTCCATCTTTGATCAAGCCCCGGGACTAACAATGAGCTTTGGTTCAGACTAAGCCAGGCCAGAGCCTAGGCCATCATACAAAAAAGGAATACATTTGAGGATCTAATGAAATATCAATATACAAACTATGTATATGTATTCATAACAATCATAACAGGGAACAACGGAAGAAGAACTTTACTATATAATGTTGGCAAGACAACAAGTCCTAAGCATACAAGAGTTAGATACCTGATGGAGCTGTTGTACCTCATTTTTTTTCCATAAATTCTGAGACCTTCACTTCTTTGAAGATCAACTTCACCCGAATTATCGTCATATCCTCCAACTCTGCACCTTATGTATTGAGGTTAAGTAGGAAGTTATGACTATAGTATGATCTTTTTCTTTTTGTTTTTTTATTTTTGTTTTTTTTATGACTATAGAACAATCAATTCATGAAAAACAAAAGATAGCGTCAATCTAATCTTCTTTGTGGATTGTAGCCTATGACAATAGGCAATATGTAAAAGAATCTGATTCTAGATAAGTGGAATGTAACTTGCATAGTGTAATAATGAAATACTGAAATATCTGGAATTGATCTTTGCTACTGATAAAAATACCATGTTATGCCTATGTCTATATGAATGCTTAGGGCTCCGTGTCAGGCCGGGCCGGAATGGGCCTCATGTCAGGCCAGGCCGGAACGGGCCTCGGGTCAGGTCGGACCGAGCCTGGACTTCAGGTCAGGTCGGGCCTATCTTATGGGCCAATATATATGACCCATCACGATCAAATATACTGGGTCGGGCCAGCCCAGACCCACGGTTAAACCAGTCGGCCCAGTACATGGGCCAATTTTTCGGGCCGGGCTAGGTCGGCCCGACACAAATATCGACAAGTCTAAGTTCAGTCAAGAGGTTCATCCCGGGTCAATCCGCAAACTAAAATACAAAGTCCAATCCGGCCAAAAACTCAAGTAGATCTAGGTTGGGTCCAGGTCAATCCTTGTAAATAAGAAAAAAGAATTGCCCATGGGCCTTAGCATTTGGCTGAATAATTATAGAACATTCATTGAAAAAAAAACTAGGTCATTACCTTGTACAATAATAATAATAATAATAATAATAATAATAATAATAATAATGAGAAGAAGAAGAAGAAGAAGAGAATAGAAAGAACAAATCAATAATCATAAAGAAAATTGAATAAGTTTCATTAATTGAGAAATTTTCAACATGTCATTCTCGTTAAATATGTATTTGACAAACATTGTTTGTTGATATAACTTATTTTTATGTTTCACTTCCAAATATTATAACCGTGTCCGAGGATCTACAACCACTTCAAATCTATTACAACATTTGGCGATACAAATTAAATCAAATGGATCAACTCTTAATAGCAAGTACTACAAAAGAATCTTTAAGAGAGGTTGAAAACTGAAACACAAAATACAAGTCATACTAACAAATAATAAATAACATATAATGGGAAATGATAAGTATGTGAGAATTGTTGTAGCTAATTCTTTGAATTGATATATGATAATTGCAATTATCTAAGCTCATAGTACTAATAGATAAATAAATTAAAACAGATATTTCGTCAAGATGCATATTTTGTAGAGCTCCATCCTCCATGCCTAATTGTCATTTTCTTACTCACGAGTATAGATACTAGATACAACGAACTAAATGTCTATATAGTGTTCCCCTACCATATTTAGGTGCCTATTTTAATAATTTTTCACAATTCATATACTGAACATGATTTACACCCATGTGTTACGTCCAAAAGGTTGCGTCCCACCGAGACGGATTTGCATAACCTTTCACGGACCAGAGTTATGTTGGAAGCTTCCAGAATGCTCTAGAAGATAATAGAATCCTCCAAAAGGCTCAAGATCTCTAAACACCCTAATTTTTACTATATTTTTTTATTTGTTTTATTTAATTACGGTATTTATACAATACATACATATATATATATATATATATATATATATATATATATATATATATATATATATATATATATATATATATATATATAAGTTTTATTATAAAATCTTAATTATAAAATTACCTTATATGTTTTAAATTATAAGGTAAATGAATACAAGTAATATATAATTTTTATTTCAATATATAGGGTAGAAAATATTTTTATTATTTTAAAATTAGGTTAATTTATATATGATTGGTTACCCTAATATATGGTCAATTTTATTTATTTAATTATTTTGAATAAATAATTTGTTATACATGTATATGTGTAGTAGAATATAGTATTTTATATAAATGTGTATAAAATATTTATGTGTTAAAAATATATATAGAATATAGAATATATTTTGATATAGAATGTAAAAAAATTAGAATTTTTTTTGGGATTTATAGGTTAATTGGTATTACTTTCGAAATAATTTATTTAAATAATAATAATAATAATAATAATAATAATAATAATAATAATAATAAACAGGTTACTAACCTGTTCCCACAGGAATATACTACTCCTCTGAGCTTCTCCCATCTACCATTTATGGATCAATTACGACTATGTAATAAGTAGGGATAATACAACATAAAAAGGTTTTTTTTCTAAGGGCACCACCATTTTTGCTAGGGGGCAACCCTTACTTGGGGGCAGCCCAAGGAGGTGGAGATTTTGCTAGGGGGCACCCACATTTTGCTAGGGGGCAGCCAAACCCCCCAAACCCTTCATTCCTTCCCATAACCCATTCTACACTCTCTCTCCACCAAAAGAAAAAAAAGAGAACTCTCCCCCTCCCTCTCCCAAAACCCTACTTTCTTCTCCTCCACCACTCCACTCCCAATTCCTCCACCAAGATTTCTTTAACAACATTCATAGATTCTTAGAGATGACACGCAAGTCGAAGTAACCAGAATTTAGGTACGTTTTTCCCTAATTTTTTCAAGAATTTTGTACATTCTATTCAAAACCCTAGAATATTTTTAATTCTCTAAAAAGTTTTGATAAATTAGGTTTAGAATCTCTTTATGGTTCATGAAAGGAATTTTCGAACACGACAAGCCCACATTTTTTCTTGAAACCCTAACCCTAGAAGACAACAAACGAGCATCTCGTTTTGGCCGTTCGGCTGCAACAATCGGGTTTGAATACAGTAGGACTGCCAGGCCTGTGGCAGTCCTAATGTAAAGTAGGACTGCCACAGTCCTGGCAGTCCTCTTTCACAAGAGGACTGCCACAGGCATGGCAGTCCTAATGTAATGAGATATGGGGGTGAAATTGGGGGGAGAGGGTTGGTACTCTATGTTGCTCATATGGAGGGGGTTGGGTAACTGCATGATGCTCATATGCGGGGGGGAGAGGGGGGTAACTGCATGTCCTATTTCTGTTTCTATTATTTAATAACTGTACGTTGTCCTACAGTCCTCCGGCCACCAACCCTCGGACATCTTAAGTCGTTGAACCCTACAAACCCGAGTCCCGTGGCCGTCGGAGCAATTGGAGCTATTCCTTCCAAAAATATCTTGTATGCTGGGTTGGTGAGGATGGTGAGTTTCGTATTTGTAATTAGACTGAGATTTCCATATTTGTAGACTTAATTCACTTATACTTTCATTTACAGTCTCAAAAGGTGAAGGAATTGGCCTAGACACTCCGAAGAGGTTGCCAAAGTGACACTAGTCTCGCGGTCGCCAACGAGCTTGATCGCATCGACGACGTGGTCGAGTTCCCCTTCATGAATAATAGGGAGTCTCGTTCAAACGCCCGGCATGATATGTAGTTGGATGTGGAATGATCATTAGTTGGATGTAATCTGGATGTTTTTGTTGTTTCAAACTTGAAGAATATATTTGTTGTTTGAAAACTTAAGTTGTTGGGCAGACTTTTGAAGGATATGTAGTTGATACTTATGTTGTTTTTTTTTAAGTTGGATATTTTGTCTGATATGTAGTTGTGATTTATGTTGTTTTTTTGAAGTTGGATATTTTGTCTGATGAGAGTTTCAAACTGAAACTCTCTGTCACAAAGAGTTTCAATTAGGACTGCCACCCCCTAACAGTCCTAATAAGTAGGACTGCCAGCACCCTGGTAGTCCTACATAAGTATAGGACTGCCAGGGGGTGGCAGTCCTATTTATAAAACTCTGTGATGAGCTTCTCAAACTGAAACTCTGTCACAGAGACTTATAAATAGGACTGCCAGCACCCTGGCAGTCTTATTTAAGTATAGGACTGCCAGCACCCTGGCAGTCCTTATTTTGTATAGGACTGCCAGGGGGGTGGAAGTCCTAATTGAAACTCTCTGTGATAGAGAGTTTCAAAACTCTCATCACAGAGACTTACAAATAGGACTGTCACCCCCCTGGCAGTCCTAAATTATACGGAAAATGACCATTCTCCTACGTTTTAACACTGGGAATGGCCATTCTCCTATGTTTTAACAATGGGAATGGCCATTCTCCTACGTTTTAACATGGAGAATATCATTCTTCGTATTTCTAACACAGAGAATGGCCATCTCCATATTTCTAACACAGAGAATGGCCATTCTCCTGTGTTTTAACACTGGAATGACCATTCTCCGTGCTAAATTACACGCAGAATGACCATTCTCCGTATAAATTAAGACGGAGAATGGCCATTCTTCGTGTAATTTAGCACGGAGAATGGTCATTCTCCGTGTAAATTAAGACGGAGAATGGCATTCTCCGTGCTAAATTACACGGAGAATGTCATTCTCTATGTTACTAACACGGAAAATGGCCACCCTCATGCGAAATCAATATTCTTCGTGTTTTAACACAGAGAATGGCCATTCTCCTGTATTTTATGGTCAGTTGAAACTTTGAAGGGCCATAACTTTTGACTGGAAGGTCGAAACGAGATCCGGTTTATCGCAAAATGAGCGTATCTTCGAGGAGCCTGAGATTAATAGCTTCTTTGTTAGATGGCCTTTTAAAATTTTAGAATCACAAAAAAAATGATGTTTGGACCTCCGTTTTAGCACTTTTGCCGTTTGTCTCGGTTTTTCCGAAATTTTTCGACGAGTTTTTAAAAATTTTTGAGGATAAAACCTAGATTCGAAAGTGAGCAGCGAATGGAAGAAGATGAAGTATCTCCACAAAGAGTTTTATACAGGACTGCCAACACCCTGGCAGTCCTTTATTAAGTAAGGACTGTCAGGGGCCTGGCAGTCCTGACTTAATGTAGGACTACAGAAAGTCTGGCAGTCCTACTTTACATTAGGACTGCCACAACCCTGGCATTCCTAATGTTGTAAGCCACGACTGTAGCAGCCGAACAGCCACAACGATTTATCGTGTTCTAGGGTTAGGGTTTCAAAAAATATGTGAGATCATGTTCGAAAAGTTCATTCATGAACCCTAAAGTGATTCTAAATGTAATATTTATGTTTATGTTTTCTGATTTTGAGTATGAGTGGAAACTTTTTTTGGTAGCTGATCTTAGACAAATTTGGGGAAAAATTTGTGCCAAACATAATTGAGATAGGAGAATTTTTTTGGAGATAATTCTCGAAAAGAAAGGAAGAAAAATTTTGGACTAGGGTTTAATTCTATGACCTAGAAATGTTGGGATAGAAGAAAAAAGTAGAGGGAGAAAAGAAAAGAGTTGAGGGAGAGAGAAAAAGAGTAGAGGGAGGGAGAGAGAAAAAATAGAAAAGTTATCTTTTATACCTAATGTTGGGCTGCCCCCAAGTAAAAAAAAACTGATGGCAAACTTGTAATATTTGCAAACATTTTTGGGTTGTCCCCAAGTAAAATTTGTGGTGCCCTTAGAAAAAAAACCCATAAAAAATAACAAGCAACCAAAGCCAATAACTCAAAGATAAATCTACGTGGTCTCCTCGAACAGACTCCTTTAGGTCATACGCAAACTCTTTTGATTCATTCTTCCTCTCATTTGAAAGTTGCACCACCACTTGTTAAAACCCAACCTTCATATATCCTCAATAAGGTGATGGCAATTGATATATAAACATTTTTTAATAAACAAACAATCCGTATCATAAATCTGATCAAAATTGATCCTGGAATATCCGACTTCCCTTGAGCCACGAGTGATCGGCATACCATCAATATACTGATTGGTAGTGGTATGCCGGTTGATGTGCCACTCCCAATACATCCGCTCTTCGAAAACCAAACCCTGCAGAATAGTATATTGTCGGTATACATGTGACTCTGGTAATGTTTTTTTTCTCTATTTTCTGATACTCTTCGAGTCTGTCAAACCCTTGACCTTCCCTAACTTCTTTGATACACGGATAACATTCATTAGACTCTGGAAATATCTTTCACATAGGATTTTTCTAAATTTTTCTAAATTTTTGGAGATTTTTAGATAATTAAAACCCTAAGAATTAATTTTTTTCATAGACTTTTGGGATTTACTGTGGGGTCACACCATAATATTTTGAGACACAATTTTTATTTAGGTTATAGACACTTAAAAATATTTTCTTGATTTTTTTGGATTTTTCTGCAATTTATTTGGAGTCAAAATAATTTTTTATTGAATTTTTGTAATTTAATAAAGCAATTACCCACCCACTCATCCACCCGGGTGTGCCCACTTGTCGGTGCCCAACATTAATCGCCTCTCTTTCTCTCCCTATATATACATGTATATTCAAAAACCCTATTTTTATTCTAGCATCCTTTTATGGTTTGATCTTGGAGAACCTTCAACTTTGCGAGACGATTGTGACCAACCCCGACGTTAATTTTGAGTGCCTTTTTTAGAGCCTATCAAGGTTAGCTTTCCAAAAATATATTTTATTTTTTGTAATTATTTACGTAAATTTCTGGAGATTTATTTTAGTGCCGGTTGTCAAAAAATTGACTCGTCGTACGATTTTTAAGATTCCGGGAGATCACGAACTCTGTTTTGCGATCCGTTTAAAGTTTTGGAAAACTAACACGAATATATACAACATATAATTTTTTCAAAAATTTAAAAATACGTTTAATATTTTATTTATTTTATTGAACTCAGATTTGACCGATAATTTACCGATTTGGTTACGGTTAGCCATAACAGCGATAACTTTTGACCAAATCGTGATTTTATAGCATGGCCGAATCCAGAGCATTCATGGTGCTAAAATATACTAAGATGCAGTCTCAAATCACAGAGTTTGTAACATTTGACTAGTTAGTCAATGGTATGTCTCGATTTGCGTGTCATATATTCCAAAATTGGAACATGACTTTCTATGGCCAAAATTTCTTATTTAAATAATATTTCAAATTATTATTAGGTTAAGTTAGATTTTTAAGTAATTTATTTCATAATTAAATAATATTAGATATGTTAACCCATTAGCCATTATTTTATTGTCTTATAATTAGAAGCTTAGAATTGACTTGTGGTTTTCGTGCATGGTTCGTGGTACGATGGTGTGATATGGGTTGATAGCTTCAAGGTCGGAGTTCCTCTTGCCCTCGACTTGTGAAAATACTTTGTTCATGAGTTCAGGTAAGTACAATATTGCTTTATATTTTTAGTATATTATCATGCTTTCTTTATTATGTTCTCGTTTTGGTATCTAATTGAGACACGATGGTGACACGATAGGCTTGTTGTATAATTGACCGTTATTATTGTTTAGTGAGTTGGGAGGGGAAATACTCGGTATTTAACCCAATTAATGTTTAATGTGGATATCTAAGTCACACATCTCATGTATGGTTTAGCTGTAACTTAAAAATATGGATAGCCATCTAAATGATGTGTCGTATTAGCCCAGCCGTTCACATAGCGAAAGATATTTCATACACATTGTATGTTTCATTTGTTTATGATCATTATCTCTTATGTACATATTTTTTTCTAGTAGCTTACTTGTTCATGATTATTGTTTCTTATAAAGTTCATATCCTGCTAGTTCTTTACACGTTCTTTATCATTACCTTTCTTATTGTTCTAGCTTATTTTATGCTGATTACAGTAAATGCAATACGGTTGTTCTTTTGCTTCTTTCCTGATTAAATCACTGACAATATAGGAGAGGATGATGACTATCTCTATTTTTTTTATTATGGACTATCAGAGGGTGGTGTTGGCAATGTTAGTACCGAGACTCCGGAGCCATGATTGATCTCTGAAGGGATCTATATTTACATTTTAGTATGCTTAAGTTCTACTTCCATAGTTGGACCGAATTTGTCTTCGAATGGACCATATTATCATTCTGGATTTAGTCTCTCTACTATTGGATTTAGATCTTATTATTTCATTATCTATCATATTATTATTTCCTTGATTTGTGCTGTGGCTGAGTATTTGTATCTGTGATCACTTGTATCTGTGGAGGATTTATTATTGTTACTAGACAACATTCTGCCACCGATACCGTGGCGTAGGCTGGGCTTGGCTACGTACTCGTACTCGGTTATCTGGGAGCGGGTCATGACATAGTCTAAAACATACTATACAAGTAAACATGATTCTTGTTCTCAACATTTTTTTTGTTATCGATTCTTATACTTATTTCCCTTGTATTCATAGAGGAAATTGCATATTATTGTATTATCATATTTATGTTTCTTTGACTGTCATGGCACTGCACTTACATAGTTTCTCCTTCCTTTTCATATATACATATATATTATACTATGTAGATTTATTGTTATTGTAGTATTTTGCTCCAATATTGACTGTATATGTTGACAATTTTAGGCAACTAGTTACCCTACACTATGAACCCTTTGGTGGAGATGTGGATGATTTTTTAGGCCGATCCTAGATCGTAGATAGTTTAGTTAGTTTCTTAAATCATTGAATTCAAATGTTTAACGATTTTGTTCCAGATTTTTAATTTTAATATATTATTTATTTTATAAGTTTAATATTATTGTGAATGAAAAAAAATGTTATTTTGTGATCAAATATTGAATATATAGAATGGAGATGTAGACAACATATTACCATCGATGTTGTAGCGTAGGCTGAACTTGGATATGTACTCGTATTCCGAAAATCAGAAGCAAGTCGTGACAGTTCTACCCAAGCTCACAGAAACTCCAAGGGTAAGATATGAATCCTCTACTAGAGATGCTCTTGCGTTTAGTCCTGGTTCGTAAAGCATCGAATAAATCTTCTCACGTATGCCTAGAAAGAAACAAGATCCTTAAAGGAACGTAATAAGATACATAAAAGCATGACATAGGTAAAATAATAATAGAATACATAAAAACAAAAAAGGTCCAATTAGTTTAATCATCTATGCGAATGCAAATTAAGGACATCGTTTGACACTTGGACAATCTGACTCATAGTACTATGCTCTTGTGTTTAGTCCTTGTTCGTAAACCACCGAATAAATCTTCTCGCATATGCCTAGAAAGAAACAAGATCCTTAAAGGGACGTAACAAGATACATAGACGCATGACATAGGTAAAACAATAGTAGAATACATAAAGACAAAAAAGGTCCAATTAGTTTAATCATCTACATGAATGCAGATTAAGGACAATGTATGACACTTGGACAATCTAACTCATAGTACTCGGGTGGCGCTCACAATCAAGTAGCTATAAAAAAAATCTCATCGGGTAATGCTTATTCTCAAGGCACTATCAGACAACATCATCTGGTAGTGCTCATTTCAAGACACTATTAACAATTGAAAAAAAAGCTAACGCATCTAGTGACATACTTTCCTCTCTATCCAATGATACTATACGAGTCAAGTCCACATGTCTAATCTAGGATCGAAGACCAAGTTTGATGGGTAAAGTGGAAAACAATTCCTTCTTAGATTTGCAATTTTGCATTTAAAGACCCATACTTTAAAAAAAACTCTCACATTTTTTATTATTTTGGCTCAGTTTATATCCCTGCCATTAGCAAACGTTAAAATACATATGAAATGACGATTTTACCCCCGACTCTCCCCCCTCTCTTCGGTGGTGGGGGCGGGTTGAGCGGGGATGGCTAGAGGAGAGTGGAGAGTGGCTGGCCAGCAGATGGAGGAGGGGGGTCGAGGGGGATGACCAACAGAGGGAGGAGGGGGGGGGGGGTCGAGGGAGGCTGGCCAGTGGAGGGAGGAGGAGGGGGGCGGGTCGAGGGGGCTGGCCAATGGAGGGAGGAGAGGGGGGGATCGAGGGGGGCGGCCAGCGGAGAGATGGGGGGGGGGGGGGGGGGGTCGAAGGGGGCCGGCTAATGGAGGGAGGAGGGGGGCGGGTCGAGGGGCTGGCTGGCGGAGGGATGAGGGTGGCTGGCTACCGCTGGTGGGGAAATGGAGGACATTTTTGGTATTTTTTTAAAAAAGTCATTAACACTCATTTCTAACGGCTAATAGACGGCAGGAAATTTTTTGCTGATGCGACAAATTTAAGGAGGAATTAATTGCTTTAGACTTTTAACGAGTCTTATTTTGTTTCCGAGGTAAATCTGTGGAGAATGTTTTTGCATTTTACCCCAAGTTTGATATTATCAATCATTGACGAGTGTAATACAATATATAAACATAATTAACGTAAATGCACAAGATTTCCTAAGGGCCAATATACATCAAGCATGATAACACGGTATCATGATACACATATGTTCATCTATATATAATACTAGGTCCCCACCGATCCTAGTCGAACTAATGGCCGGTCACAGTCGAGTCAAACTCAAAAACATGGGTATCGAGCCAAATGGTAATCACCAGAATATAACAGAAATAACTACATAATACAACTATAGAACGTATGACAAGATATACTTGCGTGCTGACGGTTGGTGAAGCATCTGTGTCGGACACGATCGTGTCAGATACGTATATATATAACCAATCATCAAGACCAAACTCGAGTCTTGCTTAATCCCAAACTCGATGTTGAGTCACCAGTTCTTCATGTCTTTGCGGGAAGGAAGGAATAACGCTACCAATAATATTCATAAAATGCTCCAAAAATCTGCTCGGCCCAAAATAGACTCTAAATTGGCCAGACTCGCTGTTTGGGCCTGGCTTACTAGAGCTCTATTAAATTCCAAAGTAACCTGGCTTACAAAGCCTAATTCTAAATACTTGGTTTGAATACTAAGCTCTGTTAGAATTTGACCTGGAATGTGGTGTGATGGGGGTGCTGTGTGTTTGATTCAGAGAAGCAGCATAATTCGATCCAGAGTGGCAGAGAGGAGAGAGAAAGACCCCGCCTCCAATTTCCTAACCAATTCCTCCGCCGCCGTCTCCCTCTACTCGACGAGCGCCAAAAGCCGCGGAAGAGCACACTGGCGGCGAAGGAGTGCCCCGACTTGATAAATAATACATAGGTTCATTTTGTTAAACATATAAATTTCGTTCAGGAGCGTCGTCCTCAATGCCCCTGTACAAGCCTCCGCCTCCTCGGCTTGTTCTGAACAACGTCTCCTGCCTGCGGAACGTGCAGACCGTCCTCCGCAACGTCAGCGCGACCGCCTACGACGGGGCGAGGATGCTCTCCATGGGGCAGAGGAAGCGGCTGCAGCTGGCGACGCTGCTCGCTATCTACAGGCCGATTTTGCTGCTGCCTGCTGGACGAGCCTTCCGTTGCGTTGGGTGCCGAAGGGGTCCGGTTGCTGGAGTATATATAGCGGAGCACCGTTGCGAGAAGGTTGGGATAGTGATTGTGGCGACGCACCTGCCGATCAAGACTGAGGATGCGATGTCTTTGAGGCTCCCGCAAAGATTCCCGAGGAGGAGGACCTCGATTGATATGCTTAATTGATGTCAAGGTATGCTACTCTTATGCTATCTATAATTCTATATATGATGTTATCAGCAGCAACTCAATGAAGTTCATACAATTAATGTTGTACTCTCATGATAATGCTAGGGACATGTTAGGAAAGACTTGTGCTGTAGCCTTCTCAGACCACCTACCTCCCCATGTGTAGACCCATGCATCTGAGGTAGTGAAGTCACAGCTCTCAGGGCAATGGTAGGAGTAGAGTTCAAAATCTCACTGATCTGTTCATTGTTGGATTGCTTTGAATATTGATCCTAGATTATATTTGTTGGAGTGTTTCCTTGGGTGTTCCAAGTGACTATTGTCGCAGTATAGTACCATGCTTGGTGTTGAGAGATGCACATGGGGTGGTGGTCCAAGTGGTGGGTGCCATGTGGGATATTTTTCTAGTAGGATTAAGTTTAAACTCCTCAAAAAAACATTTATGCTTTTTGTCACCCTCTTGAGAAAATTCTCTTAGGAGCTAAGCCCTAAAGGGGCTTAGCGACTCGGACTCGGGCTCAAGGATGTAAAGTGGTGCTTTGATGGCACACTTTGCACTTAGCACTTAGCATGTCAGCAGCGTCGCTTGTGCGCATATGTTGCATTCGTGCGCGAGCTGCATGTGCGGTTGTTAGAACGGGTACTGAGCAGGCTATGCGCGGGCTATGAGCGAGCTATGTGTGGCTATGCACGCATGCATTGTTGGGTCTATACACGCAGGAGCAACTACAGCTGTGCTGCTATGCGCATATGCCCAGACAACTCTATTTGGCCCATACCTCCGCTGATTGCGGAATTGGACAGTTAAGGAAAGATTGAGTCAATTATTCATATCCGATTTTTATGGGATTTGAATTTAATTGATTTTTATCTTTCCATAACTATAATGCAGCCAGGATTATGATTAGGGTTAGGGTTTTCTCTATGCTCTATAAATACTCTTTTTGTGTCTCCTTTGAGAACTTACTTCGAAATTAAGAGACAGAAGAGTGGGTCATGTTGCCACTGTCATTGGAGTCTAAGAGTTTGTGCGAGACAGAAGAGGTGACAATGAGCGTTTTAGGAGTTTTATTGTGAATTTGCTGGTTCCTGGGAGCGGATCGTGTAACGACGTATCTTGCTTTGAGCAACTGTGATTCTCATCACCCCAGCAAGCCAAAGTTTTTGTTCTTTCCTTCTTTCTTCTTCTATTTTGTACACGTTCTGTCTCAATTGCAACTGTGTTTGCAAGGAAGAACGTATTCTGATTCTTTAGTGATTGTAAAGTTGTAATCAGAATTTATTAAAGAGTTTGATTGGAATCGAGTTCAGAGAGCAAACTCGTTTGCGTGAATCTCTGAGTCTCGACTACAATCTCAGGATCAAACAGAGGGTACATTGAAAAGTTTGCGTGAACCTCTGTTTCTGGTCTTAGTTTCACCACCTTGATCAGCCTCAGGACTAACAATCTCAAAGCAAAATCCTAGTAAGAAGGAGAACAACCGTGCAAGTCTTCTCGACACAAGTTTTAACAAACTTGAGAAGTTTTACAGTGAGCACTACAATATCTGGAAGAGAAAGATCGGTCTTAATGTTCAACTTGTAAATGTTGATTACGTGTTCACAGATCCTGAACCAACTTCTTTCGGATACTGATAATGCTCGGGGCATTAATGAGGCCACTGCTTTGCAAATGAAATGGAGGAGAGACAACAATCTCTGCAAACTGCTGATTCTAAATGCCATGGAAGATTCGATGGCGGAATCATACAATAAGATGCTCAATGCTAAGGACGTCTGGGTGTCTGTGGAGTAACATAACAAGTCTGATGAGGGAAGAAACAAAGTTCACATTATAGACAAATTCTACAAGATGCAATTTGAGGATAACAATGCCATGTTGCCTCAAGTTAAGAAATTTTTTTTGAGGATGAAGGCATGTCCCAACAAGACACGTTCATTGTGTGTGTGTCGGAAGGGGGGTATTGTCTCCAAACTCACTCTTGGGTGGAACAAGTTCATTACAGACATGTACCGAAAGAAGATGGAGAGAGCTAGAACTCCTACTGTACTGGATTCATGTTGAAGATGAGTTGAGAGCTCAACATAAAGTGGGCACCCATTCCAAATAGTTGGCTAAGGCCAACATGGTGTATGCTGGAGACTTCATAGGGAAGTAGAAGGCTTGGAACAACAAAAAGAAGGACTTCAACCATCCGAAGGTGAAGTCGGCTTCATTCAAGTTAAAATCAAGTTTGATGTGACTTGCTTTAACTGTGGTAAGAAGGGCCACTATAGGAAGGACTGCAGATCCAAGTCCAAACCGGAAGAGCAAGGTAAAACTAACTTTGTTGCGATGATTGCACATGTTGACTCTGTTGGCCTATAGGTCATGGTCAAACCTGATTTCTATAATAGACTAAACTCTGACTCGATACAACTTATAAAAGAATAACTGAAGACTGCTGGACTATGACGGCTATGACTTATTAAATTATCAAAGTTTGCTGAACAATATTTTATATTTTCTTATGTGTTTTTGATCTTTATTTGAGTTTAGAAAATTCTGTACATCGAGTCGTAACTGGCAATTAGACGGCTTCGTAGCTCCTCTCAAAATAAAAAAAAACCTGTTCAAACCACAAATCCCAAACCTACGCAAACCTAGACCAAAGAAACCAAAACTAAACCTGGACGCTGCTGGAATTCCGAAAACCGAACTCGGACCAAGCTCGGGCCGAACTCGGTCACCCTGACCCAGCAAACCCTAATCTCGCTTTTCCTTGAGACCAGGCTCCCAACATTCTGATTTTTAAACGTTAGGGAACCGAACTCTGCCCGAGTTCGGTCCTAAGGAACACTATAAAATAAATAGAGATGAGAATTCCCGTTTTCAATACAATTAATTCCTTCTCTCTTCTATCTATTCAAGAGTTCCATTAAGCATTAAACCTTCCTATTCCCAAGCTTTACAACTCCTATAGCCAGTTAAGTGTCAGCGTGATTTCGATTTAGAAGTTGGTTCGAGTTGTATAAAGGTCTGAAATTAATTTTGTTTTCATCCAAGTTTGAAGTCGTTAAGCTCTTCGCATCAAAAGCTTGTGGTTGTGAAGTAGTGCGCTTCGGATCAAAACACGAGGCTGTAAGAAGTCGTAAGCGCTTCGGATCAAAGCTTGTGTTTCATTTATAGTGGATTCAACATCGAGCAAGAGTTCTCGAGATTGTACTAGTCCTCTCAGAGGAAAACCTATATAAATTTCGGTGTTTGAGTTTGCTCTTCTCAACTCTTTTACTTTAGTCTAGCGTTTATCTCCAAATATGTGGGTAAGGAGGTGGAGAAGTCTGAAGTCTGTGCGTAGACAAATATCATCAGGAAACTATTCAAGCGGATGAACCGAAGCACAGATCTTCTGGAGTTAGTGCACTTAGGTATCCGTGACTTCAAGCAATTTTCCACAAAGAACGGAATAAAGTATTTCATTACTTTCATCGACAACTTCTCGAAGTACGCTTTCGTCTATCTCCTGAAATCAAAGGACGAAGCATTCGAGAAGTTCAAGGACTTCAAGGCTGAAGTCGAGCATCAGACCGGACAACAACTTAAGAGACTAAGAAGTGATCGAGGCGGAGAGTATCGATTTCTTGAATTCGTATCGTTCTGCAGAGAACATTGAATTGTTAACGAGATGACTGCTCTGTATTATCTTCAATCCAATGGAGTAGCGGAAAGGAAGAACAAAACATTAACAGAGGTGATGAACTCCTTGTTGTTAACTGCGTGTCTTCCAAACTACTTCTGGTGAGAAGCTGCGCTTACGACAACTTTTATTCTCAATAGGGTGTTGTTGGCAACTTTTGATGTTACTCCTCGTAACTCTGGTTCAAGTTTATACCTAATTTGAATGCCATTCAAGTGTGGGGGCGTCTGGCATATGTGAAACTTCCGGATGTAAAGATTCAGTAGTTGGGAACGAGGACTACGAAGACTATATTCTTGGGATATGCTGAAAAAAGTGATGCTCAGAGATTTTTTGATATCGAATCAAATCATATCATCCATCGAATCTCGCGATGTATAATTCTTCGAAGATAAATTTGCAAGGCACAAGAATAGTGTTTTCACGAATATTACGAATAATAGTATTGGTGCAGAGGAGGCTAATGCTCCAAATGAAGATGTAGTCCAAGAAGTGGTTATCGTTGAAGAAATAACGTCTGAACCAGAAGTTGCAGAGCCATCGACAAAGCGAGTGAGGAGGCAGAAGGAATTCGGAGATGATTTCGTCACCTATAATATAGAAGCAGATCTGCTTACCTATGATGAGGCGATGAAGACCAGAGATGCCGTCTTCTGAAAGGAGGCCGTCGATAATGAGTATGACTCAATCACCTTCAGCAACACTTGGGTGTTGGTCGATCTACCTGAAGGAGCAAAGCCAATCGGATGTAAATGGATCTTTAAAAAAAGATGAAGGCTGACGAAACTGTTGACAAGTTCAAGGCAAGGCTTGTTGCCAAGGGGTTTCTCAGAAGCAGAGAATCAATTATTTCGACATCATATGCTCCAGTTGCACGGATAACCACCGTCAGGATGTTGATTGCTTTGGGTACAATACACAAGGTGGTGATACATCAGATGGATGTTAAAATAATATTCTTAAATAGAGAGCTAACCGAAGAGATTTACATGCAACAATTAGAAGGATTTGTCGTCAAGTATCTTGAAGAAAAATTCTACAATTTGGTGAAATCACTTTACAATCTGAAGCAAGTCCCTAAGATGCATGAGAAGTTTGATAAAGTCATTAGATCAAACGGCTACAAGGTCAGCGAGACGGATAAGTGTGTTTACATAAAGTTTGCTGATGAAAGAGAAGTCATAGTTTGTCTCTATGTGGACGATATGCTAATCCTGGTTACGGATGTAGTATCTGTCAAAGAGACAAAGAAATTTTTTTCGTCCAAGTTCAGTATGAAGGACATGGGGGGTGCTGATGTTATCCTAAGAATAAAGATCATCCGGACAAAAGCTGGAATTGCACTGTCACAATCCCATTACATTGAGAAGATGCTCAAAAGCTATGAATATCAGGATCTTCTAGGGATCAATATTCCGTACATGTGTGACAATAAGCTGAAGCTAAATCCAGGAGAGTGTCAAGCAGTTGGAATAATCGAGCGTCATCGAAAGTTTGATGTATGCTACAAGTGCAACTAGGCCTAACATAACTTTCGCCGTGGGGATGTTGAGTCGGTTCACGAGCAATCCAGGTATTGAGCAATAGAAAGCTGTGAAGAAAGTCATGAGATATCTCAAGAGAACTCAGAAATATGGACTGCACTACAGCGATTATTCGGCACTAGTGGAAGGCTTCAATGATGCAAATTGGTGTTCAGAAGAAGAGAGTGAAAGGTCCACATGAGGATATGTCCTCCATGGGTAGAGTTGCTATATCATGGAGGTTGAATAAGCTGACGTTACTCATTCTTCAATGGAATCTAAATTCTGTGCACTGGCAGCTGCAACGGATGAAGCAGAGTGGCTTCGGGAGCTCATGTTTGATCTAACTCTGGTTGGTCCGCAGATTTCGACGGTACCGATCTACTGCGACAATCAGGCAACTGCAATAATGGTATCAAATGACCTCTTCAATAGTAAGAAGAGGACAATACGACTTATTAGGCACAGAGCACTGAATGTTCGCATAAAGGCTGGAGTCACTGCAATGGTTGATGTTCTGTGCAAGGAGAATCTGGTGGATCCATTCACCAAAGGCCTCAAGCGCCAGCTGGTCGAAAACACAATAAGAAAATGGGCTTGAAGGCATTCTAATATTGTATCTTTGTAATTCTACCCTAAAGTTTTATGCTATTAGTTCAAAGAAAAATCTATTAGGCATCTAGTTTTTGGTTCAAAGAATAATCATTGACTGGGAGAATATCAGGGACAATATGTAGTCCTTTGAGACATTGGGGGGATACGGTTGCAGAACCACTGTGGTCTACTAATGGTTCTTTGTGTAATTTGAGACATAAGATTTGATTTCTATATATGGACACATGACATGCTATATAAAGGGGTCTAAAGGTTCTCCTTGAGATACCTAATTGTGCTCAATGAAAATTGTTGAATAAGTTCAACACAAAAGTTTGAGAGAGTTTTGTCTTCTTCTTTATCTTTTTGGTAGAGAGTTCTTGAGAGCAAGGAGAAAAATGTTGAGAGAGCTATTGTAATTCTTTTCTTCTTCATAGTGGAACTGAATCACCCTCATCTGTGGAAGTAGGCATCTTGGCCGAACCATGTATATTTTTTCTTTGCGATTGTGATTTTTCTCTGAGATGTTATCTGAATTTTTGGGTTTATTTCCACTGTACCCCAACAGTGAATCTTGAGCGTTCAACCGGATACGGGATATAATCCAACGAACATTTATATACTCAAAGAGATTATGCAAATTCTCTTCATGTTAAACTCCACTTTAGCATTTGAAGTTCTCTATTTGTTTAAGACCTCCATGTTTCTGGTGGATTCTCTTGAGCAACTTGAAAGTTCTCATTCACAAACTATCAAACAAGAAATAACTCGTTCTCCGAATGATCTTATAATTGGAAGGAGTAAGCGTCATGATGCCAAATCTACCAGGATGTCTTCTGGAGAATTCACATCAAAAAATCTCGATTGTTCTTCTTTACCAAAAACAAGGAATACAATGAACAACAATCACTGCCCTTGTCGCTCTGACACTATGTGGAGAAATCCTGTGATTTATATCCCCCTTTCTCAAGTAGTGCGAGATATGACACTAGCCTTCTAACTAAACTAAAATGTGAAAAGGCAGCAAGTAAAAGTGGTGGAAGCAAAGAAATGAGTGGATTACCTGGTTTTGATTGCTAGAGCGTGAATGTCACACGAAATAGTATTGTACTTGTTCTTGCCCAAACAAGAAAGAAAGAACTGGAATACTTGAAACATCCTAAAATTTATTCTAGACCCTCATGGCCATTTGAGTTTTGTATCTCAGGAAGAACTCAGAGACAAAAGACAACACATAATGCACTTCAAAGTTTTAACAATCAACTAATATGTGCCATCTTCATATGCGAGATCTGCACTGAAGTGAATGTTATCTTCATAGTGATATGGTTAGGGTGTTAGCTTCACAACTTCGGTCATAAACATTTATAAAGTGGTCTAATGTTTCTTTTAGAGTAGCTGACACAAAGTCTTCGTGCAGGATCTTGGTGGCAATGCAACACTCATTTTTTATTGCACCGAATATGCAAAAGAAAGAAAGACAACATATATGAAACGAAGACGTAAAGATTTTTCTAAATTGCCAAGAAAACCTTAATAGATGGGACAGGGAAATCTTTTGTCGTCATGATATATTTGTAGTCGTGTTATCATCAATAAGATTATGCTGGCTCTGATACCATAAAGAAGGATTTAGAGAGGCAAAATGATTTTTCAGAGCAGAAACGGATTCTTCTCTTGTAACTTTATAGCACATGAGACAATAGAGGATGCCCAACAGGGATTCCCAACCCATTACCAACGGGATAGCTGAGGCATGTACAACTATATAGTTTGAATCAGATTAATTGTAACTTTTCTGTTATGAATTGCAATCTACGTAAGGACGTGGTAAAATGGTCCAGTATTCGTATCGTGTTCATGTCCGTATCATTTCACATATTCATAAAATATAGGTGATTGCATTATTCATACTTGAAAATGCTCGTATCCCGTATTTATATATAGTATCATTATCCGTATTTGTGTCCCTACTCGTGCAACATAGATTGTTATTGCCGGGGCACAATTTTTCGATGGAAAACAGAGAATATGAAACAATTGTAAAAACAATGTTCCAACGCAACACTTCTAGGAAGGTTGCGCAAGTATAATGAAGATCTAAAAAGATATCGTTATGATATTACGAGAATCTAAAAAGATTTCGTAATCACAGCAGCGAAGAAGATGACAGGCGAAAGATGGAAGATGGCCTGATGGGGTGAATGATCACCGTTGCTCAAAGCTTTGTTCGCCCTACACGAACAGCTTCCAGGAACCAGCAAGTTCGTCGAAGAACTTGGAACACTCCTGCTCTTCTGACTCCTCGGATGGACACGAACTCCCGTGCAAAAGCAACGCTGGTGCGGCGCCTTTCCTCTCTCTCGAAGGCTGCTGGAATTCGCAAGCAAATTTCGATCAGAACTGTGTTAAAGAACACGTCTGAATTCTTTGTTTACCTATGCTAAAAAATACTTCGTAAACTTTCTGTGGTGGCTTCTCTTTTTATTCTGTGTATCACCCTTGAGAGAGAAGATGCCTTATATAGGCCCTGCAGCAACTGGTTGGTTGCCACAAAGTTAGGGACGTGGTAATAACCACCCCGAACATGTAGCAACCGTCCAGAACATGCAAACGCACGTTCTACTGCCAACTGTGCACATGCAACACTCCTTGCACTCTGCGCGACAGAGCGCGCACTGAACTGCGCACAATGCGCGCACTGCACGCACTGCGCACGCAGCGCAACCAGCGCAACCCGAGCAACCAGCACAAACCAGCGCAACCCAGCACACCCAAGCGCAACCTGAGCACAACCTGGGCGCGCACCTGGACAGCGCAATTGGGCTTGCGTAACTGGGCATACGCAACTGGGCAGCGCAACTGGACACCGCAACTGGGCTTGCACAACGTGGCAGCGCAAGTGGCTCGCGCAACGAGCGCAACTAAAGCGCATTATGCGCCTAGCGACTATGCTGACGTGCTAAGTGCAAAGTGCGCCAACAAAATGCCACATTACGCCTCATGAGTCCGTGAGCCTGAGTCCGAGTCCGAGTCGCTAAGCCCCTACGGGGCTTAGCTCCCATGGAAATAAATTTCCCAAGAGCAAAAAGCATGCATGCTTTTATTGTTGATTTAGCCTTTTTTCCATTAGAAAAATAATCCCACATGGCACACCCATGTGCACCTCCATACCACATGTGCATCTCTAAAATAGGAAAGCTATTATATAGAGATACAACTCCTTTGGTCTAGCCGATGTGGGACTAAAATTCACTTAGAAAAAGACCAAACTCCAACAATCCCCCACATATCTCTATATATATGGGTATAAGTGTTCCCCACAGTAACTGTCCATCATGCATTAGGAGAGATATCGCTTACGACTTGAATCTTTCCGTATGGGTCAAACAACAGACTATAATACAAGAATGGACTAAGTCTTGAATTCTGCATCATAGCTGAAATTCTTTCCACTCACATAATGTAGTTACGTGTGCTTCTGGCTACACATTAAAGGTCCTGTGCCAGCCTGGTTTCAGTGTATAATTTTGGGCGTCTACAAGTTTATCCTCAAGAGACGGTCTGATATCTCTTTGTCCATACACTATAGGTGAGTTCATTATAAAGAGACATGGCATGAAGCGCTTTGCGCTTCCCTTGCGGTGCTACGCCGCTATGACATGGCTTAAAGCCAAGGCATTATCCCTCTCTGGGAATCACCCCATATCTGAGAACCTTTGTAGTGTCATACTACTGTAGCATGAGACAACTGCCTCTTTGTAGTGCCAAACTACCCAGCATGAAGCCTTAGGCTCCCTTGCGGTGTTATGCCGCAACGACATGGCTTACAAGGCCGAGGCTTTATCCCTAACCGGGTACCTCATCGTGGTGTCGTGCCACTGTAACATGAGGAACTCCTCCTCTTTGTAGTGCTGAATACACCCCTCTTTATATTAACATACAACATTAGGCTAACTGCCTATTTGCGGTGCTACGCCGCTGTGACTTAGCCTGCAAAGCCGAGGCTTTATCCTATTCCTGGGCAGCACCCCACATATAGGAACCTCATTGTGGAGTCACCCCACTGTAGCATGGAGTTTCACTCCTTGTAGTGCTGCTCTACCGTGCTTCCTGTAAAGCACACTAGGCATTCACTCTGCCTGAGAACTCATTAAGGCAATTAAGCCAACCTTCCCACAGGAACCGTTTTTCGCAGAAAACAACAGTAGACAACAGTGGTTATAGGTCTGTAACCTCTCCATGCACAACAGAACATGTACCCACCGTTCCTGATATTCTTCCGATTAGTGGTCCTCCCTTGAAACAAAAGCTAGATGCCTAGTAGATAAATCTTTGAACTAATAGCATAAAACTTTATGGTAGGAATACAATAATACAATATCAGAATGCCTTCAAGCCTATTTTACAAGCTGTCATCGACCAGCTGGCGCTTGAGGCCCTTGGTAAACGGATCCGCCAGGTTCTCCTGACTCCGAACATCAATAACTGCAATAACACCTCTCTTGATAATTTCGTGTACTGCCCTGTGCTTCAACCGCACAGTTCTCTTCTTTCCGTTGAAGAGGTCATTTGATGCCACCCGCCGCAGTCGCCTGGTTGTCGCAGTATATCGGTATCGCCGGTATTTGTGCTCCAACCATTGGAAGATCATACATGAGCTCCTGAAGCCATTCTGCTTCCTCGGCTGCGGTATCAAGTGCAAAGAACTTAGATTCCATGGATGATCGCGAGAGCATAGTCTGCTTCTTCGACTTCCACGATATAGCAGCTCCATCCATTGTGAAAATGAATCCACCGGTGGACCTCTCGTTCTCCACCTCTGAGCACCAGCTGACATCACTGAAGCCTTCCACTACCGGCGGATCTCCGCTGTAGTACAGTGCATATGTCTGAGTCTTCTTGAGATATCTCATAACCCGTTTCACAGCTTTCCAGTGTTCAGCACCTGGATTGCTCGTGAAACGACTCAGCATTCCCACGGCGAAAGCTATGTCAGGCCTTGTGGCATTAGTAGCATACATCAAACTTCCGAATACGCTTGCATACTCCAGCTGCCTGACGCTTTTTCCTGAATTAGGCTTCAGCTTCAGATCATACCTGTACGGCGTATCGATCCCTGGAAGATCCCGATTCCCATAACGAGTGATCATTTTCTTAATATAATGAGACTGTGACAGCGCTAGTCCAGTGTCTGTCCGGATGATCTTGATCCCTAAGATCACATCAGCTTCCCCCAAGTCCTTCATACTGAACTTGCTTGAGATGAATTTCTTTGTCTCCGTGATGCAACTAATATCCGTACCTAGGATAAGCATGTCGTCCACGTACATACAAACGATCACACCTCTTCCATCAGCGAACTTCGTGTAAACACACTTGTCCGTATCGTTGACCATGTAGCCATTTGACCTTATAACTTTGTCAAATTTCTCATGCCACATCTTGGGAGCCTGTTTAAGACCGTACAAGGATTTCACCAACTTGCAGACTTTGTCTTTAAGACCCCTGATGACAAATTCCTCTGGCTGTTGCATGTAAGTTTTTTTGGTCAGCTCGTCATTTAGGAAAGCCGTATTCACATCCATCTGATGTATCACCATCTTATGTATTGCTGTGAGGGCAATCAACATTCTGATGGTGGTCATCCGGGCTACTGGAGCATACATGTTAAAATAGTCAATCCCCTGCTTCTGAGAAAAACCCTTGGCTACCAACCTAGCCTTGAACTTGTCAATAGTTCCGTCTGCTTTCATCTTCTTCTTGAAGATCCATTTGCATCCGATGGGTTTCGCTCCTTCAGGAAGATCAACCAACACCCAAGTGTTATTTGAGGTGATAGAATCAAATTCATTGTCAATCGCCTCCTTCCAGAAAACCGCGTCTCTGGTCTTCATCGCCTCATCATAGGTAAGCGGATCTGCTTCCACATGATAGGTGACAAAGTCACTTCCGAAGTCCTTCGGCCTCCTCACTCGCTTCGTTGACGGCTCATCGAGATTTGGTTCAACCATTGTTTCAACAACAACATCTTCTTGGACCACATCTTCATTGAAGACCTGTGCACCCTCATTATTCTCCGGAACATCCGCAAGAACAATATTCTTGTGCCTTGCAAATTTGTCTTCAAAATATTCTGCGTCGCGAGATTCAATGATATAATTTGACTCAATATCAAGAAATCTCCGAGCATCACTCTTCTCGGCATACCCCAAGAAGATCGTCTTAGTAGTCCTTGTCCCAAGCTTCTGAATCTTCAGATCTGGAAGCTTGACATACGCCAGACACCCCCACACTCGAATGATATTCAAGTTAGGTCTGACCTTGAACCAGAGTTCATGAGGAGTAATGTCTGAAGTTGCATGAGGCACTCTATTTAGAATAAAAGTGGCCGTCAATGCAGCTTCTTCCCAGTAGCACTTAGGAAGGCCAGCAGTCAACAACATTGAGTTAATTATTTCTGTTAACGTTCTGTTCTTCCTCTCTGCTACTCTGTTTGATTGAGGAGAGTACGGAGCCGTAGTCTCATTGACAATTCCATATTCTTTACAGAACGATGCGAATTCATGAGACCTGTACTCCCCACCTCGATCACTTCTTATCCTTTTGAGTTGTTGTCCAGTCTGCCGCTCAGCTTCGGCTCTGAACTCCTTGAACTTCTCGAATGCTTCGTCTTTAGCCTTTAGCAAGTAGACGGACGCATACTTTGAGAAGTCATCGATGAAGGTTATGAAATACTTTATCCCGGCCTTTGTAGAGAACTGTTTGAAGTCACAGATATCGGAGTGTACCAACTCCAGAAGATCTGTACTTCGATTAACCCGAGGAAAGGGTTTCCTTGTGATCTTTGTTTGAGCACAAACTTCATATTTCTCTATCTTACCCCCACACTTGGAGATAAGTCCTAGACTAGACATTCTGTTTATTCGTTTACAATGAACATGTCCTAGCCTATTATGCCACAACTCAAGAGTATAAGCAGAATGAGTGACTTCATTAATCACATTAATTACATTGGACTGATTTACAAGCTGAATTTTGAACATTCCTTCGGTATAAAAAGCTTTCCCGAAATATGTTTCTTTGATAGACATCACCATCTGGCTAGCATTGATGCCCATCCTGAGGCCTGCTTTGCAGAGTAGGCCTCCTGAGATCAGGTTCTTGGCGATAGCAGGTACGTACTTCACGCCTTGAAGCGTCAGAGACTTCCCCGAAGTCAGCTTCAACACCACCGTCCCGATCCCGAGCACTTCAGCTTGTGCCTGGTTCGCCATCATAACCACTTCAGAAGTAGGTGTATAGGTAGTGAACCACTCCTTACTGGAGCAGACATGGCAGGAGGCTCCAGTGTCTACCCACCAGTCAGAATCAGTCCTTACCGCATCAACCTGTGCAATCATAGCAACAATGTCAGTGATCATAGATACCTTACTAGGCTCTCCTTGCTCTGATTGCTTGGTTTTTGCTTTGCACTCATTCTTAAAGTGGCCCTTCTTGCCACACTTGAAGCAAGGCATTTGAGACTTTGGCTTCTTTTTCTTGATAGAAGTTCCCTTGACTTTTAGATTGTCAGGGTCCTTCTTCTTGCTGTGGGAAGCCGCCTGCTTTTCCCTTGGTTCCTTGGTATGAACCATATTGGCGTTAGCCAATTGCTTGGACAGTGCGTCCACCTTCAGTTGAGCCCGCATCTGGTCCTCAATATAGATTTCCTGTAGGAGATCTTCAAGGGTGATCTCCAGCTTCTTCCTATGCATGTTTGCATAGAACTTGCTCCATCCAGCGGGGAGCTTTGAGACAATTCCTCCAACAACAAACTTGTTGGGGAGGGGCATTGCCTCGTCTTCCAACTTCTGTCGCAGTTTCAGGAACTCCTTCACCTGCGGCAGCATAGACTTTTCGTCCTCAAAGAACCACTTGTGATATTTTTCAACCACAAATATTTTACTGCGGTTCTTGTCTTCTTCGTAAAGTTTTTCCAGAGACTCCCATATGTCTCTGGCAATTGTCTTCTTACTGTATGATTCTGCTAGGGAATCCTCCATAGCATTCAGGATAAGCAGCCTGCAAATGCTATTTTCTCTTCTCCACTTGGCCTGAAGTTTAGTAGCCGCAGAGATTGCGGCAGTAGATCCAGTATCTGGAATGGTAGATTCCTCTTTAAGAAGCACGTGATCCACGTCTCTGAGTTGAAGAGTGAGAAAAACCTTCCTCTTCCAGACTTGATAATGCTCTCCATCAAACTTTTCTAATTTGCAAAAGTCAGTATTGAGGAGTGAAGCATTAATGTTTTCCATCGTAGCAATAAAGCTTTGAGATTGTTTTGCCGGGGCACAATTTTTCGATGGAAAACAGAGAATATGACACAATTGTAAAAATAATGTTCCAACGCAACACTTCTAGGAAGGTTGCGCAAGTATAACGAAGATCTAAAAAGATATCGTTATGATATTACGAGAATCTAAAAAGATTTCGTAATCACAGCAGCGAAGAAGATGACAAGCGAAAGATGGAAGATGGCATGCTGGGGTGAATGATCACCGTTGCTCAAAGCTTTATTCGCCCTACACGAACCGTTTCCAGGAACCAGCAAGTTCGTCGGAGAACTTGGAACACTCCTGCTCTTCTGACTCCTCGGATGGACACGAACTCCCGTGCAAAAGCAATGCTGGTACGGCGCCTTTCCTCTCTCTCGAAAGCTGCTGGAATTCGCAAGCAAATTTCGATCAGAACTGTGTTAAAGAACACGTCTGAATTCTCTGTTTACCTGTGCTAAAAAATACTTCGTAAACTTTCTGTGGTAGCTTCTCTTTTTATTCTGTGTATCAGCCTTGAGAGAGAGGATGCCTTACATAGGCCCTGCAGCAACTGGTCGGTTGCCACAAAGTTAGGGACGTGGTAATAACCACCCCGAACATGTAGCCCAGAACATGCAAACGCACGTTCTGCTGCCAACTGTGCACATCCAGCGCTCCTTGTACTCTGCGCGACAGAGCGCGCACTGAACTGCGCACACTGCGCGCACTGCACACGCAGCGCAACCCAGCGCTGACGTGCTAAGTGCGCCAACAAAACGCCACATGAGCCCGAGCCCGAGTCCGAGTCCGAGTCCGAGTCGCTAAGCCCCTACGGGGCTTAGCTCCCATAGAAATGAATTTTCCAAGAGCAAAAAGCATGAATGCTTTTATTGTTGATTTAGCCTTTTTCCCATTAGAAAAATAACCCCACATGGCACACCCATGTGCACCTCCACACCACATGTGCATCTCTAAAATAGGAAAGCTATTATATAGAGATACAACTCCTTTGGTCTAGCCGATGTGGGACTAAAATTCAATTAGAAAAAGACCAAACTCCAACATAGATTACCATCAATATGCACCTCATATGTTGCTTATTATGACTGTTTGAATTTTCTCAATTATCTTGTTTTTATTTGAGTTTGAAGTCTGTCCACTAATCTTCTTAAGCTCAGTCCTGGTGGCCTGCAGCTTCTTCAATTTCTGTTCTGTTAGACATGTTTTTCTTCGCTTTGGTCATGGCACCACAAGTTTCTCTTGGTTGATATTTTCAAATGACGAGCACCCACTTGTATCTATACCAAGACATCTAAATATTCTTCTTCCAGGCATGCAGTATCTCCATTTGGGACCAAAACAAGCTAGATGCATCTTAATGTAAAAGGAAGAAAAACTGGGACTTCCTTGGATGCTAAGAACCCACCCATCATTGTAAAGGGGATGATATTTTGTTCTATAGATTTTTGCATTGGATCGGTCTCAGAATCTGGGCCATGGAGTTACAGGACAGTACAATTGTGTGAAGCTCCTTGTGGCGATTAGGACCTGCTCAACTTGCATTGGAGCTAGGGATGCAGACGACATCCGACTGTGCAACAACTTAGAATTCATTCAAGGCCATGTACTGGTACAAGTAAACGGTCATAGAGCATGCTTCAAGGCCATCTACTGGTGCACAATCATAGAACATGTTTCTCAAGTCCGAAATTGATGTTATGTATACATGAATTCCCGTAGTAAGTATATAGAAATCCTTAGAAACTATTATCCACAAATAATTCTAAGTTCTAACCCTTGGCAACAAAGAGGCCTTTTGTATCACAGATCAAGTAGCAGTATATACTGCGAAAGCTAGCAATGAGTGAATCATGATTACCAATCATCACTTCTCTTTTGCATAGCTTTGATATAAAGCAATAAACTCTTGTTTGAGATCGTCTCCTCCATGAGAGTATAGGAGAGAACTTTGCAGTAAGGGTAGTTAAGATTTGTACTCGGAACAGACACGAAACCATCGGAATATACACTGTTTTTAAACCGGAAGAAACCATCGATCCTCGAAGTAAAACCATAAGCTACACACGATGCCAAAATTTACACAAACGAACACAACGAAAACAAATAATATTTACGTGCAAAATTCTGACGAAAAATATCATGGGACAATCAGAGTCCAACCAGAAAAGGCTTCACTATTGAATAAAAGATATACATCGACTCCTTCAACTTCTCTCACCGATAAAACACGGAACAAAAATAAATAATTACCGAAGAAAGATCACGAGAATGGACTGATATGGATCTCCTCGAAACAATCTCTCTTCAAATCAAACCACAATTTACGAATCTCCTCTTCCTCTTCTTTGAGAGTAGTACCCTTTGAGAATCTCTCTTCCTTGGTGAATGACTGTTGTAATTAGCCTATTTATGTCCTTCTAGTCACTGAACAATACTGGCCATTAAGACTGAACCAACTGACTAGATTAGATGTTGAAATTTTGACTCAGTCTGCCTGGCGACATGTCGCTGGTATGCTTATAAGTGCTAAAATAGTTTAGAAATGTTCAAAACCAAGTTCCACTCTCATAATATATCCACGGTATCTTTGCCGGCATGCCTCCCACTCTGATACTGTTATAATACACGCAATGTCCATCTCCGATAAGCTCATTTATGTCACATTCGACTTTTTGAGATTTTCCAACATATGGATGGTGCTCGTCGCGCGTGCTCCAGGATCTTCTCCACATAGGATGAGAATCATATCCAATACTAAATATCCCACCTTCCAACTAGGTGGATGAGCTCATCATTACGACGATCCTCCTACAAAACTTGAATTTTGCTCTTAGCAAAACATTCATGAGCATATCCGATCCATTATCATTAGTATTAACTTTCTTAAGCTCTGCATCCTTCGGTTCTAGCACATATCGTATCCAATGATACTAAGTTGTAATGCGTTTGGACCAACTAT
The DNA here is from genome assembly GCA_029216955.1 of Iris pallida. Classification (NCBI taxonomy): domain Eukaryota; kingdom Viridiplantae; phylum Streptophyta; class Magnoliopsida; order Asparagales; family Iridaceae; genus Iris; species Iris pallida. The sequence goes on from JANAVB010031419.1 coordinate 10,224,833, forward strand.
GAAAAGTAGGGATCTTACCAAGGTGAATTGTGCTATGGCTATTACAAAGCAACGTGTATTACTTTTGTTTTAATCCCAACTCATCTGGAAACTTTTTCATCCATAGTAACTCTTTGTAAGCCTCCACCATTGAAATAATTCTACCTCCGTCATAGACAAGGGAACACAATTTTGCAACCCCGACTGCCATGATACTAAACCTCAGTAGACATCATCACGTAGTCCGAAGTAGATCTCCTAGTATCCACATACCCAACCATATTAACATCAGTATACCCGATCAACTTTACCTCGTTACTCCTAAATATAAACCTCCAACTGAAAGTACCCAAGAGATAACGTAGAATCCACTGGACCATACTCTATTGTATCCTCCATGTATTAGAAAGATACCTGCTAACTTATTTAACTACACGAGCAATGTATAGTCTCTTACACACCATAGCATACATGAGGCTCCCTATAACTGAAACATACGAAACTCGCTATACATATTCCTTTCTCTCCTTAGTCGATGGACACTGCTCAAAAGTAAGCCTACAGTGAAATGCAAATAGGGTGCTCAATTTCTTCGACTCATCCACATCCCGAAATGCTACCTTGTGAATGTACCTCTCTTGGGTCAACCAAAGAAACTTTGGACCATTCTTTCGGTTGATTTCCATCACAAGAATAGTCTTCATTGCACCCAAATTCTTCATAGAGAAGGCTACATCTAATTAGCACTTTAACTCCGCTATCATGGTTGTATTTAGTCCCACCAGTACCATGTCATCCAAATAGAGTAACAATATGACAAAATTATCCTTTAAAAATACTTCACAAACACACAGTGATTCAAAGCCGTATAGGCATAACCATGTCTTCGATAAACGACTCGAATTTCTTGTACCACTTTTGTGGATCCTGCTTTAGACCGTAGAGACTCTTCTTCTACCAACATACCAAGTATGACTTTCCCTTCTCACTGAAATCCTCGGGCTGATCCATGTAGAACTTCTTCTCCAAACCACAATAAAGGAACACCGTCTTGACATCTATCTACTTGACCTCCAAGTCAAAACTAGCTTCTAAATCTAGCACCACTAAAATATATGACAATTTGTTATCAAAATTTATGCCCTTTCTCGGACTTAATCCTTGACTACCAGCGTCACCTTGTATCGGGGAGGAATAACATCTTCTCCTTGCTTCACCATAAACACCCACTAATTCTTCAAGCCCTTCTAGCCCTTTGGAAACTACACAAACTCGTAAGTGTGATTAGCCTACAACGAACTCATCTTCTCTTGCATGACATGCATCACTCATGCCTATAGCTGTTATCCATCGTCTTTGTAAATCTTTCGGGGTCTATCTCCTGTCAGTCAATAACATATACTAATTAATCGAGTAATCACAGATGATTGACGCTCTCTAGTACCCCTTAGCAATGAATCTTGTGGTGCTACCTGTTCACCAACAACCTCATCCCCTTCACACTACAAGAAAAAGGCCTTTTAATAACGTTTGTAAAAAAATTATTATAACAATTTATATAAAATGTTACAGAATTTTAGCACCCCCTCTTAATATGACAAGTTTCACTAGTTTTTGGCCTATTATAACAACTTTACATATATAAATGTTATATATAGTTTATGCATATGTAACAGTTATAAATACAAGTGTTATGAAATGTCATGAAATCCAAAATCAGCCTGCTCTCTTTTTCGACTGATGTCGCTCTCTTTTCATCCCCCCCCGAAAACCAAAGGAAACCTAAAATCAAATCTCTCTCTCTCTCTCTATCTATCTCATCCCTACTCTCATTTTTACTCTTGCTCTCATTTTTTCTCCCTCTCTCCTCCTCCCCCTCTCCCATCCACTTCTTCGAAAACCTCTCCACTACTTCGTCTTTCCTTCGTGAAGGACCTCAAGAAGCCTTCGTAAAGGACCTCAAGGAACGGTTCGGAATCGTAGAGTCAAGGAGGGCTGCAATCCAGGTCGTCGGGACGCCTGAGGCCCGGGTGGTAGCTTCCAGCCATCGTTCGGCCTCGAGAGGACCAAGGAAGTGGAGGAAAAAGAAGAAGAAGAGGAGGAGAATCCGTGCCCTAATTTTTTCTCATTCTCTCATCTCTTCCACAAGGTCAATAGATCCCTATTTCCTCATCAATCTGATTTAATTTCAAACAAATTACAATTTAAGTAATTTTAGGGTTTATTTGAACGATTCGAGTGCTTACTTAGATTTTGACTGATCTGATGGTTGGGATGGAGTTGGGCTCGTGCGGCTGAACCTGGCCTCGGAGCTCTACGAGGGCCTGCATTTGCACTTGGAATTGGCCAGCATCGTTACTGACGTAGCCGAGAGCCGAGAAACCTCGTCTTTTCGTCGGCATAGCCGAGCAACATAGCCTCCACCGTCATGACATAGCCTCCACCGCCAGCGACATAGACTCTACCACTGGCGACAAGGTTTTGACCTAATTTATGCCCTAATTTTTATTCAAATTTTTTTGATTTAATTGATTTTAGTGAAACCCTAATTTATGCCCTAATTTCTATCACTGTGTTAGGATTTCTTTTGTATTTTCAAAATATCATTGAAATCATTGAATGCATGTTTCGCATGGACATGGATACAACATGGACAGACGAAAGCAAGGATCTTGAATAAATATATCATCCACAATTCTAAAGCATTAACCTTATTCTTCTTATCATGGTAAGAAGCATATGCCTTAAAGATCTTTGTGAATGCACATGTGGCTTTTTGTAGCATATCACTTGTCATAGAATCTAAAGGCTTGTTGAGAAGTGGAGAACCACCTCTTGGAACCAGAGAACCAGTCGCTTTTGTCCTTTTTCCTTTTTGAAGGAAATTGAACGATTGCTTTATGAAATTGCATTAAAGGTAAAACTTAAGTCTAAGAGGGAAATGGAATCACATTGCCAATCTAGACAGGTATTGATGGACGACATCTTCGGCATGCCTAGTAATAAATTTGATTTCATTTAGTATTAAAAGCGCCTCAACGTTTCTGTTTTGGACTATAGTATCCTATCTGTTATGTGAACTGCAGAAATTCAGATTCACATGAATGTTGTGCTTAGAACTTTTGCCATGTGTATGGGTTCTTCACATAGTATTAGTCATGCTAGGTGGTCCTTCAAATGTAGGTCAACTGTTCCTTTAGTTTATTATATAAAACAGTGTTTAATGTACAATTACCTGTATGTTCACATCTCATAATTCCTTGCTTAGATTAAGTATTATGATCTAGGTAGGCCAGGTTTTGGTTTTATTATTCTCTCATGGAGTTTGGTTATAAATTATAAACAAAGAATAATTTATAAATGTCTTTGTTTTAGCACACAAACAATTTTCTTATCTGCATAATCTTGAGGGTTATGTTTAAATTTGTAAGGGATGAGAAATTACTAACACAACACCTCCCCCCTCATAACCTGCACACCACCACCACCAACAAAAAAGTTCTAAATTGGAGCTTCTTCATTCCCAATTGGTTCTCTTAACCACTCAGTCAAGCTTCCTTTCAAGGAAAATATAATAAGGGGACAATCATATGTATAGTCTTATTATTTCTGTACAATCAAAGAGGGAGGCAGAAGATTCTTATTACTATCATTGTTTTTGAACTGTACAGGGGATAAACCAATATTTGCCTTTCTAGTTGTAGACATTGAACTGTATAGTCTTATTATACCTGTGCAATTTTTTTAATTGGAGACATTATTTTTTGAACTGTATAGTCTTATTATTCCTGTGCAATTTTTTTAACAGTCCCTAAGCTGCTGCCTCTATATCAGTATCATAGTATCATGCTACCTCTTTGTTGAGTATCAATTGTCTGGGCTATGATGAGTATCACTTTAAGAAATTGTTTGTTCTATGGTAGGAGACAATTGGTCTTATCGCTGGAATTGGCACACGCACTATCTTCTATTTTGTTTTTTGAACACTTTATTTTTTGCAAATGACTGAATGTTTCTAAGCTCTACTACAAAATGGACTGTGGGTCTCTGGCATTCTTCAGGATAAGTGGTATGTTTAAAGCGTATTTTTCAGTTCTTTCTATTTTTGCTTGAAACTTTTATCTTTTAGTTTTTCTCTTGTTTATAATGCATTGCTAAGAGAACACTGTTCTCCTGATAGAAATTTTGGCATTTCAGGGTGTTTAGTATTAATTTTTAACATTTAATTAGAGTGTTTGTATCATGTACGATATCTGCAGAAATTGACAGCCATTTTTGAGTGTATGTGCTTCCTAGCTTACATGCTTGGATATGCTTATCCAACTTTGAGTGCTTCAAGGCCATTAAGATGGGGAGGGTTCGTAGGCGTATGCCTTTCCGAAGGATGATCGAAAATGGGAGGCTAGAGATATATGAATGTGAGAGCTTACTTTTGGCTGGTTGAAAGGTTTTACTAGTGTCGATATAGATACGAAAATGGGAGGCTAGAGATATATGGATGTGAGATCTTACTTGGTTGCAGGTTAAGGTTTCCTGGCTTTAGTGCTCTTGTTAACTTGGTGCTCTTGCATTATCTGGAATGTTTCAGGTTTGCAGTTTGGGTGACAAGATATATACTACATTTGCATTTTGTTCCGTTGCTTTGCTTTGTTTTTTTATTTAGTTTGATGCATTTTGTGTAACTTGTTAGCAATAGGTTTGTGCTTGTACCGAAAGGTTTGTTGGTCTATTGTAGTCTTCTTTGATTTATTTTTGGCAAGTTAGATTTTTAGTATTAAAAATTGGTGGATTGGTACAATTTGGTCATATAATATTGATACTTTTGAAGTTTTCTTGCATTAATATAAATTATATATATTACTATTATGATTTATAGGCATTGATGAGATACTTTGGACTTTGGAGGTTCTGTGTTGCTTGTAGACTATGATTTATGGGCGTTGATGAGATACTTTTGACTTTTATAGTTTTGCCTTGCCTGTAGGCTATGTTGCCTGTAGGCTTCTTCTTTTAACTATGTTGTTTTGTTTTCATACTTGATACTTTGGAGTTTGGACTTTGGAGGCTATGTTGCCTACTTGCCTGGATGTGTTGTATGTAGGCTTCTTCTCATTTTATGTGTTGCCTACTGGAATCTGGATGCCTCTTTACTTGCCTGTAGGCAGTAACTTTCTTCATTATGATGTGTTGATCCATCTCTGATCTCTGAGCCAATTATAGTATATATATTTACTATTTGATTTTGTTTTCATACTTGATACTTTGGATGCTATGTTGCCTACTTGCCTGGATGTGTTGTCTGTAGCCTGTAGGCTTCTTCTCATTTTATGTGGTGCCTACTTTAGTCTAGAATCTGGATGCCTCTTTACTTGCCTATAGGCAGTAACTTTCTTCATTTTGATGTAATGATCCATCTATGATCTCTGAGCCCATTATATTATATATATTTATTATTTACTATTTAATTTTGTTTTCATACTTGATACTTTGGAGGCTGTGTTGCCTACTTGCCTTGATGTGTTGTCTGTAGGTTTCTTCTCATTTTATGTGTTGTCTACTTTAGTCTGGAATCTGGAATCTGGATGCCTCTTTACTTGCCTATAGGCTTCTTCTTATTTTATGTGTTGTATGTCAGGACTAGTATGCAGCTATTTCATTATTATAATGTTCTCAAGTCCTAAAAAATTACTATTATTGCCATGATCATAAAGAGTTGATTATATAATTTATGTTTTTTTTGTTTATCTTCTTGTTAATTTGATTCATTATGCCTCTATAGACCCCCCCAAAAAAATTTCTTCTCATTTCCTTTCCTTGTAATACCTTTTTTTTGTAGGGTACAGTTTTGACTTTTGAAGGGATATATACAATGTTGGCTTTTGAAGGGATGTCACTATTTGGTGTTGGTGAATGCAATGTTTCAATGTTTTGAGGCCGGCTGCCCTAAAAGGAAAAGATTTTGTGTTGGTGAAAGTTTTGAAGGAAAGAAGATGTATATGTTTGGGATTTTTTTGGAAATGTATTGAAAAGGAATTGTTTTTGGAAATGTAGTTAAGATGATGATATGTTAAGCAAAGCTGAAAAAGAGATAGATAATATGTAATTAAGATGGTATTTGGAACTGGAAATTACAAATGAAATTAATGTTTCAGATGTTATAATATTTGTGTGGAATTTATGCATGTTCTGGAAATTCATATTGATCATTGCTTTTGTCACGACCCGCACCCTAGTGTAAGGGCACGAGAAGTGAGTACGTCCAGCCTACGCCGCAGTGTCAGCGGTAGAACGCTGTCATAGGTCGCATACATCTAACAGTTAAAGGTACTTGCACAGTTTATACTCTCCGAATGGAGGAATAATATAAGATATACAATCTCAATCACAACTAAGGAAGAAGTACGAATGATAGATAGATATGATCTGAAACCACAAACTGAAACATAAACAAGAGAGAGGTCTAAGTGTCTAAGTAACATCTCCACAACATCCAGAATAACACAAGGTCCCAAATAATACAACTCCAGAACACAAAAACAAGAAGAAGGAAAATAACAGACTAAACTATCTACTCTAAGCAGTGGTGTCATCCTCAGCAGCTGCCTAAACCACGTGGTCCAGGTTGCAAGTGTCGTCTAAGCCTGCTTCGTAGTAGGTAGGACAGAAAACCTAATCCTCATCCTCTGTAATATTTTCAACAGGTCCAGTCAGGACAGGAGCGAGCACAATACATCTCAACAGTTCATATCATGACTGGAATATAAATCTAGCAATATAGAATAAGATAAATGAAATGCTGTAAAGAAATATACATGAAGTAAAAGTGATAGTTGTAACTGAAAATATCTACTATAAGTGACTAGTGAATCAGAGTATAAGATAGACATATGAATGGCTGGGAATGATTCATGATTACAGTACGGAATTAATTCATGATTATGCTACTTGGGATTATTCACATGACTATTTCTACTCCCCCATCCCCAATCAATACATAAGGATCCATTCAAGTTATGTTAAGATTCATGATTACACTACTGGCTCATAATGAGTGATTCATGAATTTGATTTGTGAAGGCTCTGTGATTCATGAGAGTACATGAGTCACAAGCAGATTCATAATAGTAGAAGCATGATAGTATATGATGTAAGTGAAACGCACATGACATGAAGTACCCGATGCTCCCGAGAGGGATAACTTCTCATAAAAAGATCCATATAGTACCAATCCGTGTTACCAACGTGACAGCATCAAGTAAAGTTGTCTAGAGCAAGATATAAGTCATAACAAGTATGAAATGATCAGAGAATGTACTCGCCTGATATCCTGAGTATCCGAAGTGAATATACTGTCTGAGGAGAGGTGTCTGACTCCTATTTAGAACAGCACAAGTCACAAAATGTCCAGAATGGTAAAATAGAACCTTACAATGCATTTTACACGATGTTTGGGTCAATCTAGGCTAAAGTCAACCTTTGGTCAACTCTAGTCAACTATACTAGTCAAACTAGGTCAAGTCCTAACCCAGACAAGTCTCACTAAGCCTAACCATGTCTATCCTAGCATTCACACAAGTTACAAGGCTACAAAAGCTATTAAACACAATTTCATGTATATATATACCCATATACAAATAATGTATATAAGGCATACATATAGGAAAATCATATAGGGCTATATGCCTATACATATCTATATTGCACACACACACACACACACACACACACACACACACACACACACACACACACACACACACATATATATTGTTTTTTGTTTATATATATAATATATATATATATATATATATATTTTTTTATATATATATATATATATATATATATATATATAATATATATAATATATATATATATATATATATATATATATATATATATATATATATATATATATATTCACCATTTTTTACATATATAAAATATATATAGGCAATCATACATATATACATTTACATATTATCATGCATGAATATATATATATATATATATATATATATATATATATATATATATATATATATTTTTTATATTCATATATATATATATATATATATATATATATATATATATATATATATATATTTATATATATATATATATTATATATATATATATATATATATATATATATATATATATATATATATATATATATATATACATATAGAGAGAAAAAAAATATATATATATACATATAGAGAGAAAAAATATATATATATATATATACATATAGAGAGAAAAAAAATATATATATATATATACATATAGAGGGAGAGGGATAGAGTGACAATGTGTGTGTTCTCAGTTTTTAGAGTGTGTGTGAGTTTCGGTTTTCCAGATTTCTGTGGTAGGTTTGAGTGTGTGGGAGTATAGCAGTAGGGGGTATGTGTGTATGTATAGCAGTCATGTGTGTGTATGTGTGTGTGTGTGTGTGTATAACAGTAGTGTGTGTGTGTGTGTATAACAGTAGGGTGTGTGTGTTTCCAGATTTCTGTGGCAGGTTAGAGTGTGTGGGAGTATAGCAGTGGGGGTGTGTGTGTATGTATAGCAGTAGTGTTCTCAGGTTTTAGAGTGTGTGTGAGTTTCAGTTTTCCAGATTCTTGTGAACATGTGTGTGTATATACAAGTTACATCACAGGTTAGAGTGTGTGTCGAATGTATGTGGTAGCAGTACATATAGGTGTGTTCACATTTCAGATTTAACATCACAGGTTTGTGAACATGTGTGTGTGTGTGTGTGGTGTGTTCCAGATTTAACATTCATTTGTATTTCAAAAACCCCAATTACCAAGCTAACATGAATCCCAACGATTTCCAGGTAGCCTACCTAATTCTCAGGTTGTACACATACACACAGACATGTGTACATATACAAAAATGTCTAATAAATCAGTTTTAAACATAGTTTGAATCTCAGGAATTTATTTACAGAACTGAGTATCAGATAATTAGGGAAAAATATGAAATCAAATTCAAAACACATGAAAATCCAAACTAAAGGGTTGGTAAACATTAGTGCACATGTGTATGTGTCACACAAGTGATATGGTGTCCATAAACTGGACACAAACGTGTCCAATATGAAAACTAACACACGAGCAATCAGAACACAGTGCACTGCCTCGTGCACAAGTTTAACACGTTCGTAGACACGACACACGACACGTGTGTCCACGTGGTCACGTCCACGTGTAGCCTAGCACTAGGGCTACACACTGGACACAACACGAGGTGTCCATGTGTCCTCGTGTCGGTTTACGAGATGCGTATCAGTACGTGTCTGTGTGCCTGTACGCGTGCGTATAAATCCAGTGCACGAGCGAGAACGTGTCTGATACGACACGATACTTCGAGCCACTTGAGGGTCTGGTTCGCAAACACTGCCCCACGTGTCCTTGCAGTATTGGGTCGAACAACACTGCGTCGTATCCTACAGCCCAATCGAACAGTAGGGAAAACCCTAGCTCTGTACGCGAGCATTTTCGTGTCTTCGTGTGGACATGACACGACTCAGAAATCAACTCAAAGTTTAGGGAAAACAAAGAGCACACCAAAATCAATATTTCCAATCAAAAACATTTCAAAAATCAGGTGAAAAAGTTCTCAGAGGCATTTCAACAAACACTTGTAAATAAAGACTGATACGTGTCCGATACGAATACGAAACCAATGCAAAACTTCACCAAACACACAACACAGCTAGGGGACACCAAGATCTAGGCAACCATGCAAAGAAATCAAGATTTGATGATAGTTTGAGGTGTTTACCTATTGAGTATCAAATTTAAAGAAAAAGCCCCAAGTAGGAAGATTCCTTTTGCAAGTCAAAAGCTCCAAATTGCACAAAATCTGAGATTTCTCTCCATGAACAGTAAATAGAGTATGATTAGTTCTATTACAAGAGACTAGAGTCAAAAATGAATTAAAATGAAGAAGTTATGGATTGATGAAGAAAGGCCAATACCTCTTTCTTGCCAATAGTTGATGTGATGTAAAAAGAGGCAAGAACTAGGAAGAGACATTAAATAGGGGGGAATTCCTAGGGGCCGGCCATGTATGAAAAGAATTAGGGTTAGGGTTGTGGCTATTGGGCTTTGGGCTAAGTGCAAGGCTAAATGAATCAATCTCTAAGTCAAAACCCTTGCACCTAAATCACTTAATCTCTCTATGAAACTTGATTCAAAAATAAGTCAACTTGGGTCGACTTAAGTTAGACTAGGGTCCCACCATGCTAACCAAGTCACCATAGCTAAAGTCAACATCTAGGTTAGTCTCCATAGTCTCAACTAGCAAAGGTCAAAAATAACAACCATCACTCAAACAATTTACAATTAATTCCAAGAAACCAAAATGACCAAAATACTCCTAGGCCAAAAATGATAAATAAAACATCCTAATCACATGGTTAGGCTTTAGGTCAAGTAGTCTCTAGGGTTTCACTGGCAAACTCCAAAATCACAAATTACCAAAAAAATAGTTTTAAAATAATTAAAAATTACCAAAAATTATATTATGATTTAAATAATCATTATTAAAAGATTAAAATTATAAAATTTTAAAATTACCCTCATTTAGGAAACTGGGTGTTACAAGTCTACCCTCCTTAGAGAAATTTCGTCCTCGAAATTAAGAAGGTCGTAATCCTGTAGGTCAACCCCCAACAATCAAGGTCAAAGCTTCTACCTAGCAGCATCCTGGGTCAGCAAGTCCAATATGGGCAGTAGGCTTAAAATAGGTCATATCCAAATTTAGGTAGGCAGGTTGGGTAAAAAAGGTGTTCCCAATTCGAGTCAGAAAAGTGACTCCATGGGGTGAATCAAGATGGGGTCTTGTGTCGAGAAAGTCGTATGAAGCAAACGGAGCACAATATGCTGTGTTTGAGTGAAACACGAAGGTCATGAGTGTAGGGGGTCATGTATAGGTCATGCAGGGGAAGTTGGTTTGGAGAAAACAACTAGTCTTATGATCCTAAACTAAAAGTCACGATAATGTATATGAAATAATCATAATTAAAGTGGGAATGGTCAAATGGCCTAAATTGGACCGAAAGTTGTGTTGCCAAAATAGTACAAGGGACAAGGTAAGTGGGACAGTCTAGGGTCATGTGTGTCAGGCTGGAAAGATAAAGAAAACAATGAATCAAACATGACTGTAAGGGTTACCATTCTAGGGTCAAAGCTACACTATCACTTCTAAGTCAAAAGGCCTATCACAATCATTATTTCATTAAGAGAAATTCATAACAAGGAATTTATACAAGGATTATACTAACAGTTAGAGCTACTCCTATTCCTACTCCTAAGTTAAATGATGAGAAAGCAAAACAAAACAAGCAACACAAGAATTTTTTCTTTTGAAAGACTGAAACAAAAAGTAGAGACGATATGTTCAAAAACTTTTAAGATAAAATCTGATAATCATATGCGTCCATCCAAAATCATGGTACTCTGAATCCTCGTCGTAGTAGTAAGCAGGGCTATGATAACCATAGAGTCCCAACTAATGTACACACTTCTAGAATAATGGTATTTAAAATTTTTGCTCTGCCGCTAGCTTGGCTGCAAAAACCTTAAATTCCCACACCCAAGAAATATATCCAAAATCAGACTGTAGGTCCTTACCATGCTGGCTAATGTGACTGTAGAAGACTAGATTCCATAACTGAGGTGACCTAGCCCATATAATTTATCTTGGTAGAAAATTAAATCAATAATGAATACCAAGAATCAGATTCATCTACGAACAAGAACGATACGTAAGATCTGTTGGAACTGAATTTCGAGATGGTTAAAATATGGCAAGGGAGGAACGAAATTGAGATGAACAGAACCTGCAATATGCTCTCCTACTACCTGTGCACCCTCGGCTGCCATAGCGTAAGCTCGCCCCTGCTGGCCTCCTTCAGCCTGATGCTGCACGAATCTCTGCTGCTGAGACTGTAAGGGTAGTCCCTTCTGCTGGCTCACCGGAGCCCTAGCTCCTGCTCCCTGAGCTGTCCGTCCAGGAAACTTGGGACACTCTCTTAACTGGTGATATGATGCTCCGTAAAGTAGGCACTTGCCTAACCTCATTCGATATTTACTCCAATCGTGCCCTGGTTTCTGACAGAAAGGGCAACTGATAACATGCTGCTGTCTAGGGGTCTGCTACGTCTGTAACGATGGTCCCCTCTGCTGCTCTGTCGGAGCCCTAGCTCCTGCTGCAGCCCGAGTCAATGGTGTCTGGCTCTTGGGACACTTCCTACACTGATGCTCTACTGAACCACAAAGTAAATACCTGCCAAGCCTCATCCTGCAGTCGTTCCATCCATGGCCTACCTTCTTGCAGAAGTTGCACCTAGCGTCCTGCTGCTGCCTGGATGCCTGGTGGAAATATGTACGTCCCTGACCCTGAAGGTGCTGCTGAACAGGACTCTGCTGATACTGATGCTGAATCTGTACGTGAGGCCTCTTGGCCTGACCTCCACTGCTGCTGGGTCTATGAATGTCATGTCCCCTTTTGAGCAACTGTTACCGCTGAGTCTCCACTATCTGCTGGAAGAAGGAAAACAACTGCGTCATGTCCTCTAATCCTGACGGCGGCTGCTGCTGCTGAAGAATGTCCGAGATGACTGGAGAAAGTCTCGGAGTAGGAAGAGGAGCACACCCATAAGCTGCAGATATCCCAGCTTGAGCTGGCATAATAGGAGCTGCAGTCTCGGGGTCCTGCTGATCAGGACGAAAAGTGGCAGACCCCTCAGTGGTATCCTCCTGATCGAGACGATGAGATCGTGTGTCCATAGCCATCCTGAAGACAGATCAAACGAGAGGACAATCATTGAGAATGAAGCGATAACATCATGGGAGGACGGTTTATTTTCAAAGGAAGACAATAATGCAGCAAGATTTTGGTAACAGGAATCAGATTAAGAGTTTTTCCTAATGTGATTGAGTACCTTCAAAAATATATCCTAATCCTACTGCAGACTATAGTGATACTCTAGTTCGAGCACCACTACATAAACTCGACCTATATGGGCCACCACTAAAAATGTATCACGACCCGCACCCTAGTGTTAGGGCATAAGAAGTGGGTACGTCCAGCCTACACCGTAGTGTCGGCGGTAGAACGCTGTTCTAGGTCGCATACATCTAACAGTTAAAGGTACTTGTACAGTTTATACTCTCTGAATGGAGGAACAATATAAGATGTACAATCTCAATCACAACTAAGGAAGAAGTACGAATGATAGATAGATATGATCTGAAACCACAAACTGAAACATAAACAAGAGAGAGAGGTCTAAGTGTCTAAGATAACATCTCCGCAACATCCAGAATAACACAAGGTCCCAAATAATACAACTCCAGAACACAAAAATAAGAAGAAGGAAAATAACAGACTAAACTATCTACTCTAAGCAGTGGTGTCATCCTCAGCAGCTGCCTGAACCACGGGGTCCAGGTTGCAAGTGTCATCTATGCCTGCTCCGTAGTAGGTAGGACAGAAAACCTCATCCTCATCCTCTATAATATTTTCAACAGGTCCAGTCAGGACAGGAGCGAGCACAATACATCTCAACAGTTCATATCATGACATGAATGTTAATCTAGCAATAGAATAAGATACATGAAACGCTATAAAGAAATGTACATGAAGTAAGAGAGATAGTTGTAACTGGAAATATCTACTATAAGTAAGGAACTGTAAGTGACTAGTGAATCAGAGTACAAGATAGACATGTGAATGGCTGGGAATGATTCATGATTACATTACGAAATTGATTCATGATTACGCTACTTGGGATTATTCACGTGACTATTTCTACTCCCCCATCCCCAATTAATATACAAGGATCCATTCAAGTTATATTAAGATTCATGATTACACTACTGGCTCAAAATGAGTGATTTATGAATTTGATTCGTGAAGGCTCTGTGATTCATGAGGGTACATGAGTCACAAGCATATTTATGATAGTAGAAGCATGAGTACATGATGTAAGTAAAATGCACATGACATGAAGTACCTGATGCTCCCGAGAGGGATAACATCTCATGAAAAGATCTATATAGTACCAATCCGTGTTACCATTGTGACAGCATCAAGTAGTCTAGAGCAAGATATAAGTCCTAACAAGTATAAAATGATCAGAGAATTTACTCGCCTGATATCCATAGTATCCGAAGTGAATATACTGTCTGAGGAAAGGTGTCTGACTTCTATTTAGAACAACACAAGTCACAACATGTCCAGATTGGTAAAATAGAATATTACAATGCATTCTACATGATGTTTAGGTCAATATAGGCTAAAGTCAACCTTTGGTCAACTCTAGTCAAACTAGGTCAACTAGGTCAAGTCCTAACCCAGATAAGTCTCACTAAGCCTAACCATGTCTATCCTAGCATTCACACAAGTCACAAGGCTACACAAGCTATCAAACATAATTTCATGTATATATATACCCATATACACATAATGTATATAAGGCATACACATAGGAAAATCTTATAGGGCTATATGCCTATATACATATCTATATTGGCATACACATATACATATTCACCACATTTTACATATACAAAATATATATAGGCAATCATACATATATATTTACATATTATCATGAATATATATATATATATATATATATATATATATATATATACACATATATATAGAGAGAGAGGGGGATAGAGTGACAGTGGAGTATATGTGTATTCTCAGTTTTTAGAGTGTGTGTGAGTTTCAGTTTTCCAGATTTCTGTGGCAGGTTAGAGTGTGTGGGAGTATAGCAGTAGGGTGTGTGTGTGTGTGTATGTATAACAGTAGTGTGTGTGTGTGTGTGTATAACAGTAGTGTGTGCATAGCAGTAGGGTGTGTGTGTTTTCAAATTTCTGTGGCAGGTTAGAGTGTGTGGGATTATAGCAGTAGGGTGTGCGTGTGTATATATAGCAGTAGTATTCTCAGGTTTTAGAGTATGTGTGAGTTTCAGTTTTCCAGATTCTTGTGAACATGTGTGTGTGTATACAAGTTACATTACAGGTTAGAGTGTGTGTCAAATGTATGTGGTAGCAGTACATATAGGTGTGTTCAGATTTCAGATTTAACATCACAGGTTTGTGAACATGTGTGTGTGTGTGGTGTGTTCCAGATTTAACATTCATTTGCATTTTGAAAACCCCAATTACCAAGCTAACATGAATCCCAATGATTTCCAAGTAGCCTACCTAATTCTTAGGTAGTACACATACACACAGACTTGTGTACATTTACAAAAACATCTAATAAATCAGTTCTAAGCATAATTTGAATCTCAGGAATTTATTTACAGAACTGAGTATCAGATAATTGGGGAAAAACATGAAATCAAATTCAAAACACCTAAAAATCCAAATGAAAGGGTTGGTAAACATTAGTGCACATGTGTATGTGTCACACAAGTGATATGGTGTCCATAAACTGGACACAAATGTTTCCAATATGAAAACTAACACACGAGCAATCAGAACACAATGCACTGCCTCATGCACAAGTTCAACACGTTCGTAGATACGACACACGACCCGTGTGTCCACGTGGTCACATCCACGTGTAGCCTAGCACTAGGGATACATGTTGGACACAATACGAGGTATCCACGTGTTCCCATGTCGGTGTACGAGATGCGTATCAGTACATGTTTGTGTGCCTGTACGCGTGTGTGTAAATCTAGTGCACGAGCGAGAACGTGTCTGATACGACATGATACTTCGAGCCACTTGGGGTTCTGGTTCGCAGACACTGCCCCCATGTGTCCTCGCAGTATTGGGTCGAATAACACTGTGTCGTATCCTACAGCCTAATCGAACAGCAGGGGAAAACCTAGCTCTGTACGCGAGTGTGTTCGTGTCTTCGTGTGGATACGACACGACTCGAAAATCAATCTGAGTTTAGGAAAAACAAAAGCACATCAAAATTAATATTTCTAATAAAAAACATTTCGAAAATCAGGTAAAAAAGTTCTCAGAGGTATTTCAACAAGCACTTGTAAATGAAGACTGATACGTGTCCGATACGGACACGAAACCAATACAAAACTTCACCAAACATACACCACAGCTAGGGGACACCTAGATCTAGGCAACCATGCAAAGAAATCAAGATTTGATGATAGTTTGAGGTGTTTACCTATTGAGTATCAAATTGAAAGAAAAAGCTCCAAGTAGGAAGATTTCTCTTGCAAGTTAAAAGCTCCAAATTGCACAAAATCTGAGATTTCTCTCCATAAACAGTAAATAGATTATGATTAGGTTCTATTACAAGGGACTAGAGTCAAAAATGAGTTAAAATAAAGAAGTTATGGATTGATGAAGAAAGGACAATACCTCTTTCTTGCCAATAGTTGATGTGATGTAAAAAGAGGCAAGAACTAGGAAGAGACATTAAATAGGGAGAATCCCTAGGGGTCGGCCATGTATGAAAAGAATTAGGGTTAGGGTTGTGGCTATTAGGCTTTGGGCTAAGTGTAAGGCTAAATGAATCAAACTCTAAGTCAAAACCCTTGCACCTAAATCACTTAATCTCTCTATGAAACTTGATTAAAAAATAAGTCAACTTGGGTCGACTTAAGTTAGACTAGGGACCCACCATGCTAACCAAGTCATCATAGCTAAAGTCAACATCTAGGTTAGTCTCCATAGTCTCAACTAGCAAACGTTAAAAATAACAACCATCACTCAAACAATTTACAATTAATTCCAAGAAACCAAAATAACCAAATATCTCTAGGCCAAAAAATGATAAATAAAATATCCTAATCACATGGTTAGACTTTAGGTCAAGTAGTCTCTAGGGTTTCACTAGCAAACTCCAAAATCATAAATTACCAATAAAATAGTTTTAAAATAATTAAAAATTACCAAAATTATTTTATGATTTAAATAATCATTATTAAAAGATTAAAATTATAAAATTTCAAAATTACCCTCATTTAGAAAACTGGGTGTTACAGCTTTTATAAACCATTGATTTATAAGTTTTCACAGGTTATATATATATGTGTGTGTGAGAATACCAGAACGAGCTAAAAGCGTTATGTATATATGGCATATACATGACGGTTGAAAATTTGATTGTTATATATAATTCTATTTTTAATGTCGGTTTTAGAATTGTGTGTCATATATAATAGGACTATTTATATCGATTTCAAAAAGAAAATGTCATATATGGTCCATATATTCATAACTGTTATTATAAACATTTATAACACCCATTTTCATCATGGTTGCCTGTGTCAAAAACCGTCATATAATGTCATATATGACGGTTTTTTACCCGACATAAAATGATATTTTTCTTGTAGTGTCAGGAACTATCTCATCTATATGCTCATCCTCTTGAAGGTTGTATTAATTATCAATAGTAGAGTGATGGCCAAGGTTAGGAACAACTCCATGTATTTGCTTCCCCATATCTGGTATATCCTTAGCGTCCTCTGGAAATATGTAACTCGCCTTTTTCAATTTTCACTAAATTCCCTCTTTTGACATATTTTTATTTACTATTAATTATTATTTTGTAGTCATGGCTAGATGGAGGGGTATTTTTGTAAATAAGCATGGTATGGCTCGAGTGGGAAGTTTCTAGATGATTAAATTAGTCATGAAGGTTAATTAAATTAGCCATGTGACTAATTCCTAAAGTTAGTTATAACTAACTAACTAATCCTAACAACTTCCTAACAAACCTCCACTTTCTTCCTAACTACCTAACTAACTTGTAACTAACTTTAACAAACTTTCTAAAATAACTCCTAACCACTTTTTTTAGTGGAGAGAGGAGTTAGTTAGCAGTTTATTACATTTTGTAATAAATAGATTGTTTTTGCAAAATAGTTAACTTATTTTGTAATTCCTAAATTGTTTACTTCAAACTCTACATAACAGAGAGGATCCCTCTGTTTCTTCATTCTGATCGATCAGCAGCGAAGCTCTGCTGGATTATCGTCCCTCTACTTCCCCTTCTTCCTCCTCCCCACTTCTCCACCGACCTAGCTCTCCAAACCCTAACCCTAATTTTGAGTTTGGTGGCCATGGCGACAATACTTCGCGGCGACTCCATCTTCGCCGAGCACAGGCGAGACTTCATCGAGATGTGACTATGCAATGACGATTTCAAGGCGGCGCCACCCTCCGGCGATCCAAGGCGACGGTGATCGACTGGTAAGTCTCAAAGACTTGTTTCTATTGAATCTTGATCGATCCATTTTTCTGATCTCGATCACTTGTTTCAAATCAACCGACCTCTCTTTATTGAAGCTTCCTTACCGAACCCTAGCTTCATGGAAGCTTTGGCCATGGTGATCATCTGCAGTATCGCTGGTGGCTAGGGACTCATCTTTGTCAGTGATCGATCAGTGCCACTGTCTTCTCCGATGAGTCCTCAACCACAGTAACTCTTGATGGACTTCCAGTACAGCCTCATTCGATGACGAACGAGATCTCTCACTGAGCAACAATTGTCATCGGTGAGTTAGATTTCTTCTTTTTTGATTTATTTGCTTAATTCATCATTCTTAAAATTGTTTATGTTCTTAATTTGAAGTTCGATGTATCACCGATCATTTTTCCCATCGGCTACGAGTTCAAACACTCAATCATCAAATTGATTGAATTTATAAGTTCTTTTGCATACTCATGATGTTGAATCGTTCTTCTTCTATTTCTTGATTGTTTCTTTCAATCAGATCTACTAGAAATTCTGATGAGATCACTAAGTGTTCTTTTTCTATTGTGTATGCTTCCTGTTTGGTGAAATACCTCAACAGGACTTTAAATCGTATCTGGACACGAGGAAGCTGTGTCTGACTCCAAGGAATCGTGTCTTCGCACTCGAGTCCAGTTCTAACGCTTCTCGGGTATACTTCTATCATTCTTCGAATCGAATAGTTGAGGGGATGTGTACAAGGTAGACATATCGTTTTGTGTACGATAGATGGGTACAGGGGACTCATTGAGCAATAAGACATGGGGCAAGGGTGTCAGTATTCAACCTTTGTGTCAAAACTGGATACTTAACCGCGAGAGTTATTTTAAATTCTACTAATTTTATTTGGAGATAGTAGTTAGGTTTTGGATTATACTAGCCAGGTTTAGTGAGTTTAGGCTTTGGATGATGGACTGGGCTAACTGGGTTGTTTGGGCTTTAAGACTCAAACATAAGGATTGAGCCATTTCTTGGTTTAAGCTGTTTAGTGTATATATGGGCCGGGCCAATAGTGAAGCTAGGTATCAATTATAGTAGTAATAAATAGTCTTGTTATCTAGATTAATAGAGTAATAATTTAATAATATTTTAGAAATGAGTTTTTGGTAATAAATATATTTGTTATAGTAATAAAAGAAGGAATTAGATTAAATTAGGAAGTGTTAATAGAGTTTAGTAATGAGTAAAAATCTAGATTATAGAATAATAGATTTCAGTTAGGATTTAGAATATTTTTCTAAGAAATATTGTATCTCTTTGACACAAACTTTTCTCTGGATATTGGACTAGACATCTACGACAATCCAGACAAGTACACTATGATCGAATTTGTATATTATAACTGTTATGCATGTTCATATTGGACACCTAGCTGACAAGGAGACATGGATTGTATTATTATTCTTTATTGTACTTATTACTATTATCGAGGATCTGGAGAAATATATAGTTTACATGTGATCAACGCCGTAGCATAATATTATTGATAGCTTAATTGCACATCGTGCACGTGTGATTAAGTCGTACCATACTGATTGTACTATTATTTTATTGTACTCCCTAAATCGATCACATGTAAATTATTATTTCAAACACAGTTGCACTTAGTCGCTTTCTATTGCTATACTGTCACTACTTCATGTACATATCAGTTATGTAGCACTACTTACAGTTTATTTAGTATTATTCATATTATAGGGTTGTACTTTGCCCCTTTTCTGACTGGATATGTTGCAAGTGAGTTTGACGCTGACATGTATATTGGCTACTATGGTCCCATAGACGAGGTGACCAGGGATGACCTAGCTCAGGAGGTGGAGCCAGCTGCTGATCAGGAGATCTAGAGCATTATAGTGATTGTAACAGTGTTGTGTGTTGTTTAGTGTTGTATTGTGTAGTTTGGATGACTGTAATGATAGCTTAGGAGTCACTAGATTTAATATGTCTCCAATTTTGGAAAGTTTCTACTTATAGAAAGTGTCCTAGGTATAATCCTAGTTGGCTTTAGCTTATATTTGACCCAAATTCAAACCCAATCCTAATTAGGAATGTAGTGTATCTATTGTATATTCATGTATATATATAGTGGATTATATATTGAGATTGGAGTATGTGTGTGTATATATATTATTACCGTAATATGTAGAATTACATATTATTACCCTAACCTATTGACTAACCACCTTTCATAACAAAACCAAGTCCCAAATAGGCATGTAGAGAATCTAAAGATCCCATATATATATATATATATAATATATATATATAAAATAATATATATATTAAAAATATATATTTTAATAAATAAATAAATAAATAAATAAATATATATATATATATATATATATATATATATATATATATATATATATATATATATATATATATATATATGGAACCGTTACTTTTATTAATAAAGGCACAAAATGCCGAAGCCTTTACAAGTATGCTCTGGAACTGAGGAAAACAAAAGAAGAAATCGCTGGGGACAAGCTCCCACACAGCGTAAAAAGACTGAGAAGATGGAAGTTAGCTGTCCAGGGGGTTCCAAAACTCTGCCTGATATGGTTACAGGATCTCGTAGCCTTGATCACCAGTCTGGCGACCTCGCAGATAAGTTGAGGTTCGGTAAATTGATGGCCCTCATATCTGAACTTATTCCGGTTCTTCTAAATAACCCACGTGATAGCGGCTGCGACGATTTGATGGCCATGAGAGGCTCTGCTCCATGAGGCAAGGATATCGTTGATGCCCGCATCTACTTGATCCTGACGAAAATTATTAGCAAATCTGGTCCACACCCTCGATGCCAGGTCACCTGTGGATAATAAGTGGTTTACGGTTTTGGGCTGGCGCTCCAAACATCAGTGGCAGGCTGACACTAAGCTGATCCCGAAGGTAATGAGAGTGTCGTCGGTGGAAAGTTTATTACGAAACGCTCTCCAAACTAGGAAGGACCATTTTTTTGGGATAGAGAACTGCTAGAAGGGCCCGATGATAGTGGAGGGCATTCCAATACCGTGGACCGTGCACCTAGCCGAAGTTAGAGAGAATACGTCGTTGGCTGTCAAAGACCATCTCAGCTTGTCTGGTTCGAAAGTGATCGCTAATCCAGAGGCAACTAAATTAGTAGTAGCCGCTATACCGATCCAAACCCGAGCCCGCTCCCAGTTCTACTCTCCTGAGTTGTCCCACATGTCTCTGATTTTGCTGTTCTTCGGGGTACCCGTCTGGGGGATCAGAAGGTCGTCTCCTACCCATCTTTCATTGAAAGCAAATGATTCTCCCTCCCCCAACTGAAGACGAATTAGGGGTTCTGCAAGATGCCTCCTTGTCAGGATATGTCTCCAAGATGTCGAAGATCTGCTATTAGCATTCACTGCAGTCGGATGGATGTGCTTGAAGTATCTAGCCCTCATGAAGCGAGTCCATAAGGATTTGTCATCTTGAAGCTTCCACCACATCTTCATTGAGCAAGCATCGGCCACCTGTGACAGCCTGCTGAAACTGAGATCGCCTTCTGCTGTGGGTTTAACCATAG
This sequence comes from Iris pallida, assembly GCA_029216955.1. Lineage (NCBI taxonomy): Eukaryota > Viridiplantae > Streptophyta > Magnoliopsida > Asparagales > Iridaceae > Iris > Iris pallida. Next base: position 10,246,605 of record JANAVB010031419.1, read on the forward strand.
TGTCCCAGCTGGCCCAATGATGCTTATCTTTGCGCTCACAGTATCCCTAGAAGAAGTGGGCAAAGAGGTTCTTAATGGAGTTAAGGACTTTCTTAGGGAGGGAGCAAGCGGTCAGGATGTGAATCAAGATGGAAGACAACACATGTTGGATCAATATCATCTTGTCCCCTGGCGATAAGATCGTGTTGTGCTATCTCTCAATCTTCTTCCTGATTTTACTAACCAGGCCGTCAAAAAGCCCTGCGTTACTTCTGTCGTACACCAGTGGGCAACCAAGGTAGGTGAAGGGGGGTTAGCAGTCGCAAAAGTTGTGATATTGGTGAGGGTGGATTTGTGGTTTCTGTCAGCAGCATGATGGACGTAAATAACACTCTTGTTTGGGTTGATACGCTGGCCCGAACATCTGGTGTATCTCACCAGCTTGTCTTTAACCACCTCCATTGATCCAGCATTCCCGGAGGAGAATATGAGGATGTCGTCTGCATAGGCCAAGTGTGTAATGATCGGGCAGCCGCTAGAGGTATGATAATATTGAAAGGGGGTGTTTTCACCATGTTGTTTAGGTTTCTTCTGAGAGCTTCTACCGCGATTATAAAGATGGTGGAGGATAAAGGGTCTTCCTGTCTGACTCCTCGGCTAGATTTGAAAAACCCCTCTGCTTGCCCGTTGATAATGGTGGAGAACCAAGAATTGTTGATCGATCTCCAAACAATGTCAATCCAGGTTTCCGAAAACCCTGAACACCCAAATCATGAATTGCCAATCTAGCCTGTCGTATACTTTTTTCATATCTAGTTTAATGGCAATGTTTTCTCCTCTAGACGGGAATTCATGCATGTGATCATCTCTTGAGCCAGCAAGATATTGTCTAGAATGTTGTGGCCTCGGACAAAGCCACTTTGTTCTTTAGATATAATCTTGGGGAGGAGCCCAGTCATACGATTGGCGATAATCTTAGGGATAATTTTTCTTGTAAAGGTACACAGGTTCAGGGGCAAAAATCTCTGAAGGTTTTCGGGTTGTCTTTCTTGGGGATGAGGATCAAGTTAGCACTGGATATCGACTTGGGGTACCAAGCACCTTGAAAGAAGGCGGTGACCGCCTCAAAGATGTCCTTCTGGATAATGTCCCAACATAATCTGAAGAATACACCAGAGAAACCGTCCGGACCAGGCGCGCTATGTTCGTTCAGAGCCCACACCGCATCTTTAACGTCTTGCTTAGACGGCGGCTGCTGCAACTCAATATTGTTGCTGTCATCAATCAAGTGCAGGATGATAGCGAGGAAGGCATCATCTTTATGGATATCCTCTTTTGGGAATAGTTGAGTGTAGAAAGTCGTGACTGCTGTCTGGATGTATTATTGGGATTTGAGAATTAGACCATTCTCGTCCGTGATCTGGTGGAGGTTAAGTTATTTTCTATGGCCCTTGACGCAAGAGTAGAAATAGCTTGTGTTATTGTCACCCTCGCAATCCTAGGTGAGTCTGGCTTTCTGTTTCTAGAATTCTTTTTCGATTTTGAGTCAAAACTTCAAGAGCGCTCTGGCAAGGTTGAGGGAGACGCGGGCCTTAGGTGAGGCATCATGAGAAAACATAATCTCAGCTCGAGCCACATCATCTTCAACCGTGCGAACTGCTTGAAAGATATCACCATAATCTTCCTTGCTCCATTTAGTGAGGGCTTTTCTGGTAGCTTTGAGTTTGTCTGCCACATGAACGAAAGGGTCGAGATTGCCTTCCCTTCCCCTTCCTAGGCTTCTATCACAACATTTATGAACTGCAGATGGTGACTCCACATGTTAAGAAAAGAGAAGCATTTCCTGGACTGGATGTTAACCCTGCTGATCTCGATGAGAAGGGGGGAGTGATCTGATTCGGTGGAGTTGAGGTGCATAAGTTTGGTAATCTGGTCCAAATCGACCTATTTCTGGTTGATGAGAGCTCAGCCAAGGCGTGGGTATTGGTGCCGGGCTCTTTCCTGCATGTTACACCAAGTGAATGCGTTGCCTGAGTATTGAACCGAAGAAAGTTGGGCGTTAAAAATAAAGTTGGCAAAGGCGGACATGGCGGATGTAGGAGGGCGCCCGCCCGACTTCTCTTTCCTGTAAGTGACGGCATTGAAGTCGCCAATACAGATCCAAGGGAGGTTGATGTGTTTGTGTTGAGTTTCGGTGAGCAAATTCTACAGCTATTTTTGCTCAGCGATCTCACAGCTCCCATGGACTGCTGTCAGAATAGACCGAGAAAAAAGCAATGGCTGCTCCACCCATCATGAAAGTGCTTGTCTCGAGTCGTTGATGATGTCGTGTGACACATCAGCTGAAAATAGGATCCAGATGCCATGACAGCCAACAACCGCAGATGTAAAGCCAAGCTGTAACTTGATGGACTTGAGTTTCTTAGGAAGGATTTTAGGTTCGATAATCACGAGGATGTCTATTCTATAGATTCTTTGGAGACATTTAAGTCTTCTCAAGGTTGGTTTGTTCGCGAGCCCTCGAACATTCCAAGAAAGGATGTTAATCATTTGGATGACAAAGTAGGAGAGTTGTAGAGTTTTACGGCAGATCTGGTGATCATGACCTTGGCCTCTTTTGCTTTGCTTTTGTTAGCTTTTTTGGCTGGTGCTTCAGCCACAACTATTTCTTTGGGGCTATTGTCCTTGCTGTTTTCTGCTGATGTGGTGACACCTTCTATAAAAATGCCATAGTTGTCCAGGCTAACAAAACCGACGTCCGACGCTTGTTTCAGCCTGGCCACAAATTCTATGCCTATGTTGCTCAAGAGGTCTGCATTAATGACTGCCTTATTTTGCTCATTTTGTGCCTCCACCTCGGTTTTTGTCGTCCCCTGGTAGCTGGTAATCAAATGGTGACTCTGTATCTGCGGGATGACCTCAAACTCTTCTGCCCCTATTTCTCTCTCCTGCGTGGTGGAGAGTCCTTCAATGTTACCTACTGCGGTTGTTAGCGTGTCATCCTCACTAGCTTGAACAGAGTTGTCCTCCCGGGTCTCCTTATTAGCATGGTCCTAAAAAAGGTTGTCCGTTTGGTCTTCCGTGGCAAATATGTCTAATTTGTTGGACAGGTTGACTTGTGTGATGATAGTGGGTGCTGTGTCATGTTTCTGTCACTACCACATTTTAGCTTGAGGGTATTTAGTTATTTTGTCAATTTTTGAATTTATTTTGGAATTTTTGAATTGGTGATTGCTATTTTTGACTTTGACTAGTTGAGACTTTGGAGACTAACCAAGATGTTGACCCTAGCTATGATGACTTGAGCATGGTGGAACCCTAGTCTAACTTAAGTTAACCCAAATTTTAGTCATTTAGAATCTAGTTCAATAGGAGAAATAAAGACTAGGTTCAATGACTTGTGACTCATGAATTGATTTTCATGACTAATGCAACTTGGTCCATAGCCCATTAGTGAAACCCTAACCCTAATTTCAGCAATAATAGGCCGGCCACATTGGTATTCCCCCTATAAAATCTCTCATTCACTTGTTCTTACCTCTTTTGTATCATTTCAACTCTTTGAAGGAAAGGTAATTTCCATCTTCCTAAATTCATAACAAATCCATTTAAATTCCTTTTCGATCCAAATATGTTGCAATAGAATCTAATCAGCCTCTACTTGATGTTCATGGAGAGTAATTTCAGTTTAGGAACAATTTGGAGGATTTGGCTAGCAATGAAAATCAATCAATTTGGGGATTTTCTTGCCATTTGACACCCTATAGGTAAACCCTTCAAATTGTATTTAAATTCTGATTTATTTGCATCCTAGCCTAGATCTAGGTGTCCCCTAGCTGTAGTGTAAGTTTTATGTCAATTGTATTTGATTTCGTGTCCGTATCGGACACGTATCCTAACCTAGAACTAGGTATTCGATGAAATGCCACACTCAATATTTTTGTGCTATTTTTGAATTGTGTTTGAATGGATTTGTAGATCTATAGGTTGTCTTTGATTTCGTGTCAGTTGTGGGTGGTTTTTGTGTTGTGTCGTGTCAGCACGAGTACACGAATACGCCATAGCAGTCGCGAGACACTGTCCTGCTGCTCGGGCTGCATTTTTCCTTGGACACGATGATTCGACACGTGCAACTTGGCGAGAACCGAAGGGCAGTGACTGAAACAAGCCCCCTCGAGTCTCGAGTCGTGTCGTGTCAAGTCGGACACGCAATCGGGCCCGCACTGGCCACTGCCTGCTGTGCACGTGAGCCACAGACACCACTGACACGGGCTTTGTGTCGTATCTTGGTGTCTCGTGGTCACGATTCAGGGTGTCAGGGTTGTAGCCCTACCCTAGGCGAGTGTGTGGGTATGCAATCGTGTTGTGTCGTGTCGTGTGTCGTGTGCTAGACACGCGTGCACACGTGCACGAGGCTATGTACTGAGTTAGTGTATTCGTGTGTGTTAATATTGATTGGACACATTATGTCCTACTTTGGGGACATGACACACACTATGAGGCATGTTCACATATAACATTATCATTACCAACCATTAAATCATAACATTAATTGCATTTTCGAATTCAGTTTGTGATTTTCCCCAAATGTCTGATACGAGCTCACTGTTAAGAAATTCTGAGATTTAAATTGTATTCTTTTACTGTTTTCTTGATGATTAAACTGCAATATTGATTCATCTATATGTATCTGAGAATTAGTCACATGTTAGGGTTCATGATTGGTGATTAATCATTTGATTTCGAAATGCTTTGGACTGTTTAACTGGAAACTGGGTTGTGGGCTCAACTGAGTTCAAACCTGAGATATTTCAATGAGTATACTCTACTGAATTTTACTGAGAATACTTGTACACTGATATTCCTATTACACACACATTATTTTACTAATTTCCTGAAACCTGTCACTCACACTTATACACACATTTTCACACTAACTGAGAACCTATGTGATAATCTAACACACACATGTAAACCTAGTACACTGTTAATGTGAACACTATTTTTCTATATATATCACACACACACACATTACTCTACACACACATTGCGTTTCCAGGAACATCTATAGTTACTGTCATCTATGCTACACACATGGTATCACTCACTCACCCATATTGACACAACACTATAGCCTATGTTGATTTCTCTATACGCACATTTGTGCTAAATTACGAACACTCTCTATACACATATCACTCTATGCCACACTCACACAGGACACACAAACTGAGATACACCTAGCCTATGTTATGTACACACACATGACACACTTCACCCTATATACACCACACACATGACACACACACACACATATATATGTCACTCCATTTATGTATATATATATATATATATATATAATATATATATATATATATATATATATATATATATATATATATATATATATATATATATATATATATATATATGTAAGTTGCTTATATTAATTTAGTAGATATATGTAATGTGTGAAATATGTGTGTTGCCTATAGACTATATATGGCTTATAGCCTATGTAGGTTCCTATGATATAGCCTATGTGTATATGGCATGTATACACATATGATGTGTGATTGATAGACTTGTAAGGCTTTGTGATGATGTGTGCTTGCAAGAATAGACTGGCTAGGTTTAGTGAGACTTGTTTGGGTTAGGCTTGACCTAATTGACCTAGTTTGACTAGTGTAGTTAACTAGGGTTGACCAAAGGTTGACTTTAGCCTAGATTGACCAAAACATCATGTAGAATGCATTGTAGCAGTCTATTTTACTATTTTGGATGTGGTGACTTTTACTGTTCTATAGGAGCCAGACACCACTCCTCAGACAGTATATTCTCTTCAGATACTCAGGATATCAGGCGAGTACATTCTCTGATCATTTCATATCTTATTTAGGTTTATATTCCTGCTTTAGATTACTTTACTTGAATGCTGTCACGTTGGTAACACGGATTGGTACTATATGGATCGCTTCATGAGATGTTATCCCTCTCGGGAGCATCAGATACTCATGTCTCGTGTGTTTCACTTACGTCATATATCTCATGCTTCTATTATCATGAATCTATCATGAATCTGCTTATGATTTTTGTACTCTCATGAATCACAGTAGCGTAGTCATGAATCTTAACGTAACTTGACTGAATCCTTGTGTATTGATTGGGGAATGGGGGAGTAGAACTAAACATGTGAATATTCCAAAGTAGTGTATTCATGAATCAACTCTTTAGTATAGCCATGAATCACCTCCAGCTGTTCACATGTTTATCTTGTACTCTGAATCACTAGTCACTGATAGTTCTCTATATATATTGTAGCTATTTACTTACAGTCTCTCTCTTTTATACCATGTTGTTCTTTCAGTTTTATGTATCTTACTCTCTAGCATGTTTATATTTCCTAACCTGTTATGATTTGCATGAGATATATTGTGCTTGCTCCTGTCCTGACTGGACCTGTTGAAAATATTACAGAGGATGAGGACGAGGCGCTCTGTACCACTTACTATGGGACTACCCTAGAGGATTGTTGTGACTTGGATCTCCAGCAGGATCCATTAGCAGTAGATGACACACCTTTAGTCTAGAGTAGTGATTTTCAGTTGTACTTATTCTCTGGATTACTGTATTTGAGTGTTGCAATGTTTCTGGATTATTGTGATATCTTAGACACTTAGACTCTCTATCTTTTGTATTTTTGTGGATTCGTTTCTTATCTATCTATCTATCTTATTGTATTTCTATATTAGTTGTGATTGAGACTGTATTCCTGTATTATCACCTCCACTCGGAGTGTATATACTGTACATGTACCTTATATTGTTAGATGTTGTGACCTAAAACAACGTTCTACCACCGACACTGGGGCGTATTCACTTCTCGTGTCCTTACTCTAGGGTGTGGGTCGTGACATGTTTTTAGTGGTGGCCCATATAGGTCGGGAGTCGTATTATTGCGATATCGTAGTAGCACAACGACTTAGTTATACTGCTACGAGCTTGCGAAAGAATATAGGAAGTAAGGTGTTAGAATGAGGGGATACTCAATCACAGTTAGAAATCCTTGAGAGATTCCTGGGACGACCCTTGAGAATCTTATTTAAACTTCAATTTGAAATCCTTTCCCTTATTTTGTTCACCCTTACTCATTGATTATTGAATTTGATTTTTAAATAGATCGTTGTTGATTTTGATTCTCCTATCGAGATGAATTTTATGGCCTGAGTTACGATATTTTCTGATAACATATGTTGACGGGAATAACAGGGATGGTAAAACGTCTACTTGATTATGGAACCTGAAGTTTATCGCAGCCATATTAGCTGACGTAGCGGGAACGTAGAGACCTGACTTCGGATGTACATATCTTGGTTATGAGATTTGGAATTTCTCGCAGGTATACTAGTCGGCACAGCGAGAATTCTAGACGACATGATTATAGAGGTGCATACCCCAGTTATGGAATCTATCGTTTATCACAGCCTTGCTTACTGGCATGGCGAGGACTCTGAGTAACATTATTTTGGACAGACGCATATAATTATCAGATTGTATCTTGAGAAAGTTTTTAAACATATCATCTCTATCATACCCTTCTTTTGTTATAAAATTGTATTCCATCATCAAATAACTTAAGAGTAGGAATATTTTAGTTTTTGTAGATCTTATTCATATGTAGTTCTTTCATAGTGTAATGATATGATGACTTGTAGAGTGTCTGTACCCTAAAAATGATAGTTATCATTGGTATTAGAATAATAACCCCTTGTAGACGATTCCTCTGTTATTTATAATACCTACCAGTTTTCATATAGGATGTTAGTATGCCTTACAGCCTTGATGATTTATTATTATTTTCCCTTATCCTTTCCAGTAAGGCACCCATGACCAGAGCCTGTCCTTGAGTGTAGTTGTAGTTTTGCCTAAGACTGAGAGGTCTATTATATAGATAGGTTATAAATGATATTGGCATATGGGATAGGGATTTGGTTGGTATCTATAGGTCATTATTGTATAGGGTATTGACATGTTGATTAGCTTATATTTGGTCCAGTTTTCTATTTTAGTTAAGTTCTCTTGTGTTGAGTTCAGTCATATTTGATCAACCTTTATAGGCAGTGTGCAGACCCTTCACTAGATACCTTGTTCCCTTGGTTCAGACTTGTACAAGTTGTTCACTACACTCAATATTTCATTACCTACCATATTGCATCATAGATTTCACTGGACCATTGTTCATATCCCAATTATTGACTTACCAATATAACCATCAACCCCTTAACATATTCTACATATCTGGAGGGTTATTATCATGCATATTAGAGGTCTCTACTCATCCTTACTTTCTGTACATGGTGACATATTGCATCTCTTAGCATTTTACTTTACTTGATAGCCTTGCAATACTCTTCATTATAACCTGCAGTACCTGCCCTACAGTGGAGTTTAAACCTTTTGGGCATGGTTGTCCAGTCCATTTAGGATAGTTGTATACATTGGGGATATAATGTGGGTTGTTAATAAGAGTTCTCCTTTGATCATTTGTTCTGTCCCTCTTTCATTCTTAGATACAGATGATACCTGCTTAGCCTATCTGTCCAGATACATGTCCAAACCTTTTCTTTTATTATTGGTTCAGTCTTCCAAAAGCCTCTACCTGGGCATTAGTTCAATTTTCCATATGTATGTGTCCTACATATGATTGTTCTGCATCTTTATATGCAGCCATGCTACACCACTGTTCTATCCCAATACACCCTATAGTATCTGACCACTTCATTGGAGTGATAGGCATGTGGTAGGGTGTGTGTTATTAGATTTTGAGTAGAATTTGAGGTGATGAGAGTTAAATATATATAGATTGTATATATGTAATATATTTTGATTTAGTATGTAGCCTGCACTCATTTGCAGTATACTGCCTATTGTATTTCCTGCACACCAGTTTGGTTCACTTCCTTTAGACCACTGTCCTGCATGTAGTTTAGTAGGTGTTCAGTCCAGATAGAGAGGAGAGGCCCAGGTTTGATATAAATGCATGTTTCAGTTACCATGTAAGTTTTTTTTCACTTTAACCTTACAAGTTGGACCCTAATGTCCTGTCCTTTTGCCTTATAAATTCAGTCTCCTTAGCATCATTCCCTTTTGCCTACATTGATGTTTCAGACCATTCATCCTTAGCCTAATTTCTAAGCATTTGTTCAGTCCCTTATGAGTTTAGTCTAATTTAACACTTTGATGATCAGCTATATATATATATATATATATATATATATATATATATATATATATATATTTATATATATATATATATATATATATCCTAAGTACATCATATATATATATGATGTACTTAGGATATATGCAATGGGTTGTTGTTCTTGAGCTTATGTATATGTGGTATTTGGGATTTGTGTGCTTAGATTATAGGTATGTAGTTATGGGTGACTTGATAGGATTGGGAGGTTAAGAGTTAGTCTATTATATAATTTTTTCTTTTTTGGCTAATTTCCAGTTGCCAATACCTAGATAGCTAGCATAGGCAAAACTCTAAGATGTTGACCAGTTGTTGACCAAGTACTTGGATGTTGACAAATTGACTAGTAGTTGACCATTGACTATGTTGACTTAGTTTGACTGGAGATAGGATTAGAAGTAGGTTATTTGTTTGTGTTGTTAATCATGTTTGATTATTTGTAACTTAAGACCTTGTTTGTGGTTAGGTCGAAGACATGGTTTTTCTGAGGATATCTCCGACTGGTGGTACCATACGTTTTGGTGGAGGTGGGAAGCTTAGCCCGCGTTCAGCGGGAGAGTCGGTGACGTGGCATACAGGCTAGACTTGCCACCTACACTAGTGGGTGTCCACAACGTATTCCATGTATCACAGTTGAGACGGTATGTGGCTGATCCCAGCCATGTACTTGACCATTCGGAGATTGAGGTAGGACCTACTCTCAATTATCCAGAGCAGCTAGTAGAGATTCTGGATCGCCGAGAGAAGGTACTGAGAAACCAGGTGATACCCTTGGTTTGCGTCGCATGAAGGCATCATTCTCCAGGAGAGTCTACCTGGGAGCGGGAGAATGAGATGCGCAAACGATACCCATATCTTTTTGGACCTTGAGGTATGATTGTCTATCCTTCTCATCAGTTTAGTTTCGTCTTTTAATTTCGAAGACGAAATTATTTTAAGGAGGGTAGATTTGTCACTACCACATTTTAGCTTGAGGGTATTTTAGTCATTTTGTGAATTTATTTTGGAATTGTTGAATTGGTGATTGCTATTTTTGACTTTGACTAGTTGAGACTTTGGAGACTAACCTAGATGTTGACCCTAGCTATGGTGACTTGTTAGCATGGTGGGACCCTAGTCTAACTTAAGTCAACCCAAATTTTGGTCATTTAGAATCTAGTTCAATAGGAGGAATAAAGACTAGGTTCAATGACTTGTGACTCATGAATTGATTTCCATGACTAATGCAACTTGGCCCATAGCCCATTAGTGAAACCCTAACCCTAACCCTAATTTCAGCAATAAGAGGCCGGCCACATTGGTATTCCCCCCTATAAAATCTCTCATTCACTTGTTCTTGCCTCTTTTGTATCATTTCAACTCTTTGAAGGTAAGGTAATTTCCATCTTCCCAAATTCATAACAAATATATTTTAATTCCTTTTTGATCCAAATCTTTTGCAATAGAATTTAATCATCCTCTACTTGATGTTCATGGAGAGTAATTTTAGTTTAGGAACAATTTGGAGGATTTGGCTAGCAACGAGAATCAATCGATTTGGAGCTTTTCTTGCCATTTGACACCCTATAGGTAAACCCTTCAAATTGCATTTAAATTCTGATTTCTTTGCATCCTAGCCTAGATCTAAGTGTCCCCTAGCTGTAGAGTAAGTTTCGTGTCAATTGCATTTGATTTCGTGTCCGTATCAGACACGTATCCTAACCTAGAACTACGTGTTCGATGAAATGCCACACTCAATATTTTTGTGCTATTTTTGAATTGTGTTTGAATGGATTTGTAGATCTATAGGTCGTCTTTGATTTCGTGTCAGTTGTAGGTGGTTTTTGTGTCGTGTCGTGTCAGCACGAGGACACGAACACGTCGCAGCAGCCGCGGGACACTGTCCCGCTGCTCGGGCTGCATTTTTCCTTGGACACGACGATTCGACATGTACAACTTGGCGAGGACCGAGGGGCAGTGACTGAGACAAGCCCCCTCGAGTCTCGAGTCGCATCATGTCGAGTCGGACACGCAGGCCTGCACTGCCACTGCCTGCTGTGCACGTGAGCCACATACCCCACTGATACGGGCTTCTTGTCGTGTCTGGGTGTCTCATGGACACGATTCAGGGTATCAGGGTTGTAGCCCTACCCTAGGCGAGTGTGTGGGCACGCACTCGTGTTGTGTCATGTCGTGTGTCGTATGCTAGACACACGTGCACACGTGCATGAGGCTGTGCACTGAGTTAGTGTATTCGTGTGTGTTAATATTGATTGGACACGTCGTGTCCCACTTTGGGGATACGACACACACTGTGAGGCATGTTCACATATAACACAATCATTACCAACCATTAAATCAGAATATTAATTACATTTTCGAATTCAATTTGTGATTTTCTCCAAATGTCTGATACGAGCTCACTGTTAAGAAATTCTGAAATTTAAATTGTATTCTTTTACTATTTTCTTGATGATTAAACTGCAATATTGATTCATCTATACGTATCTGAGAATTAGTCACATGTTAGGGTTCATGATTAGTGATTAATCATTTGATTTCGAAATGCTTTGGACTGTTTAACTGGAAACTGGGTTGTGGGCTCAACTGAGTTCGAACCTGAGACATTTCAATGAGTATACTCTATTGAATTTTACTGAGAATACTTGTACACTGATATTCCTATTACACACACATTATTTCACTAATTTCCTGAAACCTGTCACTCACACTTACACACACATTTTCACACTAACTGAGAACCTATGTGATAATCTAGACACACACACACAAATGTAAACCCAGTACACTGTTAGTGTGAACACTGTTTTTCTATAAATATCACACACACACACATTACTCTACACACACATTGCACTGTTTCCAGGAACACCTATAGCTACTGTCATCTATGCTACAAACATGGTGTAAACCCCCTAAATTTATACTTAATTTTTTTTATATAAATTGAGTATTTCAAAAATTTTACTTGATGTTTGTACGTCGCATAGTCGTATTATACGTCGCGTATGAACTCAATATTTTCATATGCCTCGTCGAGTGCGAATATGTGCGAGGTACATATTTTGTAAAAATATTTTATTTTAGAAGTTTGAATTTTCAAATAATAAATAATAAATATTTATTTTCGATTACTTAAAGTTGCAAAATGTGTCGCATTTGGAATTTTCAAAACTTTATTTTACATCATGGAAGTTATATAAATAGTAATTTAAAAATGAGGTTTGATGCAAATGATCATTTTATACGAAAAATATAAATTTATTCCATTTTCGAATTTATTGTTATTAAAACATTATTATTCAAAAAGATATTTAAAAATATTTATTATTTTCGAAATTATTATTATTGGTATTTTTAGAAAATATATTTGAAAATTTTGTGACCATTTTAAATCTCGATTTGATCTTATGGATTTAATTTAAAAAAATTTAAAGGTAGAATTTATAATTGTCTTTGAGTTAGATGATCTAGATTTAAAATGGAATTTAATTTAAATTTTGATTTAATTTTATTTGATTTAAATTGAATTTATCTTTTGGGGAATTTAAATCATCCTAATCTATATCCTAATGGGAATTCCCACCTCCTATAAAAGGAGAGGCACTCCTCCATAATTCTTTACCGCAACCATCCACAATTTCTATCAAATCTGTGCATCGTGTCGGTGCCATTCTCTATCCACTATCCGTTATTTTTAAATATACATATTTTTCCCGCATCCGACAATCCCGGATACCCCGTCCGTGTCTCGCAGGACACGACTGCTCTGCCATCCCCATCCCCCTCGTTCTCTGTCCACCGATGCCCCGGCAGTATCCCCGTCTCTACCATTGCCTTCATCATCGTCACCACCCCTACGGGTAACACCGCCACCAAGACCATCCTCGCCCAAATCCCGGCCTAACTGCCACCATCACTACGACGACCACCAATCGCAGCCACCACCATCAACCACAAATGTCCAAACCACCACAAGCAAAGAAACATGGGGGATAGCCTCTTACCTAATCCCCGCCGCTGCCGCCGTTCTGACCAGCTCTTCCGAGCCCCTCCTGCGGTCGGCGCCCCCAAGTTCGCCTTCGTCCGCCGTTGTCGTCATCCCCGGCACCGGATCTGGAAGTGCAGCGGACACGTGCCACCACGTCGAGCTTCCCGCTCTGCCTCGAAACCACCCCCACGCCTCGTTCGCCGCCGCTCCAGCGCCCCCAGGCGGGATCCCGGCCAAGCGCCCCGCGCCCTCGAGCAGCCGTTCTCCGGCGACCGCCCGCAGATCCGCGCGGAGGATCACCGCCACACCTCCTACTCCAGCGCGCCGCCGGTCGATCACCGTGTAGTTGCCGGAGCCGGCCAAGCCCTGGTAAACCCCCTTCGCGGCCTCGCATCCTTTACTCTTCTGCCGCCAGGCCAAGCGCCGCACCGGAGTCCCCCATCCGAGCTCTTTCCCGTCCGTCGCCGGCGCCGCCTGCCGCCCGACCGCCGGAGTTCCTCGGTGAGAAAACGCTCTTTCTCTCTCTCACACTCACTTCGAATACAAGAGAACAGCAACAAAAGCTGTTGTATATATTACAGCTATTATTATTAATATATTATTTTTAGTATTATTATTAATCTTATTCTTATCATTAATATTATTATTAGTATTATCATTATTATTATTAGTATTATTATTATTATTGATTTATTATTATACATATTATTATGATTATTATTATCATTATGTTTATTATTATTATTATTATTATTATTATTATTATTATTATTATTATTTTTATGATTGTTATTATTATTATACATATTATTATGATTTCTATTATCATTATGTTTATTATTATTGTTAGTATTAACAACAGTTTTTTTTAATATTTTAGTTTATGAGTGTATATGGGTATGGGTATTTGCCATTGGTATTATTAGTGGCAATATTATTTTCAAAATTTGAATTGCATAAAATAATTTGATTATATTATAAAAATGTTTGTGGAAAGAAAAAAAAAAAAAAAAAAAAAAAAAAAAAAATATATATATATATATATATATATATATATATATATATATATATATATATATATATATATATATATATACTATTGCCTACTATTTTATTTAAAATTTTTGAACTACATATTTCATCCTTACAATTTAGTTTACCTTAAGAATAATTTTCTAGATTTGCAAAGTACTACTTTAAAATATTTGACTAATAAGAATATATTTTTCAATTGTGTATAAAAAGTATTTTCAAGTATTTACGTTAAATTATTATAAAAATTATTTTCTAAAATTTCTATATTCCTTCTCCAAAAATTTCTCCATGATTATCATCATTGACCACGACTACTCACGCGTTCCTATTTTTCCATAAATTTAGGCCATGTTCGCATGGACCTCGGCTATTGGACAGAACATGACATCTCGGTCATCGCACCACGCCTGGCGACACACCAGGCAAGACACCTTGCCTTTACTGTTTAAATTTTCTGCTCAATATCATGCATGTTGTGTTTATTTTTAAGTTATTTCTTTCTAAATTATATGTAGATGCAAATTACTATATTTTATACAATTGGCTTAGAGTTAAGGGACTACCGTCAAATTTAGTGTGTCTCATTGACTTGTCACGATGGTACACGAGTTGTGTGTGAGAGTTATGAGTATCATATAGAGGTCACTTGCGTGTGGGCTGATCCCCCGTGTGCATGCGTAGGAATAACTGTCAATAGATGCATGATTAGAAGACTTGATAGTTATTTATATTAAAACAGTGTGGTGGAAACAACACGTGTTTGTGTGTCATGGTTACGACACACGTATAGTATCATTGGGGGGAGGGGACAGCTACTAGCGTAGGGGCTACTTTTATTTTACACATTTGGGAGATAGTGTCTCGGATGAGCGCTACGTGTTATCCGGCCAATAGTGTCTCGGATGAGCGCTACTTGTTGGCCACTCTTTATTACTTGCTTGTGACAGCCCCTGCGTAGAACGTTGTCCTCTAAATTACAATCCACATAGAATGGTTAGGAACCTTTACGCATGTATAGTTTCTATTGAGCTCTTACTATTCAGTTTTTGGCATGATATTATGTGTCTTGTTACGTCTCTCTGAGGACCTAGTGATTTCTCCAGGTGTGCGTTTTGTGGTTTCTTGCAGGTGCTTTAGCTAAGGTCATTCCTTCCTCCGTGATGATTGCTCTTGGACTCGTCACTTGCTCCCGCTTGCTAAATTCTTTCCTTGTATATTTTTTCGTATTTAATTTGGTTGGTAGTGGACTTTATCTCCGCCCAACGATTGTATCATAAATGTTCAAGTTGAATTTTTCTTTTATTATTCTTTTCATTGTGGATAAGATTTAGTTTGTCTTGGAATACTACATTATACAGCTTATGTATACATACGAGTCTTCGTATATTAGAGTAGACTTCGTATGTATACAGCTGGCATAATACGTATCTAGTCCCAAGTATTTTGGGACTGGGGCGTTACATGTTTTTGTGGTGGCCCATGCAGGTGAAGTTTGCCGTTTCGGTTACATGACTATACCGAACTGGCCTGCAATATAGGATTAGAGTCTAGAAATCTCATCCACTTACTTGATCACCTTCTTTGATTCAAATCTCTGAACTCTCGTTCGACTTCCTTGCATCCTGCTTGATCTCTCCTACCGTAAACTTTACCTCTTATTTTATGCTTACCGACCGTTAGGAAGATGACTACACTAGTATATGTTCATAGGTCAAACACATGTCTTGGAAGATTTCATTGGCAATTAGCATGCATCATAGATCATATTGAAGTTATAAAAACATTTTTACTGTAAGAATCAAAGGACCATATCTTCTTGATGTATGATCTTGTAGGAAGAATTAGTTGATTCCAAGTTGGGTAGTAGCATATTATTACTTCCAAAAGATAGTTGGAATTTATTTTGGTATTACAAGGTGATATACACAAGAGGATAGCTAGATCGAGAAAACAAATTTTTTATGAATTTTGAAATTGTGAAATAGTTATGATTTATTAGGGATATGAAATCAATTTGAGAAATATCTTGAGTTTTTATATTATGACACTTGATTTGCGGTTAACTTTAAGTTTGGATTGTAAAGTTTATCTCGAGATTATTTAAAGAGTTTAAATTATGATTTTGTAGACGAATAGAGAGGCAAAAGTTTAGAAGGGAGAGAACTTGAGGTTTTAAATTGCGCGTACGATTTATAAGTTTATAAAATTTTGAAGAGATGATGGAAAAATTTTGTTTAAATTTTTTGGAAGATATCGACTTTGAAGGAAAAAAAATTCAAATTTCAAATTTTTTCCTATGATCTATGGTTTATAGAGATATTTAAATTTCGAAGTTTAAAGCCTTGATTATGGATATTTAAATTTTGGTAAAAAAAGTATGTTCATTTTGCGATATACAAGGACTATTCCGAGATTGATTAGAGATTTAAATTTAACTTGACAGTCTAAGATTGTGGCGGAGTGTCTTGGAAAATTTTATTAGATCGTATATTGGTGAAGGACCAAGAAACAAGTAAGGTCACCCTAATGAGATAGAACTATTCCACATTAGATTGCCATACCACCTATGATTATAATATTGCATATACACAAGTGTAGTTAGTCATCTACGAAAACTATGTGACCATATCTTTGATTTACTCGACCTTCCAACAAATCTAGATCTTTTATTCGTGGCCATCTAATTGTTTGAAACTTAGAAATGATTAGAATCATTCCTTTGACCATACCTTTATGAGACTATTTTCTCTCTAGGAACTGTGTTCCTAACTTATTTTTACCTCGATCTACAAGATTCCATTAATTATCTTCATTTGTGCCCTAACCTTTTATTTCGGTGCATTAATTAGTACCTTATGAAAACCCACTTTCTATTTTGATCATTCGGCGTTCCTTATCGTGACTTTGATATTTGGAGCGCAACACTAGACTTTTCCTGCCCACAAATTTCACATGCAAGACGTCGACGACTCCACCTTCATGTAGGTATATTGTGTCCTACCAAAACACGTCCCCTTGTACTATATTTTATGGTACGACTTTCGAGTCATAAAGACTAACTGTAACCTTTACCATGATATCGATATATTTATCGACCATGGATCTCGACTCAATTCTTTCGACCCGATATATGATTTTGTTCTACTTAATTCCTTGCATGCTTAACCTTGCATTTTATCTTGATTGCTGGACCTATCACACCATTAGTTTAATTCTTGTAAGTTGGGTAGAATATCTCAATACCTAACAAACCTTTTTCCTAGTGAACCATATTGATCAAGTCATTGAACCATAACTCTTAGAGGACCCTAACTTGTCTTGTTAACCAAACCGACTGCATAGGCCCAAATTGACGGAACTTAGATTTTCTAAGTCCTTGGACTAATTGATTTCTTTTAACATTACCCTTTACTTATTATTTTATCTACCTATGATGCTAAAATAGCTTAGTTTGCAAGCTTATTCTTTATCAAGCTTGATCAGGACATATGTTTAACGTGGGCGCCCACTAATACATTGTCCAAATCAGAACCGACGTATTATGGTTTGATCAACCATAGTGCACTTGGTTCGCTTTTCATATATCATACTACGTGGATGGAAACATAGTTAAACTTGCCCCTAGAGTCTCCTCCACGATTACCTTGACAATTCTCTTGGAATTATACAACCGCCTTTGAATCACATATTAGCATTCGAAAATATCTCATTTGGACACTTGTTGGCTTTCGTCTTTTAACTATTCTAGACAAAGCTTGTGATTAATAGATAGACCAAACCATTCTCCTATGATCATGATAATTGTATATACTTGGGAATAGTTAACCACTGACCAACCAATATTGAAGAACAGTTTGGCAACTCTAGAGGGGGGGTGAATAGAGTATATATGTATAATGACCAATTAAAAATTAACTCTTTCACTAACAATGAATAATCAGAGTAAAATGCGGAATGTAAATGAAAGACAAGAGAGCATACGCAAACACAGCAATTTTAACCTGGTTTCCCTCGTGGAGGACTAGTCCAGGCCTGAGAACTCTAGCTCAGGATTAAATCCACTATTTGTGAAATAGTAGCTTACAACCCGTGCCTTTACTTCAGAAGAGCACGTCAACTTCTTACAGAGAATCGCAGTGGCGATTGCTTGGAATTGTCCAAGCGATTTCTTCACTCTTGCACAAGAATCCTAAATGAGAGATGCTGAGCACTCGAGACTTAGGAGGCTTGTGGCTAGTAGATGAGAAGGGTATGGCT
Source organism: Iris pallida (assembly GCA_029216955.1). Lineage (NCBI taxonomy): Eukaryota > Viridiplantae > Streptophyta > Magnoliopsida > Asparagales > Iridaceae > Iris > Iris pallida. Next base: position 10,265,125 of record JANAVB010031419.1, read on the forward strand.
TATAGAGCTTGTAGGAGAGAAGAGAAGAGAAGATTGAGTGATTCAAAATGAGAGAATTCATGCCCTATTTATACTGATTTTAGGGACAGAATTCGGCCAGAATTCGGGTAAGGAAATTCAAAAATTTGGCCGTTGGACAGCTAGCAAACAGCTAACCCTAAAATTAGGGTTCCTGATTTCTAGGGGACAGAGTTCGGCCCGAACTCTGTGTGGAGGCAGAGTTCGGCCCGAACTCTGTCTCCAGAGCACAGAAAGGTCCTAAGAGGGACTTGTGGGCAATTTGGTTTTGGTGGAGCTTGGGATTTTTGGGTAGGCTTGTAGACTAAGTTCCAAGAGCTCAGCATAACTCAGAGTACATAAATCTAGACTCAATGAAATCATAAAATACAGACTCCAGAACACACTGAGAGCTGAAGACTGAGCTGTCATCTGTCTTGAACTGAATGCAGTCGTCGTGTGTCGTATTGAATTAATACAAGTATTATTTGGTCAATGTAGTCAATATATGGTTGACTGTGACTTTGTGTCAACAATCTCCCCCATATTGATAATTGACAAAATAATATATGTATATTTCAATATTCATACCTGGACACAGTTGATTGTAATATAGCTCCATAGCTCCCCCATAAACGATGCCTGAGCTAAGCAAAAATAGCTCCCCCATAAATCATGAGCGGTGTCGAGCTAGAAACTAGAAACTATAGCTCTCCCCCGTACAAAATGCATAGTACCTGTGATCTGATAGATAATATTTTCCAGAGCAAGAAGCACAGATATACACAGATATACGAATGCATAGAACCAGTAATAGTTTCCCAAAACAAAAATATACATATGTTTCTCCCCCTTTTGGCAGTTAGCAATATAAGAAGCAATGAATAGTAATGCAACCACACTAAGAGAAGAAACAGTATAATTTTAAGCAAAATAAGCACTGACAGAGAATGATAATAAAGATAGATAATGTCATCCACCAAACCAAGTGGCCAACTCATAAACAGAGTACATAAAACCAGCTACATAAATCCATGATAAACTAAATAACTGAAAGCATAAGTAACTAAGACCGTCATCAGTAGTAGCAGCAGCAGATAGTAGCCAGTCTCCATCATGGAGCACGAGAAGGTCCTGGAACATCTGATGGACCATGGAAGGAGCGACGAGGGTCCACAAAAGCATCATCCGGATCCATGTAACGCATAACCCACGGATCATCAATGCGATAACCCGCGCGCGCTGGATCCCTCTCCATGGGAATGTGCAGATGCTGAGACAGAGAGTACCGGATATCATGCAGAGAGTTGCCGAGAGCACTCATCTGCAGAGTGGTACGATAGTCCAGCTGTGTCCAGCGATCGTCCTCAAGAGTAAAACGATCCCGGAGCATGGTCTGAATGGACTCAAGAGTGGCAGGTGGAGGTGGTGCATCCTGACCAAAAGGAGGGGCGTCAGGCTCCTCATCAGCAGAATGCTCAGATGACTCAGAAGCAGCGACAGGCTGAAGGCGTCGTGCTTTGGATAGAAAAGCAGGTGCAGGCAGGAACGGACAATCATGGATAGGAATGATGAAAGCACGAAAAACTAAAGGAAGATAGAGAGGATAAACCAAAGCTCTTGGTTTCTTCCGACAGTTGATCATCCAATCCATCATAGTCCGTGGAAAGTTGAATGGAATACGATAGTGGAGATGATATAAGGCGGAGATCTCAAGATAAGTGACTTCATCTATTGAGCCAGCCTTGGGTAAGATGGTGTTAAAAACCATTCGGTGAAGCTCATAGAAGTAGGGGTTGAGATGCTTGGCCATAAGTTTGCGAGGACTTATGTTAGGAGCACATAATTCCTCCTTGAATCCTTCAAGAGAAGTATCGCCAACAAATTGAAATTGACGTGCTTCCACAAGTTTATTCCAAGTATCAAGATTAACAAGATCAAGAAAATCCCCCAACTCAGAATCATTGAAGGCGATGTCAATACCGGCAACCCGGGAATAGATGTGTGTTGCATCAAAAGTTAAATTGCAATAGAACATTTGGATTGCACTACGGTAGATGACAGAATTTGAAGCAACTAAAGCATCCAAACAAAGATCATGGAATAAAGACTCATATTGAGAAAATATTGTGAAATTGATGGGATGGCCCCCAAACACCGGACGAGTCCTAAAATCGCTAAACCATTCATTAGAGGCGTCTAGCGATACAAATAGACGGTCGTCGTATGTGTTAGGGTCATCGGGACTCGGCGGATTGAACAACGGATGAATGGGGTGTTGTTCAACTACTTGTTCAATCGGAGGAGGAGGATTCGAAGAGGAAGCACCCACGGTTCGGATCCTCTTCCCGCGATTGGGCAAGCGTGGAGCCATTTACAAGAAATTGGATAACTTGAAATGGAGAGAAAGAGAGAGTTATACCTGAAAATAATATCAAACAGTTGAAGAGAACGTTGAAAAACCCTTTTTCCTTGATTTTGAGAAGAAATAGAGTCCTCTAGATCAAGAACTAGGGTTAGGGTTTGGAAGGAAGAAGATGGAAGAGGTGGAGAAGAAGGAAATATGGGAGGAAAGAGAAGGAATCCCGACATAAAGTAGGGCTTTGTCTTTGGTCGGGTGAAATATTGACCATAGGATTAGAAAAGATCCAACGGTGGAGCCAGATCCCGATTCTGGAACCTAGGTACCGAACTCGGCCCGAACTCTGATAGGGGCAGAGTTCGGCCCGAGTTCTGGTTCAATAGTCCAGAACTGAAAATAGGCAAAAGTCAGGAAGAAAATGTTTAATAAATAAACAAAATGATAGTCGGGGAAAACAAAGAGTGTTGAATGCAAATAAGAGGTATACAGAAAGTAGAATGAACTTTTAGAAAATGTCAATTAGGCAATATTAAATCGAAACAAGCCATATAATAAATAAGGACATATACTGCAGTTCAATAGTCCAAATTTGCCATGGGTTAGCTGCAGGGGCCGGATCCCAGCTAGCGGTAGTCCTGAAGACTAGTGCACCGTGTCGCTTAGGCTTTTACGCCTTGTTGTCAGAAGGGCCCTTTCGGCTTGTACCCATACCAAATTCTTCGTAAAGGAATCACAATATACTCGATATTTACGCAGGTGAGTTTCAATTTATGACTGCTTCATCTAAGATTCCAAGTTCACGACAAAGAAAATTAAAGCGCTCTTCGGATAGTGGCTTAGTAAAGAAATCTGCTAGCTGATGATCAGTGTCAATAAATTCTAAGTTAATCGTGCCATATTGCTGATGATCACGCAAAAAGTGGTGTCTGATCTCAATGTGTTTAGTGCGTGAGTGACAGACAGGGTTCTTAGTCAAATTTATGGCACTAGTATTGTCACAGAATATAGGAATATGCATGAAAGATAACTTATAGTCTTCAAGGGTTTGCTTCATCCACAGAATCTGTGCACAACAACGCCCAGCTGCTATATATTCAGCTTCTGTTGTGGATAGTGCGACAGAGTTCTGCTTCTTGCTAAACCATGAGACTAGAGCCTTTCCTAACAAATGACACGTGCCGCTCGTACTTTTACGGTCGACCTTGCATCCAGCAAAGTCAGCATCAGAGTAACCGATGAGGTCAAATGATGTTGACTTGGGATACCATAGGCCCACTGTAACCGTACCCTTAAGGTATCGAAAGATACGCTTAACCGCAGTCATGTGAGATTCCTTAGGATTTGCTTGATATCTAGCACATAGGCAAACACTAAACATGATATCGGGGCGACTAGCAGTTAAATAAAGTAAGCTGCCTATCATACCTCGATACTTACGTTGATCAACAGGTTTGCCGCTCTCATCTGGTTCGAGTTTGGTTGAAGTAGCCATTGGCGTGCTAATTGGTTTGACGTTGTCAAGGTCGAACTTCTTCAGCATGTCCTTGGTATACTTCGATTGACAGATGAAAGTTCCATTTGTCAGTTGCTTTACTTGCAGGCCAAGAAAGTAGTTGAGCTCTCCCATCATGCTCATCTCAAATTCTGTCTGCATACACTTGGCAAATTCTTGACAAAAAGTTTCATCAGTAGATCCAAAAATAATATCATCAACATAAATTTGAATTAATAGAATGGTGTCTTTGAAAGATTTGATAAACAGTATAGTGTCAATTTTCCCTTTAGAAAAACCTTTCTCAAGCAGAAAGCTGCTTAGCCTTTCATACCAAGCTCTGGGAGCTTGTTTAAGGCCATAAAGCACTTTCTTTAGCTTGAACACGTGGTCGGGAAATTTGTGATTTTCAAAGCCAGGGGGTTGTTTGACATAAACTTCCTCCTTAATAAAGCCATTCAAGAAAGCACTTTTAACATCCATTTGAAATAATTTAAAGTTCTGATGATTGGCAAAAGCACAAAGCATCCGAATGGATTCTAGTCTAGCAACAGGAGCATATGTCTCATCGTAGTCGATACCTTCCTCTTGGTTGTATCCTTGAGCTACTAGACGAGCTTTGTTACGTGTGACTGAACCATCTTCATTTACTTTGTTTCTAAACACCCATTTGGTACCAATTATTGAGTGATTAGCCGGTTTAGGAACTAGTTCCCATACTTGGCTTCTCTCAAATTGGTTGAGTTCTTCTTGCATAGCAGAGATCCAAAATTCATCAGTAAAAGCTTCAGAAATGTTTTTAGGCTCTACTTGTGAAATGAAGGCAGTGCTAGCAACAGAGTCTCTTAATGATGATCTAGTAGTAACTCCACGTGAAACTTCACCTATGACTAAATTTTCTGGATGAGAAGGTTTGAATGAGAATTTCTTAGGCAAACCCTCCAGAGAATTAGTTTCAGTTGAAGTATTCATTGGAGTAGAGGAAGTTGATGGCACAACATCATCATCAAGAGTACTTACTGCACTGTTATCTTCATCAAAAGTCACATTAGTTGACTCCTCCACAATAAGTGAGCGTTTATTGAAAACTCTATATCCCTTACTTTTGGCAGCATAACCAAGAAAGATACCATCGTCAGCTTTGGCATCAAATTTGCCTAAGTTGTCTTTGGTGTTAAGGATAAAACATCTGCAGCCAAAAACTCTGAAATAAGAAACATTTGGGGTTCTCCCAAACCAAAGCTCATAGGGTGTTTTCTTCGAAATGGGACGAATAAGCACCCTATTCAAAATGTGGCATGCTGTACTTACAGCCTCTGCCCAAAAATATTTCGGAAGAGAAAATTTATTCAACATGACTCTAGTCATATCGCCAAGAGTCCTATTCTTCCGCTCCACAACACCATTTTGTTGAGGAGTTCTAGGACAAGAAAATTCATGATCAAAACCATTTGCATTACAAAAATTTTCAAAATCTGAATTTACGAATTCGCCTCCATGATCACTTCGGATTCGAGTAATCATGTAGCCTTTTTCGTTTTGAACTTTATTTACAAAAACTTTGAAAACAGAGATAGCATCGCTCTTATTAGCGAGAAAGAAAACCCAAGTAAATCTCGAAAAATCATCAACAATAACAAAAGCATATAGTTTGCCACCAAGACTAGCTATTCTACTAGGACCAAATAAATCCATATGGAGTAATTGCAAGGGTCTAGTAGTACTTACAGAGTTGATGGAATGAAATGAGGATTTAGTTGCCTTGTTTAGTTCACATTCGGCACATACCGTGTCCTTTTTGAATGTGATGTCAGGCAATCCTCTCACTAGCTTCTTGGTAGAAAGCCTGGATATAGCATCCATGTTGGCATGACCGAGACGCTGGTGCCAAAGTAGTCGTTCGTCTTTGTGGGCATATAAACATCTACCTGCATTGTTAGTATTTATAGAGAGATAGAAAATATATATATTGTCCTCTCTTTTCCCTTCAAAAGCAATGTCTCCTGTTGACCTATCGTAGATGTAGCAACAGTTTTGTCCAAAGTTAATATCATATCCATGATCAGCAAGATGGCTAATGCTGAGCAGGTTATGCTTTAACTCGGTCACTAGGCAGACATCCTTTATAACAGGAGAAGGAGGATGACCAATGATACCGTTACCTATTATGTGCCCTTTGAGATTGTTACCGAAGGATACGTATCCTTCTCTTTTCATCGATAGTGATGCACAAAGATTTGCGTCTCCCGTCATATGTCGCGAGCATCCACTATCGAGAATCCACTTACTCTCAGTTGAGGAGGAAAGGTCCACCTACATCAAGAGTAGATGTGACCTTTGGTACCCATTTTCTCGAGGGTCCTGAAAAGTTAGTTTTTGGAAACCAAGCATATATTTTCTTGTCTACCAGTCTTCTAATTCTACACTGTGGTGAGATGTGTCCATGTTTTCCACAGTAAGTACAGATGGCATTTTTATTTATACTGGGAGCATGAGAATGATATCTATGAGCAACAGGATGAGGATGATTTGGAGAGTTAGTATGGTAATGATGACTATGCTTAGAGTGAGTTACATGATGATTATGTCTGTGTGTCATAGCATGATGATATTGACTGTGAGGAGTGGCATGCTGAAATTGTCTATATGGCATAGTGTGATGTTGTGGCATGATATGATGATTTTGCTTATGTGGCATAACATGATGATTTTGTCTACGTGTAGAGTGATATTGGTTGTGTCTTTGTGCAATATGATGAGTATGGGGAGTATTTTTACGTGCATGCGGTTTGTGAAAGTTTGTGTATATAAATGCATGGTTATGTGCTGTATGAGGGTGATGTGGTTGACTAGCATGAGTGGTGTTGTGCTCATGTGATTGGGTTTGAGGTTTAGCAACCTGTTTTCCCAATTTGATTTCTAATCTTTTAGAAACAGCTTGTAATTCATCAACCTTAATATTTAAGCCATAAATCTTAGTCATAGAAATCTTGTGTCTACTCTTTTCTTCAGCAAGCAATGTGTTGAGAGTAGTGATGTCTTGAGTTTGTTGCTCAATGCGTGCTTCAGCATCATGTAAGCTTAATTTAAGCTTGGATACTTCATCAGTGTCATTTGTGGGAGATGTGTTTCTAACATTATTAAGAAGCAAGGAAATTCTTTGTATCTCATCTTCTAGACTTTTGATTTTGTCCTTGGCATGCTTGTATTTACCGATAACCTTTTTGTGATCATCAAGTAAATCGGTGAAAGCATCGCCAAGTTCATCAAAAGAGAAGTCATCTAAAGTTTCGTTTGATACCTTGGTGGAATTTGCCATGAGGCAAACATTTGCTTTGTCTTGAGGAGAGTTCTTTTCTTCCTCGGAGTCACTTGCTTCGCTTTCATGCCAGATGCTTGTGTTGGCATATCTTTTTGATGAGTTCTTCTTGTAGGGCTTTTCATACCGGTTGCTCTTCTTTAAGAGCGGACAGTCTCTTCTGACGTGTCCAGTCTTTTTGCAACCATAGCAAGTTGGCTCTTCTTCATCGTCTTCTTGTGGTTCCTTCTTTCTTTGATTGAAGCGAAGGAATTTCTTGAAGTTACGTACCATGAGAGCTTGGTCTTCATCATCTGAGATATCGTCTTCAGTCTCATCGTGATCAACCTTTCGTCGATGGACTTTGAGTGCTATCTCCCTGGTCTTCGGAGCAGGCTCTTCGAAGTCCTTGAGGTCAAGCTCGTGAGTCATGAGCTTGCCCATCAAAGTCTCCATAGACATACTTGTGAGATCATTTCCTTCTATGATGGCTGTCACCTTAGGGTTCCAAATCTTTGGTAACCCTCTGAGTAGCTTGCGGATCTTCTCATGGTTTGAGTACTGCTTACCAAGCGAGGATAACGGGTTGATGATGTCGAGGAATCTTGTAAACATTTGAGTGATCGTCTCATTTGGCTTCATCTTAAAGGCTTCGTACTCTTGAGTGAGACGGCTTATCTTTGATTCCTTGACTTGAGTGGTTCCTTCATGCGTCACTTCCAGAAGTCTCCATACTTCATGAGCAGTGGTGCATGTAGAGACCCTGTTAAACTCGTTCCTGTCTATAGCACAGAATAAAGCATTAATAGCCCTAGCATCTAGACTTGCCTGTTTCTTCTCTTCGACAGAATATTTGTCGTGTGGCTTCTCAATGAGGTCACCATCGACAACTATTCTGGCGGGCTTTTTGTAACCGTCAGTTACGACAGTCCACAGGTCAAAGTCTAGAGACTTCAGATAAAAACTCATCCTTGTTTTCCAATATGTGTAGTTAGTCCCATCAAATAGGGGAGGCCTATGAGTGGACTGACCTTCACCATGATTGGAGATCAAGGATTGTGTGGTTGCCATGGATCAGCTCTTAGGATGTTAGTCCTTATAAAGAGAACAGAGCTCTGATACCAATTGAAGAACAGTTTGGCAACTCTAGAGGGGGGGTGAATAGAGTATATATGTATAATGACCAATTAAAAATTAACTCTTTCACTAACAATGAATAATCAGAGTAAAATGCGGAATGTAAATGAAAGACAAGAGAGCATACGCAAACACAGCAATTTTAACCTGGTTTCCCTCGTGGAGGACTAGTCCAGGCCTGAGAACTCTAGCTCAGGATTAAATCCACTATTTGTGAAATAGTAGCTTACAACCCGTGCCTTTACTTCAGAAGAGCACGTCAACTTCTTACAGAGAATCGCAGTGGCGATTGCTTGGAATTGTCCAAGCGATTTCTTCACTCTTGCACAAGAATCCTAAATGAGAGATGCTGAGCACTCGAGACTTAGGAGGCTTGTGGCTAGTAGATGAGAAGGGTACGGCTTATAGAGCTTGTAGGAGAGAAGAGAAGAGAAGATTGAGTGATTCAAAATGAGAGAATTCATGCCCTATTTATACTGATTTTAGGGACAGAATTCGGCCAGAATTCGGGTAAGGAAATTCAAAAATTTGGCCGTTGGACAGCTAGCAAACAGCTAACCCTAAAATTAGGGTTCCTGATTTCTAGGGGACAGAGTTCGGCCCGAACTCTGTGTGGAGGCAGAGTTCGGCCCGAACTCTGTCTCCAGAGCACAGAAAGGTCCTAAGAGGGACTTGTGGGCAATTTGGTTTTGGTGGAGCTTGGGATTTTTGGGTAGGCTTGTAGACTAAGTTCCAAGAGCTCAGCATAACTCAGAGTACATAAATCTAGACTCAATGAAATCATAAAATACAGACTCCAGAACACACTGAGAGCTGAAGACTGAGCTGTCATCTGTCTTGAACTGAATGCAGTCGTCGTGTGTCGTATTGAATTAATACAAGTATTATTTGGTCAATGTAGTCAATATATGGTTGACTGTGACTTTGTGTCAACAAATATGACTATCCCCGCCTTGAGCTACTTGCCTTTTCCTCGACCCTAGGATCAACTTTCATGACCTTTTTGAAATTTGAAGATGATTCAACTCTAGACCTAGACAACCCTATATCTTCTATCATGACCCCTAATCACTTGAATGATTCCTATCATTCTTTCATTCGTGCCCTCAACCTAGACACTTACCATACAATCTTCTTCGAAGTGCCCTATTCCCCAAGTCCCCAAAATATCCACTTAAGCTACTTCCATTGTACTATCATGATTTTTACCTTGACTAGCAACCCTCATTCAATTCCAAAATCGTGAATTATTTGTCGTTATCGGAATCACGATTTTCTCGCCCAATGATTTGGGTTACCTTACCTTCGTACCTTCTCACCCCTTACTTATTCTTAATTTCGAGGACAAAATTCTTGTAAGTTGGGTAGGATGTAAACCCCCTAAATTTCTACTTTAATTTTTTTAATATAAATTGAGTATTTCAAAAATTTTACTTGATGTTTGTACGTCGCATAATCGTATTATTCGTCGCGTATGAACTCAATATTTTCATATGCCTCGTCGAGTGCGAATATGTGCGAGGTACATATTTTGTAAAAATATTTTATTTTACAAGTTTGAATTTCCAAATAATAAATAATAAATATTTATTTTTGATTACTTAAAGTTGCAAAATGTGTCGCATTTAGAATTTTCAAAACTTTATTTTACATCATGGAAGTTATATAAATAGTAATTTAAAAATGAGGTTTGATGAAAATGATCATTTTATACGAGAAATATAAATTTATTCCATTTTTGAATTTATTGTTATTAATATTTTATTATTCAAAAAGATATTTAAAAATATTTATTATTTTCAAAATTATTATTATTGGTATTTTTAGAAAATATATTTGAAAATTTTGTGACCATTTTACATCTCGATTTGATCTTATGGATTTAATTTAAAAAAAATTTAAAGGTAGAATTTATAATTATCTTTGAGTTAGATGATCTAGATTTAAAATAGAATTTAATTTAAATTTAGATTTAATTTTATTTGAATTAAATTGAATTTATCTCTTGGGGAATTTAAATCATCCTAATCTATATCCTAATGGGAATTCCCACCTCCTATAAAAGGAGAGGTACTCCTCCATAATTCTCTACCACAACCATCCACAATTTCCATCAAATCCGTGTATCGTGTCGGTGCCATTCTCCATCCACTATCCGTTATTTTTACATATATATATTTTTTCCGTATCCGACAATCCCGGATACCCCATCCGTGTCTCGCAGGATACGACAGTTCTGCCATCCCCATCCCCCTCGTTCCCTGTCCACCACTGCCCCGGCAGCATCCCCATCTCCACCATTGCCTTCATCATCGTCACCACCCCTACGGGTAACACCGCCACCAAGACCATCCTTACCCAAATCTCGGCCTAACTGCCACCATCACCACGATGACCACCAATCGCAGCCACCACCATCAACCCCAAATGTCTAAACCACCACAAGCAAAGAAATATGGGGGATAGCCTCTTACCTAATCCCCGCCGCTGCCGCCGTTCCGACCAGCTCTTCCGAGCCCCTCCTGCGGTCGGCGCCCCCAAGTTCGCCTTCGTCCGCCGTTGTCGTTATCCCCGGCACCAGATCTGGAAGCGCAGCGAACACGTTCCACCGCGTCGAGCTTTCCGCTCCGCCTCGAAACCACCCCCGCGCCTCGTTCGCCGCCGCTCCAGCACCCCCAGGCGGGATCCCGGCCAAGCGCCCCGCGCCCTCGAGCAGCCATTCTCTGACGACCGCCCGCACATCCGCGCGGAGGATCACCGCCGCACCTCCTACTCCAGCGCGCCACCGGTCGATCGCCGTGTAGCTGCCGGAGCCGGCCAAGCCCTGGTAAACCCCCTTCGCCGCCTCGCCTCCTCTACTCTTCCGCCGCCAGGCCAAGCGCCGCACCGGAGTCCCCCATCCGAGCTCTTTCCCGTCCGTCGCCGGCGCCGCCTGCTGCCCGACCGTCGGAGTTCCTCGGTGAGAAAACCCTCTTTCTCTCTCTCTCACTCACTTCGAATACAAGAGAACAGCAGCAAAAGCTGTTGTATATATTACAGCTATTATTATTAATATATTATTTTTAGTATTATTATTAATCTTATTCTTATCATTAATATTATTATTAGTATTATCATTATTATTATTAGTATTATTATTATTATTGATTTATTATTATACATATTATTATGATTATTATTATCATTATGTTTATTATTATTATTATTATTATTATTATTATTATTATTATTATTATTGTTATTATTATTATTCATATTATTATGATTTCTATTATCATTATGTTTATTATTATTGTTAGTATTAATAGCAGTTTTTTTTTTTAAATTTTAGTTTATGAGTGTATATGGTATGGGTATTTGCCATTGGTATTATTAGTGGCAATATTATTTTCAAAATTTTAATTGCATAAAATAATTTGATTATATTATAAAAATGTTTGTGGAAAGAAATATATATATATATATATATATATATATATATATATATATATATATATATATATATATACACACTATTGCCTACTATTTTATTTAAAGATTTTTGAACTACAAATTTCATCCTTACAATTTAGTTTACCTTAAGAATAATTTTCTAGATTTGCAAAGTACTACTTTAAAATATTTGACTGATAAGAATATATTTTTCAATTGTGTATAAAAAGTATTTTCAAGTATTTACGTTTAATTATTATAAAAATTATTTTCTAAAATTTCTATATTCCTTCTCCAAAAATTTCTCCATGATTATCACCATTGACCACGACTACTCACGCGTTCCTATTTTTCCACAAATTTAGGCCATGTTCGCATGGACCTCGGCTATTGGACAGAACATGACATCTCGATCATCGCACCACGCCTGGCGACACACCAGGCAAGACACCTTGCCTTTACTGTTTAAATTTCCTACTCAATATCATGCATGTTGTGTTTATTTTCAAGTTGTTTCTTTCTAAATTATATGTAGATGCAAATTACTATATTTTATACAATTGGCTTAGAGTTAAGGGACTACCGTCAAATTTAGTGTGTCTCATTGACTTGTCACGATGGCACACGAGTTGTGTGTGAGAGTTGTGAGTATCATATAGAGGTCACTTGCGTGTGGGCTGATCCCCCGTGCGCATGCGTAGGAATAACTGTCAATAGATGCATGATTAGAAGACTTGACAGTTATCTATATTAAAACAGTGTGGTGGAAACGACACGTGTTTGTGTGTCATGGTTATGACACACGTATAGTATCATTGGGGGGAGGGGACAGCTACTAGCGTAGGGGCTACTTTTATTTTACACATTTGGGAGATAGTGTCTCGGATGAGCGCTACGTGTTACCCGGCCGATAGTGTCTCGGATGAGCGCTACTTGTTGGCCACTCTTTATTACTTGCTTGTGACAGCCCCTGCGTAGAACGTTGTCCTCTAAATTACAATCCACACAGAATGGTTAGGAACCTTTACGCATGTATATTTTCTATTGAGCTCTTACTTTTCAGTTTTTGGCATGATATTATGTGTCTTGTTACGTCCCTCTGAGGACCTGTTGATTTCTCCAGGTGTGCGTTCCGTAGTTTCTTGTAGGTGCTTTAGCTAGGGTCATTCCTTCCTCCGTGATGATTGCTCTTGGACTCGTCACTTGCTCCCGCTTGCTAAATTCTTTCCTTGTATATTTTTCCGTATTTAATTTGGTTGGTAGTGGACTTTGTCTCCGTCCAACGATTGTATCATAAATGTTCAAGTTGAATTTTTCTATTATTATTCTTTTCATTGTGGATGAGATTTAGTTTGTCTTGAAATAATACATTATACAGCTTATGTATACATACGAGTCTTCGTATATTGGAGTAGACTTCGTATGTATACAGCTGGCATGATACGTATCTAGTCCCAAGTATTTTGGGACTGGGGCGTTACACATGGTATCACTCACTCACCCATAATGACACAATACTATAGCCTATGTTGATTTCTCTACCCACATATTTGTGCTAAATTACTAAAACTCTCTACACACACATCACTCTATGCCACACTCACACAGGACACACATTGGCACTGTAAACTGAGATACACCTAGCCTATGTTATGTACACACACATGACACACTTCACCCTATATACACCACACACATGACACACACACACACACACACACAAATATATATATATATATATATATATATATATATATATATATATATATATATATATATATATATATTTATATCCCCTCGTTTATTAAAGGCGGCTCAAAAACCGCAGACAAACCGTATACAAGGCGCAAAATGCCAAAGCCTATACAGGTATACCGCAAAAGGAAGGAGGAGGACAATCGATAGGGGCTAGGGGAGCACCGACCAGAATGCTCTCGAACTGTGGGAACATAGGGTGCTCCGCTTACGACATTGGCGGGTTACTTCCCGTAAGATCTGATCAGCCAAGAATATGTGGCCTTCGAATCTCGCCTTGTTACGATTCTTCCAAAGGACCCAAGTAGCAGCCGCTGCGACGATCTGGTAGCCATGGGAGGCAGAACCCCTGGAGTCCAGGAGATCGTGGAAGCGTCCACTGCCCTGCTCGATGCTGAATAGCTGGTTAAGGGTAGTCCAGGTCCTGTCTGGAGCGACCCCTGGCAGAATATGTGATCGATAGTGATACTCGGAGCGGCCGGAGCAAGCAGACGCTAAGCTAATCCTGATGGTGTTAAGGATATCGTCTGTCGGTAGTTTCTTCCTGATGACTCTCCACACGAGGAAAAACCACTTTTTAGGGATGCAGGAATACCAAAAGTGTGCAATGGGGAGGTACAGCTGGCCCGCGCCCTGGATAGCGATCCTCGCCGACCTCACCGAGAATGCCCCTGACGCCTCGAGGGACCATCTCAACGCGTCCTCCTCGTCACTGATGCGTAACCCTCTCTCGCGGATGCCATCCGTCGCCTCGATACCATACCACCGAAGAACCTGGTCCCAGTTCCAGTCGTCGGTGGAGGGGTTCCACAAGTCTCTGATCCTACAATCTCTCGGGGTCTCCGTAAGACTCGGGATCATGCCGTCTCCAATCCATCGTTCAAGGAATGGGTTCGAGTCACCCTTTCCCAGCTGAAGCCTCATCGCTGGCTCGGCCAGGTCGTGGCCAGGTCGTGGTCGATGAGGATGCGATGCCAAGCCGTTGAGGATCTGCAGTTGTGTATGCCCAAAGAGGGATGGATGTGTTTGAAGTATGTGGCTTTCAAGAACCTACTCCATAAATTATTGCTCGTACGGAGGTTCCACCACAGTTTCATCGAGAATGCTTTAACAATGTAAGAGAGTTTAGTGAATCCCATCCTTCCGCCTATCGAATGAGCCATAGAATCCCAGCTAGCCCAGTGGTGCTTATCCTGGCCGTTGCTATGCCCCCAGAAAAAATTACAAAAGATCTGTTCGATCGAGGAAAGTACCTTGATGGGCGGCGAGCATGCTGCTAGGATGTGGATGGGGATAAATGATAGCACGTGATTGATGAGGATCATTTTGCCGCCTGGGGATAAGGTGGCATTGTGCCACCCTTCCAGTTTCTTCCTGATTCTGGTGATTAAGTCCTCGAAAATGCTAACGTTGGATTTTTCGTACACTAAAGGGCATCCGAGATAGTTGAACGGGGGCTTAGCAACTGAGAAGGAAGTTAATGTGGAGAGGTTGTTGGCGTGGTCTCTATTGGTTTTGTGGTGGACGTAGATAACGCTCTTGGAATGATTGATTTTCTGGCCGGAGCATCTAGAGTATCTCATCAGAGTATTGTGAACCACCGCTACAGCGCCCTCATCCCCTGAGGAGAAGATGAATAGGTCATCAGCAAATGCCAAATAGGTAATGATAGGACAGCCACTGGATGTATGATAGTGCTGGAAGTTAGGAGTGTTGACCATATTGTTAAGGTTCATACTCAGAGCATCTGCAGCTATGATGAAGACTGTGGAGGAAAGTGGGTCGCCTTGTCTAACCCCATGGTTTGATTTAAAAAAACCATCAGCGTGGTCATTGATGACCGTGGAAAACCACGAGTTGCTTATGGATCTCCAGACGATATTGGTCCAATTTTCCGAGAATCAGAAAGCTCTGAAAACCCAGATCTTGAATTGCCAATCCAGTCTGTCATAAGCTTTCTCCATGTCGATTTTAACGACAATGTTGCCTCCCCTCACCGGAAATTTCATGCAGGTGATTAACTCTTGGGGCAGCATAATATTGTCCTGGATGTTCCTCCCACAAACAAACCCACTTTGCTCCTCCGAAATGATTTTTAGGAGGATACCAGCCATTCTGGTCACGATGACCTTGGATATGATCTTGTTGGTGAAGTTGCAAAGACTGATAGGTCGAAAGTCACGGAAGGACTCCGGGTTGTCTTTTTTTGGAATTAGGATCAGGTTGGCACTGGAAATAGCTTTGGGGTATATAGCGCCTTCTAAGAAGGCGACCGCCGCTTCGGTGATGTCTAGCTTGATAATACCCCAGCATGTACGGAAGAATACCCCCAAAAACCCGTCCGGACCAGGCGAACTGTGCTCTTTCAGGGCCCACACGGTATCTTTAACCTCCTGAACTGAGGGAAGGCGGTTGAGCTGGGCGTTGTCGGTGTCGTTAATAAGGAGAGGGATTTGGTCAAAGAAGGATCTATATTTGTGAACCGTTTCTTTGGTGAATAGTTTGGAATAGACGTCGGTGGCAGCCTCGTGGATGCTCTTTTGGTCGGTAATGATGTTCCCATTGTCATCGACAGTCCTGTGAATCGAGAGCTTTTGTCTGCGCCTGTTAACGTAGGCGTGAAAGTACTTCAAGTTTTTGTCCCCCTTGCTGTCCCATTTCAACCTCGCTTTCTGTTTCCAGAAATCGGTCTCCACTTTGATCCTATATTTAAGCATAGCCTTAGTGAGGTTGAGGGCCCTTCTAGCTTCTAAGGAGCGATCCATGAGGACCCGGGCCTCGGCCCTGGTGACGTCGTCCTCGGCGACGTGAACGGCTTGAAAGATGTCTCCGTAGGCGAGCTTGCTCCAGACTGAAAAGGCTTTCCTGGTGGCTTTAAGCTTGTTGCTCACCCGAACAAGGGGGTTGGGGGAGTCTTTGCGGCTCCAAGCTTCCGCGACGATGCCCATAAAATGGGGGCACCCGACCCCGAAGTCAAGGAATTGAAAGTTCTTTTTGGATGAGTAATTCTTGTTTATGATCTCAACTAATATGGGAGTGTAGTCCAATTTTGTGGAGTTGAGGTGGGACAGATTGGTGGTGAACCCCATTCCGTGCCAGAAGGTGTTTGTGAGGGCTCTGTCTAGCCTCGAGTATTGACGACGATCACCCTCCTGCATGTTGCACCAGGTAAATACGTTGCCAGTAAATTAGAGTGTGGTAAGGTGGGCATTGAAGATGAAGTTATTGAAGTCAAGCATGGCCGTAGCGGGAGGGGGGCGTCCTCCAGTTTTCTTCCTGCTGCAGGTGATCGTATTGAAGTCCCCAATGCAAAGCCAGGGGGAGTTGGTATGGAGTAGATGGATGTCGAGGAGGTCTTCCCAGAGTTGTTTCCTCTTCGCAACATCGCAGCTGTCGTGGACCGCTGAAAGGATAGCGCGATTGGGGAGTCCTGGGTGATCTAGCCAACAGGAGAGGGCCTGTCGGGAGTCCTGGATGACTCCCAATTTGACATCCTTCGTACAGAGGATCCAAATGTCATGTCTTCCAGCTATGGCCATAGGAAGGCCCAGTTGCAGTTGGATTGATTTTAATCTTTTGGGGAGGGGATTTTGGGTTCAAGGATGATGAGGATGTCTATCTTGTGGATTTTTCGCAGGTTGGTTATTCTCCTTAACGTCGGTTTGTTCGCCAGACCGTGGACATTCCAGGATATGATGTTAAGCATTAAAGAAGTTATGGGGTAGTTTTTTTTCTGCCTGGCGGCGGATCTGGTAGTTACTGCGGGTCCGAGGTTGGCATTGGCTTCACTCGAGGTGGAAGGTCCTGCCTCCGTGGAAGGTCCTGCCTCCATTGGGGGGGTGATCGTTACAAGATTGCTCCTGCGGGGACTGTTACTGATGGACCGATTCTCTGGCAGAGTCCAGTACGGTGTTCTCTGGTGGGATGATTATGGAGTCACTTGTGCTCCCTGTTAGAAGATTGGTTTGTTGGAGGGGGAAGCCTGCGGCAAGGACCTGGAGCCCTCTCTCAACTAGGTCTGGCCCTAGAATGGCTAAGGCCTATACCACCTGGTCTTTCTAGGACACACACACACACACACACACACACACACACACACACACACACACACACACATACACACACATATATATATGTCACTCTATTTATGTATATATATGTATAAATCTATATTCTTGTGTGATATATATATATATATATATATATATATATATATATATAAATATATATATATATATAAGTTTCTTATATGTAAGTTTCTTATATTAATTTAGTAGATATATGTAATGTGTGAAATATGCGTATTGCCTATAGACTATATATGGCATATAGCCTATGTAGGTTCCTATGATATAGCCTGCGTGTATATGGCATGTATACACATGTGATGTGTGATTGATAGACTTGTAAGGCTTTGTGATGATGTGTGCTTGCTAGAATAGATTGGCTACGTTTAGTGAGACTTGTTTGGGTTAGGCTTGACCTAGTTGACATAGTTTGAATAGTGTAGTTGACTAGGGTTGACCAAAGGTTGACTTTAGCCTAGATTGACCCAAACATCATGTAGAATGCATTATAGCATTCTATTTTACTATTTTGGACATGTGGTGACTTGTACTGTTCTATAGAAGCCAGATACCACTCTTCAGACAGTATATTCTCTTCAGATACTCAGGCGAGTACATTCTCTGATCATTTCATATCTTGTTTAGATTTATATTCCTGCTTTAGATTACTTTACTTGAATGATGTCACATTGGTAACACGGATTGGTACTATATGGATTCCTTCATGAGATGTTATCCCTCTCGGGAGCATCAGATACTCATGTCTCGTGTGTTTCACTTACATGATGTATTTTATGCTTATATTATCATGAATCTATCATGAATTTGCTTGTGATTTCTGTACTCTCATGAATCACAGAGCCTTCACGAATCTATTCAGGAATCACTCATTATGAGCCAGTAGCGTAGTCATGAATCTTAACGTAACTTGACTGGATCCTTGTGTATTGATTGGAGAATGGGGGAGTAGAACTAAACATGAGAATATTCCAAAGAAGTATAGTCATGAATCAACTCTTTAGTATAGCCATGAATCACCTCCAGCTGTTCGTATTTGCCATGAAATATAAAAGGACAGAACAATTATCGGAGGACTGGACTTCTACTTCATAATACAAACTCGCTTGTACAAAGAAAGCCTAGGGACGAAAACCTAGGTACAACAATCTAAGTATAATTATTTATTTTAGATTCTGGGGGGGGGACGATAGAGGCTCGGAAAAGCGACGGCCGCTCTGCCTTACTCCTTGGATGATCGGGTGCAGCTTCTTGGCTCTGTGGAAGAACTGCTTGGCGTTGATGGAGAAATGCTCTCTCTTCAGGCTCTCTGACTCTTTATGCGTCGATCTCTGTCTATCTCTGTCTCTCTCTATCTCTGTGTATCTCCGTATATCTCTGTATATCTCTGTATGTCTCTGTATATGTCTTGCAAGGGAATGGCACCCTGCTACTTATAAGAATGGGGGGACCTCATTAGGGTTTACAATGATTGCCCCTTAAAGTGGCGGCGGCCTGTTGATTGATCAATCTGGGCCATTAGTTTTGAGTGTAATGAATCTGGACCATTAATGTAGATTGTGCCAAATTCTCTCAGTAATTAATGCTGATCGGAATAAATCTCCCTTATGATGATCCGCTGATGTCTGCGAATCTGAATGAATAAGTTTAATTCATTCTCCTGCCACGTGTCCCAGATTATTGGGATTTGACCCAATCTTTGATTGCAGTAAATCTGGGAAATTGATTAGCTTTATGATACGTGTCCTGGGAGCCGCTGAAGGATCTGAGCCGTATGAGGATTGAGCCGTATAAACTTGGCCACGTGTCAAGGCTGTTGGGGAGTGGCCCCCGAACCTTCGAATCATATGATAATCTGGACCGCATGGACGTAGGTGGCCGCATAATGGGTAACCCCTTCGTGAGCCGCATGGAGATATCCTCGTGAGCCGCATGGGGGAAGCGTCTGCTTGAGCCGCATAGGGCTGTTTCGATCTGGGCCGCATAGGGCAACTTCGGCCTGAGCCGCATGGGGAGTCTCCGCTCGAGCCGCATATGCCTGTCCACGTGCCTAGGCTGTATGGCATTTTTTGGATCTCAAGGGATTATGTCAGAGATTTTTCTTCGTTTCCCTAGGAGTCTGCCATTATGACAGAGTCATAATTACATTTTTGTGTCAGGGCTGTCGTCTTGTCAGAGCTGTCAGCCATCAAGGCAATTAATGCAGTAGGGGAGGAGTTGTTTGTAGGCTACGGGGCACCTCTCTAAGCCGCATGGAAATCACAGAGCCGCATGGACACGGTGAGCCGCATGGATCTCTGAGCCGTATGGGCTTTCTGAGCCGCATGGGGTTTTCTGGCCGCATGGCTCTTTCTTTATTATTTTCCATACTTCTACAAGACCCCCTTCAAAGTTTTCAATTTACAAAATTGAAATACTTTGAATAAGAAGCATGACCATGTATTCTTCTGGCCGCATATGATGTCTCGGCCGCATGGATGTTTCGGCCGCATGAATGTCTTGGATGTCTCGGCCACATGAGTGTTTCGGCCGCATGGATGTCTCGGCCGTGTATCTCTTTGCCATGCGTGCACGTCATTAACTGCCTCGAATTTGTTTTAGTGCCATTTTTTAGGGGAGATCCCAAGGGTCGGCTTATTAAATCTTTTGGATTTTATGCTCTGGGTGAATCTCCTTTATGAGAAAGGGGACGAAATCCGAGGAGTCGGTTTCGTCTTTTTCGAGGCGGTTATCAATCTACGTGTTCTCCCCTCTCTTGTCTTCCTATAAATAGAAAGAGTTTGAGAGAGAAAGCTTCTTTACTTTCTCTTTCACTTCAAAATTTCCCTACTCCATTGCTATCTCCTTCCTTCATTGCCAATGGCTCCCAAGAAGACCGTTGCGGCTAAGGGCAAGAAGGCAGAATCTTCGTCGAAGAAGATTGCCTCTACTTCAACCGCGACCGTTCCTCCACAGGCCGTCGTGCCCGTAGCTCACCCTGACGTTCATCCCCCATTGCTGGTAAGGATTTTTTTGTGGTTTCGGAGAACCCTAACTGCTATGGCTACGTCACATGTTTTATGCACGAGCCTTTATTTTCATGTGAGTCGTATGTTCGTCCTATGGTCGAGCCGCGAGCCGCATAGAAATAGTCGCTGTGGTTGCATACGCGCTTTGCCAACAAAGCCGCATGAGCTACCCGGAGCCGCATGGATGTTCTGTTGAGCTTGAGCCGCATGAGGCTCCCGTAAGTTGGAGCTGCATAAGCGTTCCCCTGATCCGCATGAGGCTTCAGTGAACTAGAGCCGCATAAGTGTTCTTCTGAGCCGCATGAGGCTTCAGGGAACTACAGCCGCATAAGTGTTTTCCTGAGCCGCATAAGGCTTTGTTGAGTTGGACACGCATGAGCTCGAAAGCACCCATTAGTTCCTTTTTGTCCATCCTTCTAATTTATCTTTTCCTGTCTTCTCCTCAGTGAATTTGCCGGTTAATGCCACTGGAGAGCTCCTGGTAGGCAGCGCCCAAGCTGCTCTGGACTATAAGTATGACCATATAGTCCAATACATGGCTGACCAATTTCTGAGTGACGAGCCCCCAGCGAGATCGAATGCCCTCAAGAATCAGTCTTTCTATTTTCTTAATGCTATGATGAACTCGGGGAAATTAGAATGGGAGTACTTGAAGCCCGCATTCTTCTTTGGAGACGCCTTGACTGTGAAGAACAATCAGCTTCTGGAGGTATCAGAGAACTGGAGTTTTATTTTTAACGGGATGGTGATCCGTATTCCCCAGATGGAGCGTCACTTCCCTTTATCCTGGTTCAACATGCTCCCACTGGACCGGAAGATGGAAGGTTCTTTAACTCCTACCCGAAGTGGGATGTTCGTGGGGGACATCCATTATAACAATAGCCTGAAGTTGGTGTGTGCGGGCAAGGTACACACCAGCTGTTCTGTAATGGGGTTGGCCCCGGGTACGTTCTTGAAAGTATCTGGTCCCAATTTCATGTTTTCTACTGTCGACACTTTTATGAATCAACTTGCCCGGAAGGGATCCTATCCCATTGGACGGTTGATGCTCCCCAGCTGGGTACATCCGATTCCCTCGTGGACCAATCTGTCTGCATGGATTTTGCAAAAGTATGAGGCCTTTCTGTGCGAGATTGGTCTTTACCATGCTATTCGGGGAACCGGCCATGGCTTGCCCATAAACAAAAGATTATTTATGTCTCTGCTGGAGATGTATAACCGCCGGACGGGGACCTTCTATACACCCGTGGGGGAGACGGGACTTGCGCTCCACGAAATGCACGCGGTCTCCAAGCTTCCTTGGGGGACAAAGCTTTTGAGGCGTATACTCCTACAAACGAGGAGTTTGAAGATTTGGAAAGACAATATCCAGGCTTCGTGGCTCTTTACCAAGAGATATTGTGCCACTATAGCACATGTCATCAGATGGCCAAAAAGGAGAGCAGCTCGGAAGGGCATACTCCCCACACCAAGGACTGGGTGCGCTATCTCTTCCCGACAGATGCCTCAGGTCAAATTACTTCCCGACGTCCTCGGTCCCGGGAGGCGGTTGAAGCCTTAGTGTCGTCAGCTAAGAGAAAGACCACCACTAGTGATACATTCGGGAGCAGGACCGATTCTTTTGGCTATTTTTATCATGATACGCAAGAGTTGTCAGAGAAGGCGCTCCTGGCAGGATTCTTAATGATATGGCTGCGAAACTGTGTAGTCTCGGGCGGAGCAGGTTCCATCGAGAGGATCAGTCGCAATTTTATCCTTTCGGCTGTGAAATTAGTTTTGCGAGTCCGGATAGCTCTCCTCTCGGCCATGGAGTGCAGCATACATCGTGGCCTTCGTACTTTCACATCCAAGGTCATTGCTCGTGAGGTGACAAAAGATTTTAAACGGACCGAGCTGCCCTATCATTATTTGATGGGGTGGCTGTTGAGGCATTATCCGTCTTTGATGAGACCGGGCTCTGAAGACGGCATTACTGATGATGACGCCTTTATCTTCCGCTATCGTAATGAGTCTTAGGAATTCGAGACCATGTATGCTTGCCGGATGGCACTGGCGAGGGCAGACATGTACAACATTTTTGTGTCTGTCCCTCATTTTACTGATGAGGAAGTGACGGCTGTCCATCTTGACGGTATTGGGCCTCCTCAACTTCTGGACGGCCAGATGCTTCTTTGGCTGTGAAATATTCGCCCCGCTCATCTGGTGTATCGCAACCGTAATACTGTCTTTCTGGAACACTATCTGCCTATTAGGTTCGCCCGGCAATTTGGGTATAGTCAGCTTTTTCTAGACAGCCCCAGCTCTTGTCTGGGCTTTGAAGGTAGTCTTCTAGACGGCATTCGGGCCTGGCATTATTATGATACATTCCATACCCGTACTATTTTTTCAGTCCCCGCTATCCAGGCGTCAGTAGATATCTTGTATATGGCGGCTTTGTACCACGTCATGGCGAATAAGCCCCCTGTCGATTTTAACCCATGCACCAGTTTTATTGTTAGCACCGGCCTGGATGAGGGTTCCCAGGGGGCCAAGACGAGGAAGAGGAAGAACAGAGTCGAGGTGCCGGATTTGGACTCTGATGCTGCAGATGACGAAGACGACGAGCCTGATGGAGATGACTTTTCCCTTTCGACGGCAAACGCGGGGACGGATCAGCCACCTGTTTTGCCAGATGAGATAGTGGTTGATCAGTCGTCTGCTGCACCTGGTGTTGCACGAAAGTGTAGCAGGCGACTTTCTCCTGTCGTCGGAATTCCCCGCTCTCGGAAACTGGCTGCAACCAGACACCGCGGGCTAACTATAAAAGAAAGATACGAAGAAATCGACGCCGCCTTAGAGGTAAATAAGTTGCTACCGGTCCTTCCTTTCTTTTAGCTTTGAATTTAATCGTCTTCCTTCCCTCTTGTAGGCGTCAGAAGGGAAGGACTCTCGAATGGCCGAGATAGTGACTCGTGATGACGGGAGCTCCGATGAGCCTGCCCCTAAAATTGCTGAATTTCGTTCAGATGATGCTGATCAGGTTGCCCCTCTTCCTGAGGTGGCCGGGTCGGGGGAGCTGGCCAGTTTTAATTTGGCGATTGCGGGCGAGGAGACCCTACCAGCTGCGAACGAGCTGTAGCCTCGATGCTCCTCTCCCGGTAAGATAAGCCGAATCTTAACTTACGAGGAAGCCTATCTGCTTTATGATCATATCCTTCGGGTCACCTC
Source organism: Iris pallida (assembly GCA_029216955.1). Classification (NCBI taxonomy): domain Eukaryota; kingdom Viridiplantae; phylum Streptophyta; class Magnoliopsida; order Asparagales; family Iridaceae; genus Iris; species Iris pallida. The sequence continues at coordinate 10,288,898 of JANAVB010031419.1, forward strand.
GATTGATCATTGCCGTGGATATGCAGGTCCTGCCCCTCCCGTGCCGAGGACGGACCTTGTTGAAACACGCTCTGTCGAAGGGGCACTGGCGGAGAGGGGCGTACCTCCTCCCCCTCCGGCTTACCTTGATGATTCTCTTGCAGGCTCGAGTTCAGCGAGTCTGGTGATGGGACAATCGGGGCAGGGGACTATGGTCCTCGTATCTTCCTCTGCTCGGGTGGCCCAGAGAGTCGACCTTTCCGCCCTGCCAAGCGTCCGGGCTCTTCGGGTGGCAGAAGAAGAATTGGCCGCTATCCGTGCATCGTTTTATTCGGAGATCGCCCCCCTGGTGGCCAGTTCTAGCACCGCTCCTTCGGTGCTGCCGGCCACGCTTCTTCTGACGCCGTCCTCGACAGAGGTCCTGGACGAATCTTTATAGGACGTGGTTGATAGCTTTCATCGTCACCTAAAAAGGGGGATAGAAGCTGCCGTGGACAGAGGGATCTCTTTCGTCTTGGCCCGGTAATGTGCCCAGGGTCAAATTGATATCCTTAAGGCCCTTCCTAGTGGGGCAGGGGTGGCCGTACTTCTAGAATCGAAATTGCTGGAGACTGATCAATTGGTGGCCCAGCTTCAGGCATTGCGACAGGTTGATCTGTCTGCTACTATTAATCGGGAGCACGGCTCCCTCACAGCTGCTATAGAGAAGGCGAAGGCTGCTCAGGATAAGACTAGGCCAGCCATACTGAAGGATCTTTGCACCTTGTCTGATCGATATGATCAATTGAGCCATAAGAGTGAAGACGTTACAGCTCGAGAAGCCATTGCCTCTCGCGGGATTGCTGACACACGGGAACAGATTCTTGAGCTTCAGAGGAAGCTATCTTTCTTTGAGTCTGAGCTCGAGGCTGCCCGGATGAACAGAGGGCTGATTATCCAGGAAGTTGAAAATGTCAATAAAGCTTCGGCTGACTTGGAAGCGGCTCTGAAGAAGTTGGACGATGACTGTCGGGCACTCACGGACCTGGATAATGGGGAGCAGTTGTCTCAGGAGGCTGAGCGCCGGGCTAGGCAGAGGCTCGAGGGGGATACTGTCTTGGTGCGAAACCGCCTCTTGGAACTGTGTAATGCCGAACTGTAGTCGGCCTTTTTCTGGTTTTGTTCCTGTTTTCTTTTTCTTTTCTTTTTGAGAGGGACGTGGTCCCAAAATATATAATGCTTTTTTCGTCCTTCAAATAAAGAGTACTTTCCTTTCTACCCCTTATTTGCATTGCTTGTTATACTTGTGGTATTGTGTTGATGTTTGCCCCGCATGGGGAACTTGTTTGTGGACCTGTTACCCCTGGCATACCTTGGTTTTAGGTACGGATAACAAGTTTGATTGGGGATACCTAGAACAGTTCCACGGCAAGGTGGTCGTGGGTGTTCGGGGTATCGGGAGATAGAATGCTATGGAGCAGCTGGGCTCCCGGAGCATGATAAGGAGTAGTATGCTTATACTAAGAGACTTAGCAAGGGACATTTGTGGGCCTATTACCCTTGGTGTGTCCTGATTTATGATAGGGATAATAGGATAGGGGGAACCAACATACTTACTCAGAGGTAATGAGGACATGGCAAGTATGAAGGTTTTAACCGTAGAGTCTTCCTACTCAGAGGTAATGAGGACATGGCAGGAGTGGACTCAACGGATGATATTTGTGGTCAACAGAGGACATTTGTGGTCAACAGAGGACATTTGTGGACCTATTACCCTTGGCGTACCCTGGTTCAAGGTACGGGTAATAAGACGAGAGAGGACCAACGTACTTAATCAGAGGTTATGGGGACATGGCGAGTACAGAGGTTTTACCGTGGAGTCTTCCTGCTCAGAGGTAATGAGGACATGGTAGGAGTGGACTCGGCGGGGAAATTTTGTGGACCTATTATCCTTGGCGTACTCCGGTTGTGGGTACAGATAATAAGTCAAAAGGGAATCATCATACTTACTCAAAGGTTATGAGGACATGGCAAGTATGAAGGTTTCTTCGACGGAGCCTTCCCATTCAGAGGTAATGAGGACATGACAGGAGTGGGCTCAATGAATTAGGGTACATAGAACGACTCAGAGGTAATGAGGACATGGACGTTCTATGCAGAGGGGTGATTTGTTTTTGGCAGAAGTGAAACGACTCATAGGTAATGAGGACATGGCCGTTTTGGAAATTCGTGGATCTGTTACCCTTTTTGTGCACCGGGAGTGCGGGTAGTGGATCACGAGGGAGGATCTCTTCCAGGAAGAAAGTTCAGAGGTAGGATCATACATGACTTACTATCTGAAAGAGTGACCGGAATGTGAGTTCAGAGGCACCAGCGGGTACATGACTCGATAATCTGGGATGTTGAAATACGAGTTCAGCGGCACCAACGGGTACATGATTCGATAATCTGGAATATTGTGGATGTGAGTTCAGCGGCACCAGCGGGTACATGACTCGATAATCTGGAATGTTGAGATGGGAGTTCAGCGGTACCAGCGGGTACGTGACTCGATAATCTAGAATGTTTGTGGATATGAGTTCAGCGGCACCAGCGGGTACATGACTCGATAATCTGGAATGTGTCGTTTAGACATAATATTTTTTCAGGAACTTGTCGTTGACGGGCACCATGAGCAAGTCTCCGTTTTGCTTGGCGAGGCGGTAAGCACCGTTGGAGAATACAGCCTCAATGATAAATAGACCTTCCCATTTTGGCTGGAACTTGCCGACGGTCTTGTGAGTCATGACCATCGGCCTCCGGACTGCCAGAACGAGATCGCCCACTTGGAATGTTCTGATTTTGACCTTCTTGTTGAAGGCTCCAGATATGCGTGCTTGATATAGTTCGATCCTTTGCTGAGCCAGGAGGCGCTTTTCGTCTAAAGCCTCTAATTCTTGTAGCCGGCGTCGATAGTTATCATCCGCCGTCAATTGATAAGTGAGGGCGACGCGGAGTGAGGGTATTTGAGTCTCCAATGGAAGAACTGCCTCACTGCCGTACACCAGGGAGAATGGTGTGTTCCCTGTGGCTGTTCGGACTGTGGTATGGTACGCCCACAAGCATTCACCAAGCTTCTCGTTCCAGTCGTATTTGTTGGACGATACGAACTTCTTGAGTAACTTGATGATGGTTTTGTTGAATGTTTCTGCCAATCCATTCGCTGCTGGATTGTATGGTGTCGAAGCAATATTCTGAATACGGTGCTTATCGCAAACCGATAGAAGGCGTAGCTTGCGAACTGCGGACCATTATCGTGGATGATCCTTCGGGGCAGTCCAAAGCGGTAGATGACGTGATGCTTAAGGAAGCTGATCGCGTTTAAAGTTTTTACTTCTGCGAGTAGGACAACTTCCGTCCATTTGGAGAAGTAATCTGTGATTGCGAGTATGAAGCGATGTCCTCGGGAGGAAGGTGGAGTGATTGGACCGATGATATCCATCCCCCATGCTTCGAATGGCCAGGACGCCACCGTCGGATGTAGAAATTCGGATGGTTGATGGAAGAAGTTCGCGTGGACTTGGCAAGCTTTGCACTTTCTAGCATAGTCTATCGCATCTGCTACCATCGTGGGCTAGTAGTAGCCCATTCGGCGAAGACGGTCTTACAATTTAGGGCCAGGCTGATGGGCCCCGCAGACACCGTCATGGGCTTCTCGTACGGCTTCTTTGGCTTCTGCGTTTGACAGACACCGAAGCAATAATCCGTCGTAGGAGCGGCGATACAACATCTTCGTCTCTGTATCGTAAAAGAACCTGAGAGAACGCCGTCTGATGGAGGTGGCTTCCTTTGGGTTCTCGGACAGGATGTCGTAGACGACGAAGTCAATGAATGGTTGTCTCCAATCTAGGACATCGTCGATTGTGTGGGCAGAATAACTCGCCACAAATTGAACGTTGTTCTTAGGGCAGACCAGTTCGTGGCCTATCACATCCACCGATTGTTGAGTATGATTTGGCACTGCTAGGGAAGCGGCCAGACCTGCTAAGGCATCTGCTTCGATATTTCGGAGTCTGGGGACATGCTCGATGAAGAACCCCTTGAACGACGAGATGATGTCGATCGCTATTTGGTGATAGGGGATCATGTCTTCGTGGTAAACTTCGTATGAGCCCCGGATCTGATTGACGATTAACTGAGAATCGTCGTATGCTTCAAGATATTCTACCCCCAGTTCCCTTGCAAGTTGGAGGCTAATGACCAAAGCATTGTACTTGGCCACATTGTTAGAGCAGGGTTCTGTAAGAGAGTAAGCATGGTTGATCACCAATTCGGTAGGAGAAACCAGCACCACCCCGACTCCGACGACGATGTTGCCCTTGGGCCCAGTTCTCGAAGCGCCGTCGAAGAACATTCGCCATATATCATTGTGAGAGGTTGCATGCGAATCGGCGACCTCATTTGGGATTTCTTCATATATCCTGGACGACTCCGAGCCCGGATGGGCTGCCATAAGTCTGCCAGGGCTTGACCTTTAATAGCCTTTTGCGGGACGAAGATCATATGATAAGGGGACAACAATATTGCCCATGTAGCGAAACGAGAGCTGAGTGCTGTTGGTTTAGTCATGAGGACCCTGAGAGGGTTGACTCGTGAGATCACATGTATTATTTGTCCAGTGACATAGTGCCGCGTCTTCTGAATGCGAATACCAGGGCAAGGCACTCCTTCTCCACAGCGGTATATCGTTGCTCTGGCCTAATCATCATTCGACTGAGGTAATATATGGCTTGCTCATGGCATGCATCGTTGTTTTGTGCCAGCAGAGCTCCGAAGGAATGCTCCATTGCTCGTACGTAGAGCAGGAATGGTTTTCCAGCAATCGGGGCCACCAAGACTGGAGGGTTCGACAAATATTTTTTGATGCTATCGAAGGCCCGCTGACATTCTTCGTCCCATACAAACGAGACGCCTTTCTTCATGAGTTAGGTAAATGGTCGACATCGCCCGGAGAGGTTAGAAATGAACCTCCTGATGTAAGCTAGCCTCCCTTGAAGGCCTCTGAGTTCGCGGAGATTTTTCGGGGGACCCATCTCCATGATTGCCTTTGTCTTCTCAGGGTCTACATGGATACCCTGGGCGGTGATGATAAAACCCAAGAACTTCCCGCTGGATATGCCCAGGAAGGACTTCGTAGGGTTCATTTTCAAATTGTGCGCTCGCATCTGGTCGAATACCGTCCTCAGATCCTGTAGGTGGTCTCCCTTACAGCGACTCTTGACGGCGATGTCATCAACGTAGCACTCTACCGTCTTGCGTAAGTGGTCTCTGAAGATGATACTCATGGCTCTTTGATATGTGGCACCGGCATTCTTCAAACCGAAAGGCATGACTATGTAGCAGTATGTGCCAATCGGTGTTCGGAATGACATATGGTTTTCGTCGTCAGGAGACATCTTGATTTGATTGTACCCCGAGAAGCCATCCATGAATGACATACGTTCGAAGCCGCAGGTATTGTCGATCATGATATTCGTAATAGGGTGGGGGAATTCATCTTTGGGGCATACTTCGTTCAGATTGCGAAAGTCGATGCAGATTCGAATCTTCCCATTCTTCTTGAGGACGGGTACTATATTGGCAACCCGGTCAGGATGTTGCTCCTCACGAATGAAGTCGCTAGCTATCAGTTTATTGACTTCGGCTTCGATCGCGTCCATGATGCCTGGGCAGAAGCGTTGCTGTTGTTGCTTGACTGGCTTTGCATCCGACCGATTGTTGAGTTTGTGAAGAGCAATATCGAGATTTAACCCCGGCATGTCTTCATAACTCCAGGCGAACACATCAATGTATTCTTTGACAAGTTCCAATAGCGATTCTCGCTCTTCGTCTGTTAAGCTTTTACTGACGAAGATTGGTTTTGGAGAAGATTCGCTGCCGAGGTCGACCTGTATAACCTCATCTTCAGTAGGAGGTTCTCTCAGTTCGAACCGCTTTTCCTATTGCGCATCCAACTGCTGGGCCCACGGCTCTAGCTCGAGGATTTTGGGGATGTCTTCGTCTTCTTCATAAGCGTCGGCGAAGGCCATGTTGACTGACAAGACTTGTCTGAATACATCTCCGATGCTGGTATCTGAGTCAGAAGTTGGTGACCCGGTTGAACGTGAATGCCAGTCACAATCTTCATCTAAACTTTCAGGGGTCGTCGTAGGTGTCACATACCCTAATCCACATCGAGTCTTGCTATAGTAGTCCCGTGGTTTACCTGCCGGGACCGGTGGCTTCAAAAGTAATCGTCGACTAGTACCGTAGTTCAAACCTGGGGTAGTTTCCAGATCATACCCATTTTTTGCATGAGATATTTGGATTGGGGGCTATACAGGTAAAGAGGCAGTCTCCCGGCATCTGATCCAAGGTCGACTTCTTCTATGGTGAATGGATGCGGATCGTCCTTCCGGCCGAAGATGATTGGATGGTCCCCTCCCTCGATTATGCGGTAAGCGTCTTCCACTAGAGTAAGCTGGATTGCGGTATAGACATTTGTCACCTGTGTGTGTAGGTGAGTGCCTATACCGTGTTCCATAACATACATTGTACAAAGCTTATTAAGCTCGAGGTTGTTCAAAGATAGCCCTTTATTGATAAAATAAGGTATCTTTTCTAGGGGAATTACATCATCTACGGAGGGAACATCAGTGTGGACAGCCACATACTTGGCTAGCTCTGGTTCCTCTTCGGCTACCCCCTGCATAAATGAAGACTGAGAGGACAACCTGGGCAGCTTGATCGTCAGAGGTTCAGCTGGTGGAGCAGAGCATGGAGTTGTTGGCAGACTAGCAACCCCCAGCTTGGTACTCGATGCTGGGCGGGGAGTGGTTGGTTCGCTAGAAGTTCCCGGCCTTGCATCGGGGTGACGACCCTTCTAGGGAAGGCGTATCGTCATTGGCTTGTCAGAGGGATTGAGCTTCTGCGTTTACGGCTGGCCGACTCTCGGCAGCCTGATTGTTAGTGGATCTGTTGTGGGTCTTGGCACTTGGTCGAAACTTGGCAGCCGGATTATCATTTGCTCTTCTTGTGCCGAGAGGCTGATTGCGTCCTTACGCAGAGTGGCAGTAAGGGGTGCGGAACTGCCAGGTTTGAGAGCTTGGAGGTGGATCGTCAGAGGTTCTTCTGATCCTGTGGCTGTCTCGGTACGAGCTTGTACGTCTCCTTCATCAAGGTGCCTCTTCGACTTTTTGTATAGGTAGGAGTCTGAGTAGTAGGATTCGACCCCTTTGAAGGGATTGATATCAGCAAATTCTGTCCTCACGAAGCCGTATTTGTCGACATATTTGAAGCAATGGTACAGCGTGGAAGGCAAGATCATATAATCGTGTATCCACGGGCGCCCCAAGAGGATGTTATAAGAAGTGTCTGCATCTATGACGTAGTAGGTGACTTCAGATTGGAGGTCGCCAATCTGACACTTCAGACGAATCTTCCCAATTGGGTAGCTCCTGCCCGAATTGAAACCGCTGATGGCGGTGCTTGTAGGCGTCAGGCGATGCATTGGGATATGGAGATGATGTAGCAGACCCTTCGGGATAATACTTATGGAAGAGCCAGGATCAATGTGCATCCGATCCACCTTTACGTCGCCAATGTATCCCATATAGTATAGTGGGCGATCGTGCAGATTGGTCTTGATGAGCATGTCCTGAGGAGTGAAGACAATATTGGGCATTGCTCCTGTGCAAGCACTGTCTTGGAGATCTGCAGGCGGGCTCTCTCTTGTGAGGTTGACTAGAGCCAGATAGGCGTCGACATTCTGGAGTGCATCGCTCAAGGCCGCCCGCACATCTTTTGAGAGTCTCAGAAGCTCGTATAATGATAACTTGGCTGGTGTGTTGGCCAATTGCGCCAAGATGTCGAAGTTGTAGGGCCTCTCCAGCCCCTGTGGTGTCTCTTTTCGGAGGGATTTGTCAAAGCGAGTCTCCTTCGGCCTAGGCTTGTCGGTCGTCGAAGGCTGAGCCGGTCCCGGAGCGTCGATTGTAGCGGGCTAATGATCTTCAACCGAGTTGTCAGCCGCAGGTTGGGATTGTACCCCCGACAGTGTGACCACAGCTGTAGCTTCTTCGATATCTGCCAAGATTGTGCGGCAGTACCTGATTTTTCCACTCTTCTTCTTGCAAATGGAATATGGTATGGGCTGAGTCACTTCTGATACCAAGTCTGGGTGGACCCACATGACCTCCCCTCGTGATGTGGTGAGAGGCACTAGACCAGCAGCCTGATCTCGGGGAGGTAGATGATTAGCAATCTCCATTGTTACTAGAAGGATGGGGACCACACCGTCTTGAGTTTCCGTTGGAGAGAAGCTGCCGAATTGTACTGACACTATGTTGGCTGCTACGGTTATCTCCTCGAAATTGATGGCCAGAGCATTCGAATCGATGAGGTTTGGATGTACCGTTTCAGCTGGTAGCAGTCGTGTGTAGCATGGTGGACGTAGCGGTGGTAATAGCAGTACTTTGGGTTCTCCATCTCTGCCGGCCGCGGTTCCCGTCTTGGTGGCGGAAGCTGAATCCTGTCTCCTTGTATGAGCATGTCCAAGATGGGCTTGACGTGACCGTCTTCGAAGGAGTAAATGATTTGCGGCCATTATTTATCTGCCGGCTTTGGCTCAGGTTTCTGTGCCGTGTCGGCAACCATAGCCTGCTTGCCCCTGCTGTCCCGATTGTTGGAGGGATTACCCCCATTGTCATTGTTGGTGTTAGGACGCTTGCCCTTGTTCTCTCCGTCTGAGATGTGCAATCCCAATTGGCGAGCCTTCTTCAATCGTTCTTCGGCGCTTGTAGTACTGATGATGAACGTCTTCCAGTCCTTGAATTGACTTTCGCCCATCTAGAGACTGATTGTTGGAAGGAGTCTCTTTTGGAAAATTTCAATCAAGGAGGAATCCGGATTTCCAGAGGGCAACTTCATGGCGGTTTGGCGGAACCGCTCGATATAGTTTCTTGTCAGCTCTTTCTCCCCTTGGACGACGTCCATGAGGGTGGATATTATGATGTCCTGCCCTACTTCGTAGAATCTCTCCAAGAACATGCATTTGAAGCCGACGAAGGAGTGGATACAGTTGTCTGGCAGGTTGCGATACCAGTCGAAGGCGACCCCTTCCAATGCCCCGATGAATAATCGTGTGAGAATGGCATCGTCATGGGGCAGATGGTCGGTGGTGACCTCGAAGTAAGTGATGTACCGACTTGCTGAGGTCTTGCCTTCATAAGGATTGATATTGAACGGCTTATATCTTGGTGGAAATGGAACATCCCTCCATGCAGCAGGGTATGGTTGCCGTATTCTGAGGTCTTGAGAGTTTTCTCGAGCGTGAAACATGGCTCGGAGCTCCTGGACCTCTTTTCTCGTTTCACGGGCCTCATCCACCGCAGTGGGGGCCGTTACTTCAGGAGGATTGTTGCCCGGGTTCGGTGCCGCCGAATTCGAGTCCGCATTGACCGCAGGTCCCGTGTTTGTTTGGCCAGGCGTTCCTCCTTGCAGAGTTGGAAGGGCCACTTTGATCTCGTCTACAGACTTGACCAAGGCAAGCAATATGTCTTCGAGCGTGTCGATGCGTTGGCGATCACTAGAACCGCCTTGGCTGCTGTCTGTCATGAACATCGTCTTTACGTGAGGAGAGATGGACGGAGCGGTAGAGGAAGCGTCCTCCGAGTCGTACCTATGTAGTGAGAAGTCATCAGGGTATGTGGGAATGTTCTCCTCTGGTTCGGACTCAGAGGGAACAGTACCCCCAGTTTTCGAGTTTGCCTCGTCTTAGAAATTGTGGACGTCCTCGGGGGCGTCGGGGTTCGCTGTATCTGAGGGAAGGGTTGTTTCTCCCGGCTCGTCTTCTCGGAACATCGGATTGTCGTGGAGGCTGGGAGGAGTGCTAACCCCAGTCCTAGCAACCTCCAGTGGTGTGGACGAAGAATCTTCCACTGTAGCAGATTTCGTCTTAGAACGGGTACCTTGGAAAACTCCGGTGGCGGGCACCTGCTTAGACGACAGTCTCTTAGTCATAGTGGTTGATATCTTTGGGCTAGGAGCACTGGTCTTCTTTTCTCTCCCATCGGCGGGGACTTTCTGAGCAGAGTTGCAGGAGACGACGGGTGGTGCCTCGTCTTCCGAAAATGGCTGTTGCAGTCTTTGAAAGACAGACTGTCGGTCTTCTTGCACCGTCGCGTTGTTGCAGCAACAGTTGACGATGATTTGGGTACAGTGACGTCCGTAGGAGGACTCTTTGCACCCCGATGCATCTTTCCTTTCCTTGCGTTTGTGGAGGATAGCCTCACGCAAGTCAGATGGGTCTGGATTGACCATGTTTACTCCCAGGATTTTGGAAGCCTTTTGCGAACCTCTCTGTTCGTCTGCCGCCGGGGGCTGGACTCGAGTGGTTCTGTACAACTTCCCATCCAAGGCCTACTTAACAATACCCAAAATGCTCGGATGGTCAGAGATCAGATCAGCGGATCGAGCTTGCCAAGCTCGCGCTGCCCTAGTTTTCTTCGCTCTAGTGCGTAAGGGCACATAGTAGGAAGAGTCTAGGTGATGCTGGAGAGAGTCAGATATATCTTCTTGGGAGCACAAGAGATCAGGACCATAAGACAGGCGGTCGAAGACAGAGCCACGCGGAGTGGGTGTCATGCGGCTGGCAGATGTAGCCGCATAGATGTTCGTCATGCGGCTGGGAGTCTCAGCCGCATGGGTTTTCTTCATACGGCTGGATGATCTGGCCGTATAGACTTTCTTCATGCGGTTGGCAGATTCACCCGCATGAGCCTCCTGCATGGGGTTGGCAGTTTTGGCCACAGGAGTGTCCGACTTCTTCTTGGGGCGCATAGAGTCGCTCTTTGCCCCTGCAAGTCCAGCATCGTAGTGCTTTCCTCTGCCGGACTTGGGGATAGCAGAGTGCTCTACGGCTCAAAGTGGAGCCATATGAGAATTGCCTTCGCCGTCTTGGGTAGCAGAGAGTACCCCGTCCAGAGCTTGTGGAGGAGCAAATGATTTTAGCCTCTACTCGCAGCGAGCTTTCTTTGTGCGGGTTCGCTTCTGGATCGGGCCAGTACTTCCTTCAGAGAGTATTTTTTCAAACGTCTGTTGGTCGAAGCGGACGACCATCTTCTGTTACGTGGAGCCAAGCTTGGCTGCATCCGATTGCGTCACCAACTCCTCAGCCGTGGAGAAGTTTGTCCCCAGCAGAGTCGCCATCGTGTTTGCCTTGAAATATAAAAGGACAGAACAATTATCGGAGGACTGGACTTTTACTTCACAATACAAACTCGCTTGTACAAAGAAAGCCTAGGGACGAAAACCTAGGTACAGCAATCTAAGTACAATTGTTTATTTTAGATTCTAGGGGGTGACGATAGAGGCTCGGAAAAGCGACGGCCGCTCTGCCTTACTCCTTGGATGATCGGGTGCAGCTTCTTGGCTCTGTGGAAGAACTGCTTGGCGTTGATGGAGAAATGCTCTCTCTTCAGGCTCTCTGACTCTCTATGCGTCGATCTCTGTCTATCTCTGTCTCTCTCTATCTCTGTGTATCTCCGTATATCTCTGTATATCTCTGTATGTCTCTGTATATGTCTTGCAAGAGAATGGCACCCTGCTACTTATAAGAATGGGGGGACCTCATTAGGGTTTACAATGATTGCCCCTTAAAGTGGCGACGGCCTGTTGATTGATCAATCTGGGCCATTAGTTTTGAGTGTAATGAATCTGGGCCATTAATGTAGATTGTGCCAAATCCTCTCGGTAATTAATGCTGATCGGAATAAATCTCCCTTATGATGATCCGCTGATGTCTGCAAATCTGAATGAATAAGTTTAATTCATTCTCCTGCCACGTGTCCCTGATTATTGGGATTTGACCCAATCTTTGATTGCAGTAAATCTGGAAAATTGAATAGCTTTATGACACATGTCCTGGGAGTCGCTGAAGGATCTGAGCCGCATGAGGATTGAGCCGTATAAACTCGGCCACGTGTCAAGGCTGTTGGGTAGTGGCACCCGAACCTTTAAATCACATGATAATCTGGACCGCACGGACGTTGGTGGCCGCATAATGGGTAACCCCTTCGTGAGCCGCATGGAGGTGATCCTCGTGAGCCGCATGGGGGAAGCGTCTGCTTGAGCCGTATATGGCTGTTTCGATCTGGGCCGCATAGGGCAACTTCGGCCTGAGCCGCATGGGGAGTCTCCGCTTGAGCCGCATATGCCTGTCCACGTGCCTAGGCTGCGTAGCATTTTCTGGATCTAGGAGAATTATGTCAGAAATTTTCCTTCGTTTTCCTAGGAGTCTGCCATTTTGACAAAGTCATAATTATATCTTTGTGTCAGGGCTGTCGTCTTGTCAGAGCCGTCAGCCATCAAGTCAATTAATGCAGTAGGGGAGGAGTTGTTTGTAGGCTACGGGGCACCTCTCTGAGCCGCATGGAAATTACAGAGCCGTATGGACACGGTGAGTCGCATGGATCTCTGAGCCGCATGGGCTTTCTGAGCCGCATGGGGTTTCCTGGCCGCATGGCTCTTTTTTTATTATTTTCTATGCTTCTACAGTTCACATGTTTATCTTGTACTCTGAATCACTAGTCACTGATAGTTCTCTATATATATTGTAGCTATTTACTTACAGTCTCTCTCTTTTATACCATGTTGTTCTTTCAGTTTCATGTATCTTACTCTCTAGCATGTTTATATTTCCTAACCTGTTATGATTTGCATGAGATGTATTGTGCTTGCTCCTGTCCTGACTGGACCTGTTGAACATATTATAGAGGATGAGGACGAGGCACTCTGTACCACTTACTATAGGACTACCCTAGAGGATTGCTGTGACTTGGATCTCCAGCATAATCCATTAGCAGTAGATGACACACCTTTAGTCTAGAGTAGTGATTTTCAGTTGTACTTATTCTCTGGATTACTGTATTTGAGTTTTGGGATATTTCTGGATTATTGTGATATCTTAGACACTTAGACTCTCTATCTTTTGTATCTTTGTGGATTTGTTTCTTATCTATCTATCTTATCGTATTTCTGCCTTAGTTGTGATTGAGACTGTATTCCTGTATTGTCACCTCCACTCGGAGTGTATATACTGTACAGGTACCTTATATTGTTAGATGTTGTGACCTAGGACAGCGTTCTACCGCCGACACTGCGGCGTAGCCTGGGCGTATTCACTTCTCGTGCCCTTACTCTAGGGTCCGGGTCGTGACAGTTTCTGATGAACATTAGGCACAAGTTGCAAGTGTTCTGCGCTATCTTCGAATCGGGTATGTGAGTTCGGCAATGAGAGGAGCGGGGTTTTTTAGGGGTGGGAGCTACCTCTCGATCTACCTTTTTCTTCTCAGACTTGCTCTGTACTTTCTTCTTGAGTTCGGAATGAGCTTGGTAGCAATAATCTATGGAGTGTCCTCTCATGTGACAGTGTTTGCAAAAAATGGTATGGTTATCATAGATGATTTGTTGGGTATGCGTCTTTCCGCCTAAAGAGATTTAAATAAATTTAGGAAGCACTACCAAAATACAGCAAATTAGCGACGAATAATTTTCGTCGGCATTAGCGACGGATTTGCGGCAAATAGTCGACGGAGTACCGACGATAAGCCGATATAATTTTTATTTTATTTTAAGGGGAAGAAAAGGTCGCTCATCCGTCGCTAGGGCGTCGGAGATATAGCGACGGATAAGTAACCGTCACTATGCAGTCGATTATTTGGCGGAAATTATTGAGAGAAATGACAGGACAATTCTTCGACTACGTAGCGACGGATGTTCCGTCGGCAAGTATCAAAAAGAGCGACGGCCTAGCGACGGATATAATCCGTCGCTAGTCCGTCGCTAAATAAAGGGCCCAGACTTAAATTGAAACGACGGGGGGAACTTTTCATTCCCCCCAAATTTCATTCTCTCTCCTCTCTCTCTCTCTCCCGCGGAGGTCGGCGACCTCACTCTCCTCTCTCTCTCCCGCGACGGTGATCGGCGACCTCTCATCTCTCTCCCAAAGGTAATCTCTCTCTCTCTCTCTCTCAGTGGTCGTGGGTGTCGTGGGCTGCCGGGGGCGTCGTGGGCTACGGGGGCGGCGAAGACTGAGGGGGTAGCGCGCTCGGGGCAACGCGGGGCTGCGGCAGGTGGCGGGGGGCAACATGCTCCGGGGCAGCGGAGGACGACGGGGGTGGCACGCGCGGGGCAGCGCGGGGCTGGGTGGGCGGCGTGGGGTGGAAGGTGCCGCGGGGGGTGGGAGGGGTGCTGGCGCGTGCGGAGCTGCGGGGGGCGACGGGGGGCAGCGCGCTCCGGGGCAGCGGGGGGCCGGCGGGGGGTGGCGCGCGCGGGGCAGTGCGGGGTACAAATACAATGAGTAGTATCGGCAATATGACAAACCCTAGTTTAAGAAATAGGATATCGGCGATATCGGTAGTATCGACAATTTCGGATCGGTGTATCAGATTTTTTGGTATTCGGAAACAAATAATTATCGGTAGTATCGGATTTTTTTACATGCTTTTACAACCTTATTATGCTTTCAACCTAGGTTCACAATATCGGTAACCCAATACCTTACCCTAATAAGGTAACCCAATATATTCTAATATACTACTTGGTATCTCAAGTTACCAAGTATCTTAACTCTAATATATGAATATCTAACTTAATCTCTAAAACTAAGATACTATACATATCCAATATATATCTATCTAAACTCTAAGCTATCATATCAAAACACACACTCTAATACACTACCATCTAACATATAAGCTATCTAACTTATATCTACTAACCTCATTCTAGACACTAACTTATTACTAACCATCTAACTGACTATCTTATACTTCTAACATCCTTATCCCAATATACTAACTAGTAGTAGGATACCAACATATATTTTCTAAATAACTCTAACATATATCTAACTAACAAAGACCCCCAATGTCAGCATCGGTCAATATTTGGTATCAGTCGGTATCGGATCGAAACATGCCAAACCGTATCGGTATCGGCCGTATCGGATCGGTATCGGCCGATACTTTAAAGAAAATGCAATATGACAAACCCTAGTTTAAGAAATAGAATGAGAAAGTCTATTGCTTTATATATATATATATATATATATATATATATATATATATATATATATATTTTTTTTTTTTTCTATTGCTTTATATATATATATATATATATTTATATATATATATATATATATATATATATATATAAAATAAAACAAATATATATATATATATATATATATATATTTTTATATATATATATATATATATATATAGATATATATATATATATATATATAAATATATATATATATATATATATATATATAAAAATATATATATATATATCAAGGTTCAAAGTATCGGTATCGAACTTTTCCTATAAATATTGGTATCGACGATATCGGTATTATCGGACTATCGGTATCGGTATCGAACTATCGGTATCGGTATCGCACTATTGGTATCAGTATCGGTATCGAACTATCGGTATCGGTATCCGTATGTACTTAGTATCGATCGTAGCAGATTAGTATCGGTATATCGGTTTGGTATAGGTCGTATCGGATGGTATTGACCTTAGCGAATTGGTATCGTCCTATCCGATATGTATCGGCCGTATAGCTAGGATTCGTATCGGATCGATAAGGCCGGTACGAATCCTAGCTATATGGCCTATACATATCGGATAGGACGATACCAATTCGCTAAGGTCAATACCAATTTGATACGGCCTATACCAAACCTATAGACCGATACTAGTCTGATGCGGTCGATACTAAGTACATCTGGCCTATATACTAGCAGATCCACCAGTTACATGATTATATACTAATTCTGTTTAGTTTGCCTTACGATATAGATTTTCACATCCAATCTATGATGGATCGTTATTTCGTTGATCGTACATGGATGTACAAACGACAACACGCGAGCAGAATAGGTGTGAGTGACGATTTTCAGGCAGGCATGGAAGTGTTTCTTAAGTATGCCATGAGCAAAGCTCAATATATGGACGGTAACAAAATCAAGTGTCCATGTCGTAATTGTCGTAATAGACGTTACGAAGAAGTGGTGAGTGTAAGAGATCATTTGACCCGTAAGGGTTTTGTACGTGATTATGGCCTGTGGTCATCGCAAGGTGAACAATATGCGGAAAGACAGGTTGCGAATGCTGCTACTTATGCTTTTGATAATAATGCTGCAACGGATTTTGTCGTCGAAGACGACGAATGCTCTGTTGATTATGGAGACCTGTAGAACCTTGTACGAGATATGGTGTACGATACGGCAGGGCCTAATTTTGATCCGAAGGATCCTAATCCCGAGGTGAAGGAGTTCTATGATATGTTTCAGGATACTGAAACTTCTTTATATCCTGATTGTGAGCCACATTTCGTACTGTCAGTGACGATGCGGTTGTTGAACATAAAGTCCGATTTTAACTTGCCACAAACTTGCTATGATCAGATTATACAACTAATCAAGGAGGTGTTACCGAAGGAATCAAAAGAGCTTCCAAAAAACTTCTACAAGTCGAAGATAATGGTCCGACAACTGGGACTGGGGTACGAGAAGATAGATTGTTGTCGCAACGGCTGCATGTTGTACTACAAGGAGAACGAGGATAAAGAAAGTTGCAGCTTTTGTAATACGGATCGTTACAAGCCAGTCAGGGGAAAAGGAAAGTCAACTAGGAAACGACGTCCTTACAAGTATATACATTACTTGTTGATCATGAAGCGCTTGCAGAGGATGTATATGTCTCAGAATACAGCAGAACACATGACGTGGCACAACGAAGAAGGCACAAAGGACGATGGAGAATTTTCACATCCTTCGGATGGAGAGGCGTAGAAATATTTTGATTTGCGTCATCCAGATTTTGCTGCAGAGCCTAGAAATATACGTCTGAGGCTATGTTCTGATGGCTTCGCCCCTTTCGGGCAGTCGGGATCTCAATACTCCTGTTGGCCGGTCATTCTGACCCCTTACAATCTGCCACCATGTATGTGTATGAAGACTCCTTATATGTTCTTGACAGCTATCATACCGGGTCCCAAAAATTCGACGAAGAATATCGATATATATTTACAGCCGTTGGTGGATGAGCTGAAACAGCTGTGTAAGATCGGCGTCGCGACCTATGATATTTCCAGAAAATAGAACTTTTAGATGAGAGCTTCACTGATGTGGACAATCAATGATTTTCCTGCATACGGTATTCTGTCGGGATGTAGTACTCACGGCACCATGTCTTGTCCGATATGCATGGGAAATAGTAAGGCGTTCCGCCTTATGCATGAAGGAAAAACTTCTTTCTTTGATTGTCATCGTCAATTTCTGCCCGCGAGTCATCCTTGGAGAAAGAACAAGGACACGTTCAGAGCTGGAAAACAAGAATTTTCTCATCCGCCTGCCAGATTATCGGGATACGATATTTGGAAAGATGTAAAGGACTTGCCCAATGTAATGGAAGATCCATCGAACAATCATGTCGATGGGTTCGGACAAAGCTATAACTGGACCAAACAGAGTATCTTCTGGTACTTGCCTTATTAGAAAGATAATCTTATAAGGCATAATCTTGATGTTATGCATATAAAAAAGAATGTGTTCGATAATGTCTTCAATACCGTCATGGATATTAAAGGAAAGACGAAGGACAATCCAAAAGCAAGACAAGACATTGTCGAGATATGCAAGCATCCTTATCTGAACTTGATACAAAGGGGAGCTGCTGGACAATTAAGTAAGCCGATAGCACAATACACATTGAGCAAGAAAGATAGATTAATAATCTGCAAGTGTATATCTACTTTAAGATTTCCCGACGGCTATGTGTCGAATTTGTTTAGATGCGTTGATCTCAATGAACGCAAGCTAATGGGAATGAAAAGTCATGATTGCCACGTGTTTATGGAAAAATTACTGCCCATTGCTTTGAAAGAGTTGTTGCCTTCTGCTGTATGGGTTCCTTTGGCCGAACTATCTATATTCTTTAGGGATATTTGTTCAACTAAGTTGACTGTGCAACACATGGTTGAACTTGAGATGAAGATTATCTTAACAATTTGCAAGTTGGAGAAAATATTTCCTCCTGGCTTCTTCGACAGCATGGAGCATCTACTAATTCATCTAGCATACGAAGCCCGTGTCGGTGCATCTGTTCATTATCGATGGATGTACCCATTTGAAAGGTACATAAAAATCGATATAATTTAAGTTGAATTTCAGTGGATTTTAAAATTCATTCTTAATTCTCAAGATAATTTGACTCTCTAGATACCTACACTATCAAAAGAAGAAAGTTGACAACAAGGCTCAAATAGAGGCTTCGATATGCGAAGCCTATCTTATCGAAGAGGTGTCAAACTTTTGCTCCATTTATTTCGATACTCATGTTAAGACAAATCGAAATAGACCTCAAAGGAATGACGAGGACGTTAAGGATGGAGGTATATTCAATGTAAGGGGCAAGCCTGTTGGGGCTAGTAAAAGACGGTGGTTGACAGACGACGAGTATGATGCCACTCACCGATATGTCTTGTTAAACTGTGACATACAAAAAGTAAGAGATTGGAGAAGTAAGCAGTACACTTGCACTCGTTATAATCTCTAATTTGATGAAGTAAGTGACTACACTTATATATTCTTATTTTCTCTAATAGTGTAGGACACCCGATATTACCGATGAGGGACTTCAAAGAGAGGTTGATTGTACATTTCCGTCATGGTTTCGCAAATACGTAAGTAACTGAGATTATAATTGAGATTATAAATATATAATCTAAAACATTTAAATTATAAATATTTGTTTACATGTTTTATTATCTGAAACAATACTCACTCATGAGAGTGTTCGTTATCTGGCCTTGGGATCGAAGAAGCAAATAAAGACTTTGCCAGGCTATGTCATTAATGGCTTCAGGTTAAAGTCAACTCAGAATGCTATAAATATCAAATTTATCAATGACGGCATTAGTACCAAGGATTTCGGTGTTTGCATAAGAGGCACCATCTATGACGACAAGCCGGACTTTGACTATTATGGAGTGATTCGGGATATTATAGATTTACAATATACTGGCCCATATGATATGCATATTGTGATGTTCAATTGTGAGTGGTTCGATACGACACCAAATATCGGTTGGAGAATCGATAAACAATTTGGATTTGTCGATATAAATCATCGTAGGAGGTATAGAGGGTCCGATACATTTGTGATAGCAAATCAGGCTGTTCAAGTCTACTATACAAGCTACCCAAGACGTCGTAGAGATCGATTTGACTGGTGGGCAGTATGCAAGATTAAATCTAGAAATATATTCAATGTTGGAGACCCAGCATACCAAGAGGACTAGATCGAAAAGTCCCAATACTTGGGACAACACTCGGATACAATGGATGTTGAAGATATTTATAAGAAAAATAGAGAGGAGGAAGAGGTTGATACACAAGACTTACCTGTCAACCAGGGGAGAAAGAGGCGTCTTGTCCTAAATATTGAGGCAGAAGAAAAAGAAGAAGAAGACGAAGAAGAAGAAGAAGAAGAAGAAGAAGAAGAAGAAGAAGAAGAAGAAGAATAAGAAGAAGAAGAAGAAGAAGACGAATTTGATGGGGATGAGGATACAGATGAAATCGACGATGAAGATAAGGATGAGGATGAGGATGAGGAGGAGGAGGAGGATGATGATAAAGACGAGGCCGAGGATGAGAACGAAGATGATGGTTAGGTTAAATATTGTTGTATATTAAAAACATTTCCAATTACGTGAATTAAGTTTGACCTCATAAAAGAAATTACGTAAATTTATGTTTTTTATTCGATTATTTACTTATTGCAGATGGCACTCCTAGTCTTTTTCGTCGCGGCGGTACTCGTCTCCGTACTGGTGATATATATATTTTAGTTTAGAATTTTATATTCATTTACACTTTTATATTATTAATTATGTTTATGTGTTCTATTTATAGGTCATGGTGGCTGGCCGTGGTAGGGGTGCTGGTGGTGGTCGTGGTGGTGCTGGTGGTGGTGGTGGTGGTCGTGGTCATGGTCGTGGTGGTGCTGGTGGTCGTGGTCGCATTCAATCTTCCCGGGATGTGACCCCATCCAGCGACCTCGACCCGGAGAGTACCCCGGGCATAGACGCATCCCGCCGTCGATCCACCACTTCATCGAGGCATGAGTCCAGATCTGCTAGCGGATCCGTTCCGCTATCGGACCCACCAGCAGCGGATCCACCAGTGGATCCCCCAGTTACTGTACAGTGGGCCCCGGAGTACCCCCATATTCGGTTCCATCCGGTTACTGAAGAGTACATGCGCGGGCCCGCGGATCCTCCGACGGTACCAGAGAGGCCGAGAGGCGAGTTCCGACGAGAGCTATGGCCTGCGGGAACCTCGTAAGTAAATTTAAAATATTTTATTAAATTTCTTTCATTTATTCAAGTTAATAATCTAGTCGTTTCTTCTTTGTAGGTTTTTTCCGTTTAATGTTGCCAGGGCTCTTGGAGAAATTATCAGAGCTAACTTCCATGGTCCCTACCTCAACTTTTCGTCGGTGCCCCCAAACTTGAAGTAAGCCTAGCTCGACGAGTTGAGGGTATATATCTATATCTTCTGGTTAATTATTAGTTACTCTTTAATCAATCATTTTTTAAATTATGTGATAATTGAATTTCTATGTTAGACGACATACTGGTGGCCCCCCCATCGCGAGGACGCGATCCGCAGGACCTACAGAAGTGCTGCCTCGAAGAACATACGGGATATGATTTATGACCTGAAAATGGGGCATACGAGGCCGAATTGGATCCGGCAGGAGTATTATGAGGACCTCTTAGGTATGATGAATACTCCTACGTACAAGGAGAAATTGGAGAAGGCGAAGGCGAACCGACATGCCGCGGGACTTCATACGGGGGGATCAAGGCCCCACGCAGCGACACTTGCAGGTCTGGTTAGATACCGTAAATTTATTTCACTATCGAATTAGGTATTATTAATATACGGAGTTAATTAAGTTCTACGAAAATTTCGTATGCAGGCCCAACGGGCGGTGAAGGAGGGAAGGGCGCCAGAATTGGTCACCATATACGATGTGTTCCAGCATACGCACAAAAGATGAAAGGACGAGAGCTTCATCGACGAGAGGGCCAAGGAGAGTGATGTAAGTACTTATGTTTATGAGATTTATGTTAGAATTAATAGTATTCGGACTATAACTTAGGTAAACTTAGGATTCACACTTAACTTAGTAAAACATAGGATTTAGATTACAACTTAGGTAAATCTTATAATATAAACACATTCTTTTGATAGGCTGCGTATCGTGAGGCCCTTAGTCGGACTCAGTTAACTGACACCGAGGATGTCGATGAAACAACGCCCGCCCGGATGCCCTCTTCTTTGGCCGCTCGCAACGACTTGTTCGTAGATACCATCGACGACTTTAAGAAAGGGCTCCTGTACGGAGTCGGCTCCCTAGGGCCGTTGCACATGGCGCCGCAGAGATTTCTACTGACACCGCCTCCTCACGCGGCCCCGACAGACGATGATGTTAGGTCGCAGCTTACGCAGCTGCACGAGGCAGTGCCGTCCTTGCGGGAGCAATTTGCCACATATTTTCTGCCTCCGTCTGCTGCTGGTGTTGGTCCGTCTTCTACTGGTGCCGGTCCGTCGACTGCTGGTGTCGGTCCTTTTTCTGTGGGTCATCTTTCTTTCAACCCTGCTGCCCTTCTGGTACCGCCTTCGACTGTGACGGCACTCCTAGATCTTATATCTCCAGAGCAGCTACGCCGACTTCCGAGCAGTGTCTACGACGACTTGCCACCGTACCTAGTGGAGGAGTATATTCGTCGGTTGCAGCAGGAATTACCACCACCGGGCAATCGAACTCCTCATCCTCCTTAAAATATTGTAATTAAGAAAATTTAGAATATTTGACAAAATTTTGGATTATTTGTGCTATGATCGGATTATAACGACGGATATTAGGCTACTCTTCAGGATAATTGATGTCTATTTTTTATTAATTTGGTTTGGTTTATGTGATTCTTGGATAATTGGTGTGCATTAAATTCGTCTGTGCATATTTGGTCTATATGATTCTTGGATAATTGGTGTGCATTATATATTGGTTTGGTTTATGCATATTTTTGTGAACAGGGAAAGTGCTGTAATTTTTTTCCAAACAAATCTCAGTTAGCGACGGACTAGTGACCGGTTAGCGACGGATATTTCCAGTTTCTGACTAATTTCCAACAGAATTTCCATCGCTAAATGGAGATTTGAAACTATTTCCAGGTAGCGACGGGTGGTCGACGGAATATCCGTCGGCAAGGTTCTGGTGGTATATCATTCGACGGAATAGCGACGGAAAATCCGTCGCCAAGGCGACAGATAATCAGCCACTAATCAGTCGCTCTCTCGACGGCGTAGCGAAGGAAAATCCGTCGACAAGGTTCTGGGAATGCTTGACATTTCGAGAACCATGGCGACGGATAATCAGCCACTAATCAGTCGCTCTATCGACGGTGTAGCGACGGAGTAGCGACAATTTATCCGTCGCCAAGGCTCTGGAAATGTTAAGCATTTCCAGAACATGGTCGACGGATAATCCGTTAGTATTCCGTCGCTAATCTGTCCTTTGTTAGCGATGGCGATCGACGGACTAGCGACGGAACGATACCCTCTGATATACTATTACGATGGTTTACCGATGGAATATCCGTCGCTAGCGTCTACACAGTTAAGTATTTAATACTTGAAATGGACGAAAGCCCGTCGAAAAGTCGTCGCTAATGCATCGTATTGTGAAGACGAAAAGTCATCGCTATTCTGTCGTGCTTCGACTACTTAGCGACGGATCATTTTTAGCGACGAGCTGATTGCCGACGGATTATTTTGGCCAAGATCTGTCAGTTATCGGTCGCTAATACTGATTGCCGACGGATGGGCGACGGATGTGGCCGTCGCTAAATGGATATATTTTGGTAGTGAAGCTCCTTTATCAGGTCTAGCTCCATACAGATTTTGGCATAGTTGGATTTGGTCAGGTTGCGGGTTTCTTCTACCATATCCAGAAAGGTGTCAAATGAGTTAGCAATTCTCTGCAACGCAGCTGCGACAAAGCAAATCAACGGCGGGTTAGAAAGGTGACCTCGGTGGAGACAATCGTCAAATCTTTCTTGCGGTTGAAATCTGGAGACCATTTGACTAATTTTATCGAAAAGGAGTCTATTCTGCCTGAACCTCTCTTCCAAACAATTTTGTGATCATCTTCCGATGTGAGGATAAAAGGATATGTTTGGGGTCGAGAGGAGCAACTCTGTATGCTGATTTGATGCCCCATCCCGCTGTGCATTCCTGAATGCACGCCAACTTGGGGGTACCTTGAGGGGAATTTGAGTATGAGAGTCAGAGAGAATGATTGTGAGAGGGACGAGATGTACGAGCTCGAAAAGAAGAAAGTGATGTTTGCAGCGTTGTCCGATAAGTGGTCGACAGTGTCCGCAAGATCGATATCAATACTAATCTGGTTGGATGGGGTGCTGTGGTCAGGTCTAATCGCAACAAGGTAAGACTTCTGGATGGACAATAGGGAAGCAGAAGGCACAATGGCAGGAATGAGTGAGGATTCGACCGTCGAGGTGAGGGGCGGAGGAGGAAGGGGTACAGTCAGGATGGCGCTGGCAGACGAGGGAGGAGTGAGACTGAGGGAACGAGGGAGGAATTTTGCGCTCAGGGATGAGCCTGAGGGAGGGGAGGAGTCGTCGATGACAACGGATGCACTGGGCTATGGATCACGCCGGTAGGGACAACCCGGGAGGGGGGTGCCCAGGATTGCGCACCTGGAGGTTGCGCTAGGCGGGAATGAGGGTGCGCACCTGAGGTGCACGACATGGTAGATTGTGCCGAGGTATAATACGCGATCGAGAAAAGCTTGAGTAAGTCTGATCCAACAGGAGAAGGGCCAACCGGTGGATCTAGACTGGCACCACCTGGCCAAGGCGCCAGAGGGGGTAAGCAGGAGAGGGTGCAGACTCGAGCTGGCCAGCTGGCCGAGACAGAAAAGCGCCACCAGGCGAAAGAGTGGGTTAGAGAGATGGATTCGAATTCGAATTCGAAAAAAGCAGCATAGATCGGGGGGGAACAGAACCCCAGGGGGAGGGCACGACTACCTACGAGGGACAGGAGTCGCCGGCGGGAAGTGTAGCACCCACTTTTTGGAAATAAGGGTATTTAAGTCATTTTAGTCATTTTGGCTTGTGTTTGTTTTAGCATTTGGTTTAACCTTAGATAATCCATATTAGAGACTAACCATGACATATGATGATCATTTAGCTAATTAGAAATTATATTAGGCTTTGGTCCAATTTAGAAAGCCAATTGACCCTTTTTAGGCTATTTAATTAATTGGCCTTTTAAGCCTTTTTGTTAGTGGGCTTAAACTCAACTTAGATAGAGAAGAGGGGCCCATGAACCAACCCTAACCCTAGAAGGAATAGCCTGGCCGGCCAAATCAGGAAACCTCCTCCCTATGTAAACATTTGCATTGGTTTTGACACCCCTTTTACAGAACCCTAGTTTCCAACTCTCCAAAATCCTAACTTTCTCATCAGACCTCTGTTTCACCTCAAACAAAGTGCGTTGAGATCGTGGGAAGGAGGAGAACTTGCTGGAGCATTGCTAGCAAGGAATTGGAGGCGTTTGTTCAGTGGAAACTGGTCGTCTCATTGTTCGAGGAGTCCGTTTCATTGAGATTTCAACTATCAATAGGTAAACACGTAAACACTATAGTTTTTCCTAATTTTTCTTCATGGTAGCATGCATCTAGTTACCCTCGACCCACCCATGTAGTTTGGTGAAATTTTGTGTCTGTTTGATAGGCGTTTCGGACACGTATCGGCGTAGGGTTTAAAGTGTTTGATGATTGCCACTTAGAATTCAATATTGTTGTTTAGTTAAACTAATTACATGATCATGTAGGCCTTTAGATGTAGATTTTTTATATATATATTTTATGTAGGGTTTCTGTGTCATTTCGTGTACTAAAATTGGGTTGGACACGCAGCACGAGACTGTGTCTCGATGCCCTGCTGCTGCTGTGTCCGTTCTCACTGGACACAGCGACTCGACACATGATTTTTGGGTTATGGGTAGGGGCAATGTCTGTCGTGATGCCCAACAAGTTTGGTTAGGTTTCGTGGAGAGTCGAGTGAGAAATTGACACGGTACGGGTTTTGCACTGTCGCGCGCGCGCCCAGTTCTGGCGTCGGATACGCGAATCGTGCGACTTGGACACGCGTCGTGTGGCCAGTGCAGACACGTGGGCTAGTAGCCCTACATGTGGGCTATATGTAAGAGCGACCACATAGTCGTAGTTTGGTCTGTGTCGAGCCCTAGGTCGCGTGACACGCGTGCACGAGGATTGGGTTCCAGTTCTGATACTCGTGTATCTTGGACACTTCGTGTCCTGTTCCTTGGACACAACTGCACCTAATTTGTATGTTCATATACACGAGACACTTTACCAACCATTAGTTTCGAATATCATTAGATTTTTGAATGGTTTTGGGTCATGTTAAATATTGGGTTGAGTATCAGGTTTTGAGTTCCAATTTTTTTCCTGTTTCAGTATTTTGTTCTGTTCCCATCATATTTTTTCGATGTAAATTTTTGTGTAAACCAAACCTGTAGAGCCTATATTACCATATCTAGGAGATACCTACTAGTTTGCATAGTAGAGAGGGTTGTGTTCGAGTTGGGTTGGCATAGGGTTATTCAAGTATGTAACAAGATAGGGTATCATGTAAGATAGGTAAATTCCTATAACAAATATTGGGTTGGTAGGTTGATCATTGATTTAGGATTGATTTCAATTATTGTCAAGATAGGTTTTAGAGAGTAGGTATTATTGGAATTAGTTGAGTTACAGGTTGTTTAGAGTAGGCTAAAATGGGTATGGTTTGAGATTACCTTGGTTAAACTAGAAATCTTTCTAAGAGATATCCTAGCCTAGAGTTTTAGTAGATGTTAGGGTACTTGTAAACCAAGCTTGAATATACAAAATTATGAATAAAAAACTAGTATCAGTGATTGGTATTGCAACTTGATTGCCATTGCAACTTGATTGCCATATTGATGACATGGAAGTCAGTAACCATGTATACAAATCAATGTCAAAATATATTAAATATAACACATGATATATATGGTTAAGTTTTGGATCAAGTAATTCATGTTTTTGTAATATCACAATCGAGCTATAAATTTCTGGGTACTTAATTTTATATCTTGCTGCTGTAGCAGTAATTCTTTCACAACTTTAGTAGATACTTGTGCTAATATTTCCTGCCTTCTCTTTTGCAGCAGTACTTGAGGTATTGTGGCATAATCTGCTGGCAAATTGGATTATAGTGTTGAATCACCACAGCTCCAAAGAAGAAGGTAGTAGTCCTTGGAACTGGTTGGGCTGCAATGAGTTTCTTCAAAAATCTTGATAGCTTCTTGTACGATGTACAAGTAGTATCACCTCGGAATTATTTTGCATTTATCCCTTTGTTACCAAGTATAACCTGTGGAATGGTCCAGCCACGGAGTATCATTGAGCCAATACGTAACATCATTAGGAAGGTATGGAGATAATTTCCTTTTCTTCCCAACTGACTTATTTTCTTCTCTGACGTTTCAAGTATCTAAACTCTCTTCTTCATATAAGTCTGGTGTCGATGAATTAACTGGGTTTCATGTTTCCCTTTTGGTCGAAAGAAGGTCAGATAAAATTTTTGGAAGGTAAATGCTATAAAATTGATCCACAAAATAAGAAAGCTATTGCCTGTCAGACATAGAGACCAACCTAGATGGTAATGATGAATTTCAATTAGGCTATGACATCTTGGTTGTTGCAACAGGAACCAGGCCAAATACTTCCAATACTCCTGGGTGACACAGATTTATCAATTTCTAAAGGTATGCATGTACATCCACTGTCATTAAAACTTGAACATATTACATGTTAGACTTCTGGAACTAGTTTGTATCTTAAGGTTAATTACTAATTGATCATGATTTCTACATTATCATAGTAATTTTCTTGTCCTACTTTAAGATTTCTTGAGCAGAGTTTATACATGTTTGTACAGGAAATAGATAATGCTCAGAAGATCCGTTGTAGCTTGATAAAATAGGGCAAAACTTCTGAATCTTGCTTTGAGAGTGCAGATTGTTGTATCCTCATTCGATGCGGTGGCCGGATTGGGGTCCGAAAGGACCTATATCGCACTCGCCATGCATATGATGTCGAGCTAGTTCCGATACGGAGGCTGCGGTTTGTAGACCACCACCTCAGGCAGCATGGGCGCTGCAATAGCTGGGCATGATCCAGAACAATGCCTGTAAGCCTAAAGGGGGCTGCCCTAGCATGATGTGCCCGTGCTCCGCAGCCAGCTATTTGAGCACATCGTAAATCCGTAAGAACTCAGAACTAGTTGAAGTAGTTACTCTTGAACTAAAATTTGACATGTTAACTAGTTTGATCAAGTTGTAAATGAAAGCTAAGGACAATGAGGTAGAAAAAAATAAGGGAAACAAATAAGAGGAATTCAAATTGATGTCATGAACTCTTGACTACTACTTTAAATATTTGCCTAAAAATTATGGAATCATATCAAAGTTTCTTACTTGTAAGTGTAACAAAGTGCTTAATCAAAATTTTGGTAAATTAGTCTTCATTCCGTTTTGAGCTGCTAGGCCTCTGATTTAAAAACACCACATTTTAGGAAAAAAAACCTTAAAATAAAATATCGATGGTAACATTTTTTTCCCCAATGGATATTCAATGTTGCAAAGGGCAAAGACGAACTTGAATGTTATGGAAGTTTTCTTCTCAATTGCTAGAGATATCAAGCGAAGTGATCATGGTGAAATCTACAGATATCTGAAGGATTCTGACAAACACATGCTCACGAAGAAGGCTGGACACCAGAAACCACTTAACTATGAGGAAATTCAAAGCTAGAGGAGCTTAGAGGAAGACTGAGAAACTACTTCAAAAATTCAAAGCTAGAGTGAGTTTAGAGGAAAACTGAGAAACTGTTGGAGATGATGGTAAAAGTGTTTGTTCTTTTGATATTTTCTTTTCATTTGTAAGACATTTTGAAGAAGTAGACGAAAAAATCCCATTGGGAAAATATATGGTGGTATTTATATTATACTCATTTTTGTGGTATGTACACTGGTGACTGCCATCCTCTTGTTTAACTGGTATATATAATGGTATCTATATTAGTACTCATCTTTGTGGAATGTACACTGGTGAATATCATCCACTTGTTTGATTGGCTTGATGTAGGTGAACGACAGTATATATTTACTCATTTGATGTGTGATCTTGTAAAATATATTCATTTTAAAAAAAATTCTTATGGTTATAATCGTTATAAAAAATATATACTAACAGTAATAACCGTGGTAATTTCGACTTTTTGTAATGGTTATAAATGTGAGAGAAAAAAATCTTTCTAATAGTAATAACCGTTACTAATTATTATTTTTATAACGGTAATAACCGTTACTAATTATTATTTTTCTAACGGTAATAACCGTTGCAAAATATTTCTTTGGTCACAGTTATAACCGTTACAAGACAAATGCCACGCCCAATTTGTCATGGTTGTTAGCGTTACCAATATTATTTGTCACGGTAATAACCGTTGGTAATCGTCTATTTTGGTGTAGTGGACCACAGTGCCTCTTGTTCCAGCTCAGGTGGGCCCATCTGCTACTTTTGGAGGTGCTCCTCCACCAGTTCTGGGGACTACCCCAGGAGTGCAGGGGATGCTACCACTACCGCCCTAGGGGATAATTGATGCGGCACAGTATTTCGCTCTCATACAGCAGAAGATGGAGATACAGCAACGCCAGATAGATGACATGAGACAGGGCATTGTAATGCCCACCAGTTAGCGATGGTGGCAATGGAGAGGGCAACTGCCCCACCCCAAGGAGGACAGATTCAGCCACACCAGCCGAGGACTCCAGGTATTCAGGACTTCCAGAAGATGAGGCCGCGGGACTTCAAGGGTACGGAGGGTATCCTTTACGCGGACGACTGGATCGAGCACATAGAGGAGATTTTCCGTCTCACAGAGATACCGGCTAGACTCCAGGTGGAAGCAGCAGGCAGTATGATACAGGACCTTGCCCGCACTTGGTACCAGACCAACCCCAGGGTTGGTACTACGGGGCAACCTTGGGAGGCTTTTAAGAAGCTTTTCAAGGAGAAGTTATTCCCCGATACTGCACTTGGCGCGTTGGAGATGCAGTTTGAGAACCTGGTTCAGGGGAACCAGACTGTAAAGGAGTATGCCGGAGAGTTCTGTCGTCTAGGCAGATTTGTGGAGGGCCTTAGCGAGACAGCGAAGGCTAGGAGATTCAGGAAGGGTTTGGTTAAGGAAGTCAAGTCCTTAACCAAGAGCAACAGGAATGCTACATTTGAGGAGATTTTGATGGGAGCCATGGCAGCAGAAGATGATCTGGAGCTGAAGCAGAAGAGGGGTCGTGATTTTCATACAGCTAGTGGCAGTGGAGGACCAACCAAGAAGCCTCATTTTCAGCAGCAGCATCAGCAGAGGTCCTTCCAATAGCAGAGGCCATTCCAACAAGCACAGTAGAGACAGGGTCAGCAGGTACCGAGATAGCAGCAGGCTACCACTTTTGACTTCTGTAGGAAGCCAGGGCACAGGTGGAGTGAGTGCAGGAAAAGACTAGGCAAGTGCCTACTCTGTGGTTCATCAGAGCATCAGTTGAGGGACTGTCCTGAGGCTTTCGGGCATAAAGGACAGGGAGCAGGGACCAAGGCACCAGTGGAGCAGCAGAGGGGACCCTTACCGACTCAGCAGTAGAAGTTTGTTCAGCATCAGCAGCAGGCCAGAGGATGCCAGCAGGGGCAAGCTTTCACCATGGCAGCGGAGGATACCGAGGCAGTAGGCGATCTGATAGCAGGTTCTGTTCATATCGACTCTTTTCCCGCATTCACATTATTTGATTCGGGTGCTTCCCATAGCTTCGTATCTGTATCTTTTGCCATTAGACACCAGCTTTCTTCTGAACCTTTGCCTAGGACTTGCAAGATCACGACTGGGGGTGGTATTATCCTCGTCAGTGATGTTTGCAAGGATCGAAGAGTAGTTTTGGGAGGCCGAGAATTGGTTGTGAGTTTGCTCGTGATGCCACTACCGAACTACGATATTGTACTCGGTATGGATTGGTTGAGCAGGCACCATGTCAGTATAGATTGCCGTGGGGGTAGGGTTCTTTTCAGCATGCCAGGAGAGCCAGAGTTCGAGTTCACCAGGCGAAAATCAGAGCAGAGCAGCTGAGTTTTCTGCGGAGCTTCAGCAGAGGAGCAGAGTGTGCCACATCTACTAATAGCTGAGTTTATGGATGTGTTTCCGAAGGAGTTGCTAGGGTTGCCTCCGGACAGGGATGTGGAGTTCTCTATAGATTTTATACCCGGCGCAGAGCCGATATCTCAGCATGTTTATAGAGTGAACAACAGTGAGCTAGTGGAGCTGAAGAAGCAAGTGGATGAGTTGTAGGACAAGGGCTTCATCCGATCGAGTTCTTCACCATGGGGTGCACTATTACTCTTTGTACCGAAGAAGAATGGGTCGGTACGGATGTGTAGCGACTACAGGGCACTCAATAGCCTCACGATCAAGAACTAGTACCCGTTGCGGAGGATTGATGACCTGTTCGATCAGCTGAGCGGAGCAAAGGTATTTTCCAAGATTGATCTGAGGTCAGGATATCATCAGGGAAAGGTGAAGAAGGAGGATATCCCGAAGACGGCTTTCAGGACTCGGTATGGCCAGTTTGAGTTCATGGTAATGCCGTTTGGGTTAACTAACGTCCCGACGTTGTTCATAAACTTGATGAACAAGGTGTTCCACCAGTACTTGGACAAGTTTGTGGTGGTGTTCATCGATGACATTTTAGTGTATTTAAAGACCCCAGAGGAGCATAAGGAGCATTTGAGAGTGGTTCTAGAGACTCTCAGGAAGGAACAGCTGTACGGCAAGCTCTCGAAGTGTGAGTTCTTTTTGGATCGAGTTGATTTCTTAGGTCATGTGGTGACCGGAGATGGGATCTCAGTCAACCCGAAGAAGATCAGAGCAGTTGAGGCGTGGATAGCACCGAGTTCAGTTGCAGAGATCAGGAGCTTTTTGGGATTGGCGGGGTACTACAGGAGGTTTGTTCATGATTTCTTCCAGATTGTAGAGCCATTGACTAGGCTGACCCAGAAGGACGCAGAGTTTGTCTGGTCAGAGGAGTGTCAGGTTGCTTTTGATGAGCTGAAAAAGCGACTAACGACAGCCCCGATTTTGACGTTGCCATCAGGATCAGACGGGTTCACTATCTACAGTGACGCCTCAGAGAAGGGTTTGGGTTGTGTTTTGCAGCAGCATAGAAAGGTGATTGCCTATGCATCCAGGCAGTTACGTCCGCATGAGAAGAACTACCCTACCCATGACTTGGAGTTGGCGGCGGTTATCTTTGCTCTGAAGCTATGGAAGCACTATCTATACGGAGAGTGTGTGGAGATCTTCACAGACCATAAGAGCTTGAAGTATATGTTTACACAGAAAGAGCTGAACATGAGGCAGTACAGATGGTTGGAGTTGATAAAGGACTTCGATATTTCATTGCAGTACCATCCAGGGAAGGCCAATGTGGTTACCGATGCCTTGAGTAGGTATCCGGTAGCTATGTGCTTGATGATGGATCATCATCTATTAGTAGATTTGGAGAGTTTGGGGATCGAGGTGATCGTGCCAGGAGTTCAGATACAGATATGGGGCCTACAGATTCAATCAGACTTGATAGAGAGGATCAAGTCAGCTCAGTTCGACGATGTTACTCTGTGGTGCATTCGAGAGCAGGTTCGAGCAGGATTGGCAGATATGGAGTTCGTCATTACGGAGGATGGTACATTGAGGCACGGTTCCAGACTGTGCGTGCCTAGCGGAGAGCTTCGGAAGCAGGTTATGTAGGAGGCCTATCGCTCTTAGTACACTATACATCCAGGTGCCAACAAGATGTATAGAGACTTGAAGGGGCATGTATGGTGGTATGGGATGAAGCGGGAGGTAGCACGCTTCGTAGCCAGGTGTCTAGTCTGTCAGCAGGTTAAGGCAGAGAGGCAGAGGCCAAGAGGACTGTTGCAGCCATTGCCCATTCTGGAGTGGAAGTGGGAGCACATCACGATGGATTTTGTTTCGGGATTGTCGCGTACACCAGGAGAAAAAGATGCGATTTGGGTCATCGTGGACAGGTTGACCAAATCGGCCCACTTTTTGCCATTCAAAGTGGGGACGTCTACGGAGAAGCTAGCGGAGTTGTATATGCGACAGATTGTCAGGATACATGGAGTTCCGGTGAGCATTATCTCGGATCAGGATAGTCGCTTTACTTTCCATTTCTGGCAGAGTTTGCAGACTAGTTTGGGCAGTCAGCTCAAATTTAGTACTGCATACCACCCTCAGACGGACGGACAGTCGGAGAGGACTATTCAGACTCTCGAGGACATGCTGCGGACTTGTGTCCTAGATTTTGGAGGTTCTTGGGAGGACCATTTGCATTTTGTGGAGTTTGCATATAATAACAGCTTCCAAGCCAGTATTGAGATGTCAACATTCGAGGCCTTGTACGGACGTAGATGTCGTACTCCTTTATCTTGGGATGGCGTTGGAGAGCGAGCTTTATTGGGACCGGAGATGGTTGTTGACGCAGCCGAGAAGGTGAAGCTCATCAGGGATCGACTTCGCGTGGCGCAGGACAGACAGCGGTATTGGGCCGACAGCCACCGAAGACCCTTGCAGTTTGAGGTATAGCTTAGACTTAGGATTAGAATCTTGTTGGTTGTGTTTTGTTGATTGTGTGATTATTATTAGTTAATTGAGACCATGCTTGTGCTAGGTTGGAGATATGGTACTCTTGAGGATTTCACCGACTCGAGGCACTATTCATTTCGGTGGAGGAGTGTAAGCCCCCTGAATTTCAGGATTTATTTTAAATTTTCTAAATGAATTATTTTTGATAAGTATTTTATATTAATTTAAATACGTATTTTGTAGCGTATTTCGTATTCTCTTGGTTTCCAGAATGCTTTAAATTTTTTTCTAACTTATAGATTTTCTCCTTGGCCGGCATACCGCCAGTATACCGGAGTATACCGATGGCATACCGCCCGGACAGTTTTTCTACACTTTAGATATTTTCGATTTATGATATTTTCATGAATAGTGTTTCGAATATTTTCATGAATAGTGTTTAGATATTTTTGTAAATAGTGTTTAAGATATTTTCGTGAATAGTGTAGATACACTATATTATCCAATAGATAATTGGTTTTGTTTGAATGGCCATGATTGACCTAGACTTTCACATGGATCACGATCCGACGGCTAAGATTAATTTCCCCTTCTATATATACCATTTCGCTTTCTCTTTCCTCTCTCTTTTCATTCTCTTCACTCTCTCTTCATTTCTTATTCCCTTCTCTTCCCTTGGAGCGTGCCAAGAGCTTGGCCTTGAGGTCTAGAGTGTGGTTTCGTACCCCTCTTGGTGGTGGAGTAGAAGATTAGGCTTGGAGCTTAACCTAGGCAAGTGCATCTTGCTCGAATGTGACATGACCATACTTTATTTTTGTTTTCCATAGAAACTAAAGTTTTATTGGCCTATAATTTGTTTCTTTAAATTTTTAACATGTTTAGTATATAGCACTTTTGGTTTTGATCGACAGTATTGCGTAGATCTGAGTTTCTAGATATTATTTTCAAGTAATTTGAGGTTTTGGTCTATCAAATGTTTTGATTTGTAAAAACTAATACTTCCATGTTGTAGGAAATTCAATTCTATTCAATTTTGACTTTTGAAAGTCCGAATTTCGATTTAAAACGAAGTTTTTATGGCCGAAACAAGTTTTGAGTTCAAAAATCAACTTTCTGCGACGGTTCGGAAAATCCGTCGGAAATCCGCGGAAATCCGTCGGAAAATCCGAACTTTCACCACAAAACTTGCTGTGACGGAACGGAAAATCCGTCGGCAATCCGCAGTAATCCGCCGGATAATCCGGTAGGCTGTTTTTGAATTTTTATATATATTTAAGTGCTGTAAAAATCTGGGAAAAATTATATTTAAATACTATGTTAATTTAGCTAATTTATTATAATTTTTTCAGCATTTAATAAGTACTTTTGGTATTTTATAAAAAATAGGAAAACAGAGCTCATTTTCAGGATACATATGTTTGTTGATATTTAATAAATATTTATGAAGGTTTATAAATTCTAGAAAAATTAGTATAAATTTCTATAATTAACAAGGATCATTTTGGTACTTTATTTTATGTAAAATTGAGCTTTTTGTCTATCTCAAAAATTGTTGGAACTCAGTGTACAGTTTGATTTATTTATTGAATAGTTACGACTTACAATATTTTGTGTTGTTTTGAGTTATTGTAGTATTGGACCAACCCCTACACTAGTGTAAAGACCCTAGAAAGTTAGTTTGGATATAGTGTTGCCCCACATTGGACTTGGAATTGACCGGAGTTGACCAGTTGACCAAAGTCAACTATAAGTCAACCTCTGACCCAGTTTGTCTTAGTTTGCCCTAGTTGACCTAGACATTATAGTATGTCTTTTCACCCTGATTAGCTATTGTATTATCTCATCTTTAGGACTGTGGCTTCACTCCGAGTCTTGATTCATATTGACAGCAGGATCCCAGGCAAGTACATCTAAAAACTCATTTACTGTCTTTTAATGCTAGAACATGTATTAACCCGGTTAAAATACTGATCCTTGAGATAACAAGTTATATCTTCACATGTTATATTACTTTCAGTACCTGCCATGCTAATAAAAACGGGTTAAGGGAAAACTGCTAGTAGAGTACGTGAACATGACCCCCTTCTCCGTATGTACTTACCGCTCTCGGTGCCATTCTATATGTGACCTTGCCGTATGTTCTGGTCCCGCATTTGTGTATGGATATATACCGATGTCGTTATGTGTACGTATGTGCACATCAGAAAATTGATATGTACCGCTGTACATCCTATTCACCTATTGACTGATTCACGTACATACTACAGTTTTAAACTTTTAAACTATATGTTGTCATTTCTAAAAAGAACCAATTAAACCATGATATGCCATGTTCCCTATGTTACCATGATACTGTGATCCCAGTTGTACCATGAGGCAATGTTTTCCAGTATTTCCTGTTTTATAGACTTATCACACCACGATTCTTGTTGTACATCTCTTTCATTATATGTTCAGTACTTTAGTTGTAGAGGTTGTACTTGCTCCCATCCTGACAGAATAACGTTGTAGGTATACTTTCGAGGAGGAAATGCTATGTGTTACATATTATGGCACTAATTTTGAGGACCTGGCCTTAGCTCCAGAAGAGGCCCCAGCGGGGAACCTTGCTTAGTTATCTTTCTTGTGTTTTGAGACTTAGACTTTGTCTGTACTTATATTTGGATACTGGACTTTGTCTCTAGTTGGATACTTTGGAAGTGTATTATTAAGTCTGTACTTGTTTACCTTCGCTTATAGATGCTGTGTTGTGATAAACCTTTAAAATTAATTTTTAGAACTGTTAGCAGCTTAGATCCTTTATTGTCTATTCTTAGAACAGCTTACTACGCTTTAACAAGCGTAGGCTGGACATGGCTCGGCCCGGCCCAACAATTTGGGTAGCGGGTCGTGACATGTTTTTAGTGGTGGCCCCATGCAGGTCCAGACTTAAGTTGTTTGGTTACGTTATTGTACCAAACATGCCTGCAATTAGGATCTAGGACAACTTGTTAACACTAGGGATAAACATTTAGAACACCTAGAGGATATCTAGGATTGCAACATAGGAGAACTCGTCACAGCATAGGACCGTTAACTGTATTTAGTCTCTTGCTTGAATTCAGTGGGTCAATTTTGACCAGGATAGTACCCCTTGGGATGGCCTCTGAGGATCTTACTCTAATCTTATCTCGAAATCTGTTTTCACCTGTTTTATTTGCTCTCCTCTAAATTTGTTGTTGAATTTAATTCCTGATTTTCGTTGTTGACTTTGATCTTGCATCGTGATAAATTTTGTGGATTAAATTTTTATATATCCTGATAAGATAAACGTCTGCTTTATTTATGGAGTTTAGAATTTATCGCAGCCATATTAGCTGGCATGACAAAAACATAGAGCCTGATTTTGGATATACTATCCTATTTATAGAATTTAGATTTTCTCGCAGCCATACCGGTTGGCGTGGCGAGGATTCTAGATAATATGATTTTAGGGTGTATACCATAGTTATGACTCTATCCTTTATTGCATCTAAGCTTACTGGTGGGGCAAAAATTCTGGCAACATGATTTCAGGAAGACGTGTATGGTTATCAGATCATATCTCAACTTGGTTCACTTCGTTATGACCGAATGAGCAAGAATAAATTCTTATTATCATTCTTCCCCGTCTTGATTAACTCTGTTCTATCTACATCTACAACTAGGATTATAGGCTCTCTAGGACTCTCCAATAGAATTTCTTTCGCGTTATCTTTTGGACATAGTTATTTTTGTATTCCATCTTTCCTATGACTTGACTAAACTCTTCTTTGTTAACCACTTGGATAATTTTTCTCGTTATGTATCTCGTTGTCTTCTTACCATTCTTGGAGATATTCTAATAAACTTTCCAGTCTTGCTTGACCCTTTAACTTGTTTGGACACTGTTATGGATTGCTTGACCCAGTCTTAGGCCTTGTTACCTTTTATTTGATAGACGACCGAAATAGCCAAACCTTGTTAACTGATTCTGTAGTATAGCTATAAATGTATTGTGTGATTGTGATAAGTACTTTTCCTAGGGATTGGTTAGATTAAGCTTATAGGACAAGTATGGTTGACTGACTATAGTAGACTTGGAAACCATTAAGAACGATTGTATTGATAGTATGACTTGATGATAGGGTATCTAAGATGGAGAAATGAGATAGTATATTGTTGTGACTATGGATTGAGGATTAGAATCTTGTGCTTAGAGTTTGAGGATTGAGTATTCGTAGGACTTTGATGACCAAGTGATTATTGGTTATCTATAGCTGATTACATGTGATTAGAGGGTAGATCGATATGTGGATTGATATAGAATAAGTTAGAATGAGATATGATATTGCGTACCAGATCGAAAAGATATCAGTTAAAAAGACAAGGAACAAGACAGAGACATATGTACATTGGTAATTAATAAATCGGGAGTTTGAACTCGAGGATTTATATTCGGAGGACTTGTTGAGTAAAAGAAGAAGGCTCTACGCCAAGGATAAGTATTGAACGTATAATTTCAAAGAGAAACTGTAGAAAAGGACTGACGACAAATAATACTAAGGGCCTGTGGATTGATAGAATATGGATACTTAGGATACGACAAGGAAATCAAGTATTTACAATTGAGATTGAAAATATGGTTGACGATCAAGCATTGTAAGTTTATAAATATACCCAGAGAATGACCTATATATTTTAGGGTATACATAAATGTTCCATGTTAGTATGGAAGATTCTAAAGGATATATGACGTAGTTTATGATAGAAGGACTTTGTTGAACCTGAACCAAAAAGATTGTAAAGAGAAACGGAAGAGATGATTATAAGGGTAGCAGATTGAGTATCGTAGCCAGAGCATGTACATGTTATAGTTGACCTATTGGATGATTTTTAATTTCGAGGACGAAATTTTTTGCAAGGTGGGTAGGATGTAAGCCCCCTGAATTTCAGGGTTTATTTTAAATTTTCTAAATAAATTATTTTCGATAAGTATTTTATATTAATTTAAATACGTATTTTGCAGCGTATTTCGTATTCTCTTGGTTTCCGGAATGCTTTAAATTTTTTCCTAACTTATAGATTTTCTCCTTGGCCGGCATACCGCCAGTATACTGGAGTATACCGATGGCATACTGCCCGGACAGTTTCTCTACACTTTAGATATTTTCGGTTTATGATATTTTCATGAATAGTATTTCGGATATTTTCATGAATAGTATTTAGATATTTTCGTGAATAGTATTTAAGATATTTTCGTGAATAGTGTAGATATACTCCATTATCCAATGGATAAATGGTTTTGTTTGAATGGCCATGATTGACCTAGACTTTCACATGGATCACGATCCGACGACTAAGATTAATTCCCCCTTCTATATATACCATTTCACTTTCTCTCTCCTCTCTCTTTTCATTCTCTTCACTCTCTCTTCATTTCTTATTCCCTTCTCTTCCCTTGGAGCTTGCCAAGAGCTTGGCCTTGAGGTCTAGAGTGTGGTTTCGTACCCCTCTTGGTGGTGGAGTAGAAGATTAGGCTTGGAGCTTAACCTAGGCAAGTGCATCTTGATCAAAAGTGATATGACCATACTTTATTTTTGTTTTCCAAAGAAACTAAAGTTTTATTGGCCTATAATTTGCTTCTTTAAATTGTTAACATGTTTAGTATATAGCACTTTTGGTTTTGATCGACAGTATTGCGTAGATCTGAGTTTCTAGATATGATTTTTGAGTATTTTGTGGTTTTGATCTATCAAATGTTTTGATTTGTGAAAACTAATACTTCCATGTTGTAGGAAATTCAATTCTATTCAATTTTGACTTTTGAAAGTCCGAATTTCGATTTAAAACGAAGTTTTTATGGCCGAAACTAGTTTTGAGTTCAAAAATCAACTTTCTGCGACGGTTCGGAAAATCCGTCGAAAATCCGCGGAAATCCGTCGGAAAATTCGAACTTTCACCACAAAATTTGCTATGACGGAACGGAAAATCCGTCGGTAATCTGCAGTAATCCGCCGGATAATCCGGTAGGCTGTTTTTGAATTTTTATATATGTTTTAAGTGCTGTAAAAATCTGAGAAAAATTATATTTAGATACTATGTTAATTTAGCTAATTTATTATAATTTTTTCAGTATTTAATAAGTACTTTTGGTATTTTATAAAAAATATGAAAACAGAGCTCATTTTTAGGATACATATGTTTGTTGATTTTTAATAAATATTTATGAAGGTTTATAAATTCTAGAAAAATTAGTATAAATTTATATAATTAACAAGGATCATTTTGGTACTTTATTTTATGTAAAATTGAACTTTTTGTCTATCTTAAAAATTGTTGGAACTCAGTGTACAATTTGATTTATTTATTGAATAGTTACGACTTGCAATATTTTGTGTTATTTTGAGTTATTGTAGTATTGGACCACCCCCTACACTAGTGTAAAGACCCTAGAAAGTTAGTTTGGATATAGTGTCGCCCCACATTGGACTTGGAATTGACCGGAGTTGACCAGTTGACCAAAGTCAACTATAAGTCAACCTCTGACCCAGTTTGTCTTAGTTTGTCCTAGTTGACCTAGACATTATAGTATATCTTTTCACCCTGATTAGCTATTGTATTATCTCATCTTTAGGACTGTGGCTTCACTCCGAGCCTTGATTCATATTGACAGCAGGATCCCAGGCAAGTACATCTACAAACTCATTTACTGTCTTTTAATGCTAGAACATGTATTAACCCTGTTAAAATACTGATCCTTGAGATAACAAGTTATATCTTCACATGTTATATTACTTTCAGTACCTGCCATTCTTGTACTACTCCCAGTATCTCTCACATATTTTTACTGTTCTCGTATCTCTCATATGTTAATAAAAACGGGTTGAAGGAAAACTGCTAGTAGAGTACGTGAACCTGACCCCTTTTCCGTATGTACTTACCGCGTTCGGTGCCATTCTATATGTGACCTTGCCGTATGTTCTGGTCCCGCGTTTGTGTATGGATATACACCGATGTCGTTATGTGTACGTATGTGCACATCAGAAAATTGATATGTACCGCTGTACATCCTATTCACCTATTGACCGATTCACGTACATACTACAGTTTTAAACTTTTAAACTATATGTTGTCATTTCTAAAAAGAACCAATTAAACCATGATATGCCATGGTTCCTATGTTACCATGATACTGTGATCCCAGTTGTACCATGAGGCAATGTTTTCCAGTATTTCCTGTTTTATAGACTTATCACACCATGATTCTTGTTGTACATCTCTTGCATTATATGTTCAGTACTTTAATTGTAGAGGTTGTACTTGCTCCCGTCCTGACAGGATAACGTTGTAGGTATACTTTCGAGGAGGAAATGCTATGTGTTACATATTATGGCACTGATTTTGAGGACCTGGCCATATGTAACACCCAGTTTTCTGAAATTGGGATATTTTTGAAAATTTATTATTTTTATTATTTATTAGTGGTATTTTAGTCATGATATGATCTTTGGTGATTTTTAGTTAATTAAAACTATTTTCTAAGTCATGACTTATGATTTTATGACTTTACTAGTATAACCCTAGTGTAAACCCTAGAGATTTCATAACCTAGAGACTAACCATGATCATGTGAGCTTAGCCATAGGCTTAGAACATCAAATTAGTGATTTTTGGCCAAAAGGGTATTTTGGTAATTTACTAGACTTTATTTGTGATTATGTGATTTTAATATTAATTAATCATGGTTAAGTATCATGATTAG
This sequence comes from Iris pallida, assembly GCA_029216955.1. Taxonomy (NCBI): domain Eukaryota; kingdom Viridiplantae; phylum Streptophyta; class Magnoliopsida; order Asparagales; family Iridaceae; genus Iris; species Iris pallida. Next base: position 10,329,544 of record JANAVB010031419.1, read on the forward strand.
TTCCTAACCTATCTCACCCTAATCTAGAGGTTAGCTACTAACCTAGAAGCTTTGGGATGGATATTTAGTCATGGGTTAAAGTGGCATAAATATCTAGATTGCCTTTATTGATATTTTGCTTAAACCATTCAAAATATCTCAACCTTTACACAAAAGTCTTGCCTTAACCATGAAGGAAAGGGCAAGGACACCCCTCCTTGCCATGGCCGGCCAAGGACCCCCCCTAGCAGCCACACATTCTATATAATCCCCTTACATTAATTCATGAACATTTTACATGAATTTTAATCCCACAAAATCCCATTTTCTTCAAACACCCACAACTTGATCAATTTTGATCCAAATTCACTCTAGTCTTTTGCATTGGGACCCTACAACATCAAGGGTGCTAAGGGAGGCTAGTAATCCAGAATTTGGAAGCTTTGGGCATCACCAAGTTGAAGGAAGCACACCCCCCTCTTCATTGATTTTTCCTTAGAATTGCACAAATAGGTAAATGCCCTCAAACTTAGTTAAAACTCTGTTTTTTCTTCATAAATGCATGCATATAGGACTACCCTAACTGTGGGTCAAGTTTGGTAGGATTTAGAGTTGGTTTGGTGTCCGTATCGGACACGTATCCTAGCCTATAAACCCTTGTTTGGTGAAATACCACAGAGGATCTGTTTTTGTTGAAATGTAAAACAAATTACACTTTCATGTAGCCCTAGACATGTAGGTCACAGACCAACTTGACTGAGCATGTTTTTGTGCCGTGTCCGTGTCCAAAATGGACACGAACCCACTGCACGAGCACGTGCGCGCATGCCCTGCTACCACACCCTTCGTGCTCACTGCACAGAGCACTAGGACACGTGCAATTTAACTCGGACACGGGGGCAATGTCTGCGAGCATGCCACCAAAGTTTGGTGTCGTGTCGAGTAAGAAATCTTACTCGCACTGGACACGCGCTGTCAGCGCACACGTACGCGGGGGCAACTTCGCGCGTGTCGTGTCGCGCGGACACGACACTTGGGCACCTCGTGGTGACACGAGCATGTAGCCCATCATATGGCGTACATGAGGACACGAGCACGAGATGAGTCGTGTCCTGTGTCGCGAGCACGAGACGTGCAACCGCGTGCACGATGCGGTCGAAACGTGTGTATCAGTCGTATTTTTACGACTGATACGGGTTTCGTATCGTGTCCAGGAGTGTCGTGGACACGTGTCAGTGTGTGGATCGTGTAGCCCTATATGTGGGCTACACGTGTGTATGACCACGAGACGTGTCGTGTCTCGTGGTGTGTCCATGAGCGTGTGGAACGCGTGCACGACGCTGTGGACGCGTGTGAGTATCAGGATTTACCCGATTGGGTTTTGTGAGTCGTGGACACTTCAATTCGTGTCGTGGTGTCGTGTCTGGTACCTAGGACACTAGGGGACACTTGGGGCATCAATTACCAACCTATGGATTCGAGTCTTAGCTCGATTTTGTGTGTGAAATTGGGTTTACCTAGTTTCAAGTGCACAGTACCTTTATTCCAGATTTTGGGTTATTCCCAGTTTTGCAAATTCGAATTTCAAACCTAATTTTAATATGATTTATACATGTATTAGTGTGTTTTTAGTATATATATACGTAGTATATATGTATGTGTGAGTGTAGGTGAGTTTTGAGGATTTGTAGTTGTGTATACTTGTAGTTGTGTATGTATATACATATACATGTATATATGTGCACTGTGTATTTGTGCACTGTGTTATGTTTGGGGGCTGTTTCCTAATTCCAGGAAACTGGAACCCCTCCCCCCTTTCCTGTCAGTGAGTCCAGCCCTCTCTCTCACTGTTCAGTAATTCACTCCCTCTCTTCCTTTCTTCCCTCTCTATATATATGTAATATATATATAGGTTTGTATATATATATGTATATATATATATATATATATATATATATATATATATATATATGATATATACATTTTTGGTATTGTATATAGTTATGCCCATATTGATATATAGGTAGTAGGTAGATGTGTATATATATATATATATATATATATATATATATATATATATATATATATATATATATATATATATGACTCACTAAGTATAGGTTATATGGAAACCTATGACAATAGCCTATGGCCAAGATACTAGCCTATGGCCTTGGGGCTAACCTAATGACCAAAATCCTAACTAATTGACCCTTGTTGACTAAGGGTTGACCAAAGTCAACCTTAGGTCAAATTTGACCTAGTTAACCTAGAATTGACTAGGAATGACCTAAAATAACTAGTTTAACTAGTTTGACTAAAACCCTAACTAGTGTGACCTAGTTTGACTGTTGAGTTGACCAAGAGTTGACTTTTGACCAGATTGACCTAGAATTATGTAGTATGCATTGTATACTTTATTTTTACCATTGTGGATACATTGTGACTTGTATTGCTCTGATTATGAGCCATACATCTCTCCTCAGGCAATATATCCTTTTCAGACATTCAGTTATCAGGCGAGTACATTCTCTGACCGTTTTATACTTGCCATGATTTATATTCTTGCTCTAGATTACTTTACTTGATGCTGACACGATTGTTATCATGGATTGGTACTATATGGATCTTTTCATGAGATGTTATCCCCCTCGGGAGCATCAGATACTTTTGTCACGTGTGTTTCACTTACATCATGTATCTCATGCTTCTATTATCATGTATCTTCATGTATCAGCTAGTGACTCATGTACTCTTATAATTACCGAGCCTTCATGAATCTTCATGAATCACTCACGTATCACCCAATTATGGGCTTATCACGAATCTTAACGTAACATGAATGGATCCTTGTGTATTGATTGGGGAAACGGGGGAGTAGAAGTGGACATGTGAATAATTCTAAAGTAGTATAATCATGTGCAAACTCAGTAGTATAATCATGTATAAATTCTAGCCATTCATATGCCTATCTTGTACTCTACATCACTAGCCACTTACAGTTCTCTATATACAGTAGATATTTCCTTTACAGCTATCTCTTTTACTACATGTATCTTCCTTCAGCAGTTCCTGTATTTTACTCTATTGCATGCTTTATATTTCCTATCATACTATGCACTGCGTGAGATGTATTGTACTCGTTGCTGTCCTGACTGGACCTGTTGAAAATATTACAGAGGATGACGATGAGGCCCTGGTGTCTACCTATTATGGAGCAGGACTAGATGATACTTATGTTGTGGACCCTCAGCAGGATCCACCTGCAGCTGAGGATGTTGCCCCAGTAGTCTAGGCTAGTTTAGCTAGACAGTCTTTTCTGTATTATCATTTTGTCTCACATCTGAGTTGTATTTTGAGATGTTGAGATATATAGACTCTTAGACTTATTGTATTATGAGTTGACATTCTGATGTTATGTTATCCTAGACACTTGGACTTATTTCATCTATGATACTGTTCTCTTGAGTTACTATCTATCTATCTGTCTTTCATTCTTCTACCTAGATATGATTGAGATTGTTTTCAGTTTGTCACCTCCATTCGGAGAGTATAAACTGTACAGGTACTTTTATATTGTTAGATGATTGACCTAGGACAGCGTTCTACCGTCGACACTGCGACGTAGGCTGGACGTACCCACTTCTCGTGCCCTTACTCTAGTGTGCGGGTCGTGACACATTTTTAGTGGTGGTCCATGCAGGTCCTGTTTATGTAGTGGTATTCGAACTAGAGTATCACTACAGCCTGTGATAGGATTTGAGGAATAGGTTTAGTAAGAGAGGATACTCAATCACTGTTAGGATACCTTGAGAGATTCCTGGGATGAACCTTGTGAATCTCGTTTTGAATTACGATTTAAACTCCTTTTCCCTTGATTGAATTTGATTTTGGAGGATTCACTGTAGAACTTTGAATCCTGGTGTTAGTTGATGATTTAAAATTTTTGTAGTTGTTAATTTTAATTTCTTTGTGTTAGATTAATATCTTTTATTTTAGGGTACTCAATCACATTATGAGAAAACTCTCATCTGTTTCTTGCCATCTAATCCTCTTGCTAATTGCTTTCCATTGAAATGAACTGTCCCCTCTATTTTTGCATCTTGCTCAACTCTTTCTACCAAACTATGTGACTGTATCCCAAACCTGACTTACTCGACTTTTCCTCAAATAAAGACTTTATTGAGACCTTCTAACCTTGACCTTTGATTTGATCGAACCCTAACTATATTCATCTAGTAGCCTATCTATCCCTAGGGCTGTGTTCCTAAATTATTTACTGGATTCCTAATTAATTTTATTCTATGGGTTAATTTGATCTTCCTTAATTTTGCATCAATTGTCACGTCTTGAACTCCCACTTTCTATTTTTAGATCATTGGACGTCCTTTACCGTGACTTAGATATTCAGAGTATAATACTAGCTGTTACCTCCCAACAAACTTTACATGTAAGACCTAGACTAGCCTACCTTCATGTAGGTATTCCATGTCCCACTAAAACCCGTCTTCTTGTACTCTATTTTCTTGATATGATTTTCTGGTCAAATGGCTAAACTATAACCTCTACCATGATACTAAATTAATTCTTATTTCAATTAGAGATCCACCTTGGCTCAATTCTTTCGAACTGGCAGGTGATGGTGGTCTGCTTGAACCCTTAAATGCTTAACCTTGTACCTTATCTTGAATGCTTGACCCGATTGGTTAAGGATCTTGGACTATGTATCTTCTTTCATCATTTCCACCCTTACTTATATCTTACGCTACCAATTTATCCTTAGTTTTACAAGCTTATCCTTTTCGAGCTTGATCATGACATATTTTATTGGGTGCGCACCCACTAACATATTGTCTAATCAGAATCGGCGCATGATGGTCTGATCAACCTATTGCATTTTGGTTCGCTTTTCATATATTAATCTACGTGGATGGAGACAGTTAAACTTGCCCTAAAATCTTATCCGCAACAGCCTTGACAATTCTCCTTAGAATTATTTTTATCGCCTATGAACCTCGTATTCATATCCAGTTGAATTAAATTTAATCATGACCGGATCTTCATCATTGGATGCTCGTGCCCATACTTGATTTTATTGATTTCCCATCTTGCCCAAATCTCGATTTATCCTGAACTTGATCAACTTAGATCGTGTCAAGACTAAAATCTATTTGTGATTGCTTGTGCCTAAATTTTCAATTTTCTTTTACCACTTTATGGAATAGTAACTTTTAATGATTTCTCACTTGCTTGTTAATGACCAATTTTCATATAGGATGGTAGACGGCCCTATAGCCTTGATGATTGTTGTTCCCTTACCTTCCCAATTAGGACACCTTAGATTGCTTGTACGTTTTGATACCATAGGACAGTATTGATCTAGAATGACTAGTGCACCTAGATGAGACCACAGACTGTCCCATTTAACCTATCCCCTTGGTACCACTATTGCATCATAATTTCTGGTTCAATTTAGGTAACATAGACTTTTCCCACTCTAAATTATGATCATCATAGACACATTACCGTGACTTTTAAATTAGGAGCACAAGACTAGTTATTTTCTCAAAACTGACTTCACATACATGACCTAGACATGACACTCTACACCCATGACCTTAGTGTCCCACTCAGGCATACCATCGTGTGCTTCATTTGCTTAGTACGATTTTCCTGACCCGAGGCTCCATCCTGATTTATCCCATAGAGTTACTTTTGATTTCGATTTGAATTAAGGACACCTTATGACCTAAAACTGTCAGCCAATTTTTGGACATGACCCAGTATAGGCCTACTACCCATATTTTGCTTCTTGACCTTGTATATTGCTAGGTAGTAGCTTCGACCCTGATTGTTAGAGGTTTGACCTAGGAGGAGTACGACCATCTAAATTTCGAGGACAAAATTATTTTAAGGTGGGTAGACTTGTAACACCCAGTTTTCTGAAATTGGGGTATTTTTGAAAATTTATTATTTTTATTATTTATTAGTGGCATTTTAGTCATGATATGATCTTTGGTGATTTTTAGTTAATTAAAACCATTTTCTATGTCATGACTTATGACTTTACTAGTATAACCCTAGTGTAAACCCTAGAGATTTCATAACCTAGAGACTAACCATGACCATGTGAGCTTAGCCATAGGCTTAGAACATCAAATTAGTGATTTTTGGCCAAAAGGGTATTTTGGTAATTTACTAGACTTTATTTGTGATTATGTGATTTTAATATTAATTAATCATGGTTAAGTATCATAATTAGTCCCTAACCTATCTCACCCTAATCTAGAGGTTAGCTACTAACCTAGAAGCTTTGGGATGGATATTTATTCATGGGTTAAAGTGGCATAAATATCTAGATTACCTTTATTGATATTTTGCTTAAACCATTCAAAATATCTCAACCTTTACACAAAAGTCTTGCCTTAACCATGAAGGAAAGGGCAAGGACACACCCCCCTTGCCATGGTCGGCCAAGGACCCCCCCCAGCAGCCACACATTCTATATAATCCCCTTACATTAATTCATGAACATTTTACATGAATTTTAATCCCACAAAATCTCATTTTCTTCAAACACCCACAACTTGATCAATTTTGATCCAAATTCACTCTAGTCTTTTGCATTGGGACCCTACAACATCAAGGGTGCTAAGGGAGGCTAGTAATCCAGAATTTGGAAGCTTTGGGCATCACCAAGTTGAAGGAAGCACACCCCCCTCTTCATTGATTTTTCCTTAGAATTGCACAAATAGGTAAATGCCCTCAAACTTAGTTAAAACTCTGTTTTTTCTTCATAAATGTATGCATATAGGACTACCCTAACTGTGGGTCAAGTTTGGTAGGATTTAGAGTTGGTTTGGTGTCCGTATCGGACACGTATCCTAGCCTATAAACCCTTGTTTGGTGAAATGCCACAGAGGATCTATTTTTGTTGAAATGTAAAACAAATTACACTTTCATGTAGCCCTAGACATGTAGGTCACAGACCAACTTGACTGAGCATGTTTTCGTGCCGTGTTCGTGTCCAAAATGGACAAGAACCCGCTGTACGAGCACGCGCGCGCATGCCCTGCTACCACACCCTTCGTGCTCACTACACAGAGCACTAGGACACGTGCAATTTGACTCGGACACGGGGGCAATGTCTGCGAGCATGCCCCCAAAGTTTGGTGTCGTGTCGTGTCGTATCGAGTGAGAAATCTTACTCGCACTGGACACGCGCTGTCAGCGCACACGTACGTGGGGGCCAACTTCGCGCGTGTCGTGTCGCACGGACACGACACTTGGGCACCTCGTGGTGACACAAGCGTGTAGCCCATCATGTGGCGTACACGAGGACACGAGCACGAGATGTGTCGTGTCCTGTATCGCGAGCACGAGACGTGCAACCACGTGAACGACGCGGTCGAAACGTGTGTATCAGTCGTGTTTTTCACGACTGATACGGGTTTCGTATCGTATCCAGGAGTGTCGTAGACACGTGTCAGTGTATGGATCGTGTAGCCCTATATGTGGGCTACACGTGTGCATGACCACGAGACGTGTCGTGTCTCGTGGTGTGTCCACGAGCGTGTGGAACGCGTGCACCACGCTGTGCACGCGTGTGAGTATCAGGATTTACCCGATTGGGTTTTGTGAGTCGTGGACACTTCAATTCGTGTCGTGGTGTCCTGTCAGGTACCTAGGACACTAGGGGACACTTGGGGCATCAATTACCAACCTATGGATTCGAGTCTTAGCTCGATTTTGTGTGTGAAATTGGGTTTACCTAGTTTCGAGTGCACAGTGCCTTTATTCCAGATTTTAGGTTATTCCCAGTTTTGTAAATTCGAATTTCAAACCTAATTTTAACATGATTTATACATGTATTAGTATATTTTTAGTATATATACGTAGTATATATGTATGTGTGAGTGTAGGTGAGTTTTGAGGATTTGTAGTTGTGTATACTTGTAGTTGTGTATGTATATACATATACAAGTATATATGTGCACTGTGTATATGTGCACTGTGTTATGTTTGGGGGCTGTTTCCTAATTTCAGGAAATTGGAACCCCTTCCCCCTTTCCTGTCAGTGAGTCCAGCCCTCTCTCTCACTGCTCAGTAATTCACTCCCTCTCTCACTTTCTTTCCTCTCTATATATATGTAATATATATATAGGTTTGTATATATATATATGTATATATATATATATATGATATATATACATTTTTGGTATTGTATATAGTTATGCCCATATTGATATATATGTAGTAGGTAGATGTGTATATCTATATATATATATATATATATATATATATATATATATATATATATATATATATATATATATATATATATATATATATATATATATATATATATACATTTTTGGTATTGTATATAGTTATGTCCATATTGATATATAGGTAGTAGATAGATGTGTATATATATATATATATATATATATATATATATATATATATATATATATATATATATATATATATATATATATATATATGACTCACTAAGTATAGGTTATATGGAAACCTATGACAATAGCCTATGGCCAAGATACTAGCCTATGGCCTTGGGGCTAACCTAATGACCAAAATCCTAACTAATTGACCCTTGTTGACTAAGGGTTGACCAAAGTCAACCTTAGGTCAAATTTGACCTAGTTAACCTAGAATTGACTAGGAATGACCTAAAATAACTAGTTTAACTAGTTTGACTAAAACCCTAACTAGTATGACCTAGTATGACTTCCTGTGACCTAGTTTGACTGTTGAGTTGACAAAGAGTTGACTTTTGACCAGATTGACCTAGAATCATGTAGTATGTATTGTATACTTTATTTTTACCATTGTGGATACATTGTGACTTGTATTTCTCTGATTAGGAGCCATACATCTCTCCTCAGGAAATATATCCTTTTCAGACATTCAGTTATCAAGCGAGTACATTCTCTGACCGTTTTATACTTGCCAGGATTTATATTCTTGCTCTAGATTACTTTACTTGATGCTGACACGATTATTATCACGGATTGGTACTATATGGATCTTTTCATGAGATGTTATCCCCCTCGGGAGCATTAGATACTTTTGTCACGTGTGTTTCACTTACATCATGTATCTCATGCTTCTATTATCATGTATCTTCGTGTATCAGCTAGTGACTCATGTACTCTCATGATCATCGAGCCTTCATGAATCACTCACGTATCACCCAATTATGGGCTTATCACGAATCTTAACGTAACATGAATGGATCCTTGTGTATTGATTGGGGAAACGGGGGAGTAGAAGTGGACATGTGAATAATTCCAAAGTAGTGTAATCATGTGCAAACTTAGTAGTGTAATCATGTATAAATTCTAGCCATTCACATGCCTATCTTGTACTCTACATCACTAGCCACTTACAGTTCTCTATATACAGTAGATATTTCCTTTACAGCTATCTCTTTTACTACATGTATCTTCCTTCAGCAGTTTCTGTATTTTACTCTATTGTATGCTTTATATTTCCTATCATACTATGCACTGCGTGAGATGTATTGTGCTCGTTTCTGTCCTGACTGGACCTGTTGAAAATATTACAGAGGATGAGGATGAAGCCCTGGTGTCTACCTATTATGGAGAAGGACTAGATGATACTTATGTTGTGGACCCTCAGCAGGATCCACCTGTAGCTGAGGATGTTGCCCCAGTAGTCTAGGCTAGTTTAGCTAGAGAGTCTTTTCTGTATTATCATTTTGTCTCACATCTGAGTTGTATTTTGAGATGTTGAGATATATAGACTCTTAGACTTATTGTATTATGAGTTGACATTCTGATGTTATGTTATCCTAGACACTTGGACTTATTTCATCTATGATACTGTTCTCTTGGGTTACTATCTATCTATCTGTCTTTCATTCTTCTACCTAGATGTGATTGAGATTGTTTTCAGTTTGTCACCTCCATTCGGAGAGTATAAACTGTACAGGTACTTTTATATTGTTAGATGATTAACCTAGGACAGCGTTCTACCGCCGACACTGCGGCGTAGACTGGACGTACCCACTTCTCGTGCCCTTACTCTAGGGTGCGGGTCGTGACACCTTAGCTCCAGAAGTGGCCCCAGCGGGGAACCTTGCTTAGTTATCTTTCTTGTGTTTTGAGACTTAGACTTTGTCTGTACTTATATTTGGATACTGGACTTTGTCTCCAGTTAGATACTTTGGAAGTGTATTATTAAGTCTGTACTTGTTTACCTTCGCTTATAGATGTTGTTTTGTGATGAACCTTTAAATGTGATTTTTAGAACTGTTAGCAGCTTAGATCCTTTATTGTCTATTCTTAGAACAGCTTACTACGCTTTAACAAGAGTAGGCTGGACATGGCTCGGCCCGGTCCAACAATTTGGGTAGCGGGTCATGACAAGGAGGGAAGCTTAGCCCATGCTACGTTGGACCTTTCCTTATCAGCGGAAGGGTCGGCGACGTGTCATACAGACTAGACTTACCTTCTTCTTTAGCGGGAGTCCACAATGTATTTTACGTATCACAGTTGAGACGGTATATGGCAGATCCTAGCCACGTACTGGACCATTCTGAGATTGAGGTGGGACCTACTCTTAGTTATCTAGAGCAGCCTGTGGAGATTCTGGATCGACGGAAGAAGGTGTTGAGGAACCAGACAATACCATTAGTTCGCGTAGCATGGAGGCATCACTCCTCCGGTGAGTCTACTTGGGAGAGGGAGGATGAGATGCGCGAGCAGTACCCTTATCTTTTTCAGCCGTGAGGTATAATTTCTATTCTTCCTACTTATGTAGCTTGCCTTTAATTTCGAGGACGAAATTATTTTTAAGGAGGGTTGACTTGTAGCACCCACTTTTTGGAAATAAGGGTATTTAAGTCATTTTAGTCATTTTGTGATTTTCTAGATACTTTTGGCTTGTGTTTGTTTTAGCATTTGGTTTAACCTTAGATAATCCATATTAAAGACTAACCATGATATATGATGATCATTTAGCTAATTAGAAATTATATTAGGCTTTGGTCCAATTTAGAAAGCCAATTGACCCTTTTTAGGCTATTTAATTAATTGGCCTTTTAAGCCTTTTTGTTAGTGGGCTTAAACTCAACTTAGATAGAGAAGAGGGGCCCATGAACCAACCCTAACCCTAGAAGGAATAGCCTGGACGGCTAAATCAAGAAACCCCCTCCCTATATAAACATTTGTATTGGTTTTGACACCCCTTTTACAGAACCCTAGTTTCCAACTCTCCAAAACCCTAACTTTCTCATCCGACCTCCGTTTCACCTCAAATGAAGTGCGTTGTGATCGTGGGAAGGAGGAGAACTTGCTGGAGCATTGCTAGCAAGGAGTTGGAGGCGTTTGCTCAGTGGAAACTGGTCGTCTCATTGTTCGAGGAGTCTGTTTCATTGAGATTTCAACTCTCAATAGGTAAACACCTAAACACTATAGTTTTTCCTGATTTTTCTTCATGGTAGCATGCATCTAGGTACCCTCGACCCGCTCATGTAGTTTGGTGAAATTTTGTGTCTGTTTGATAGGCGTTTCGGACACGTATCGGCGTTGGGTTTAAAGTGTTTGATGATTGCCACTTAGAATTCAATATTGTTGTTTAGGTAAACTAATTACATGATCCTGTAGGCCTTTAGATGTAGATTGTATATATATATATTTTATGTAGGGTTTCTGTGTCATTTCGTGTCCTAAAATCGGGTTGGACACGCAGCATGAGACTGCGTCTCGATGCCCTGCTGCTGCTTTGTCCGTTCTCGCTGGACACAGCGACTCGACACGTGATTTTTGGGTTATGGGTAGGGGCAATGTCTGTCGTGATGTCCAACAAGTTTGGTTAGGTTTCGTGGAGGGTCGAGAGAGAAATCGACACGGCACGGGTTTTGAACTGTCGCGCGCGCGCCCGGTTTTGGCGTCGGATACGCGAATCGTGCGACTTGGACACGCATTGTGTGGCCAGTGCAGATACGTGGACTAGTAGCCCTACATGTGGGCTACATGTAAGAGTGACCATGTGTCGTAGTTTGGTCTGTAGGTCGTGTGACACGCGTGCACGAGGATTAGGTTCCAGTTCTGATACTCGCGTATCTTGGACACTTCGTGTCCTGTTCCTTGGACACAACTGCAGCTGATTTGCATGTTCATATACACGAGACACTTTACCAACCATTAGTTTCGAATATCATTAGATTTTCGAATGGTTTTGGGTCATGTTAGATATTGGGTTGAGTATCGGTTTTTGAGTTCCAATTTTTTTTCCTGTTTCAGTATTTTGTTCTGTTCCCATCATATTTTTTCGATGTAAATTTCTGTGTAAACCAAACCTGTAGAGACTACATTACCATATCTAGGAGATACCTACTAGTTTGCATAGTAGAGAGGGTTGTGTTCGAGTTGGGTTGGCAAAGGGTTATTCAAGTATGTAACAAGATAGGGTATTATGTGAGATAGGTAAATTCCTATAACAAATATTGGGTTGGTAGGTTGATCATTGATTTAGGATTGATTTCAATTAATGTCAAGATAGGTTTTAGAGAGTAGGTATTATTGGAATTAGTTGAGTTACAGGTTGTTTAGAGTAGGCTGAAATGGGTATGGGGGTGTTCTGTGATGAAGGATTGGGGAGTAGGCTAACTGCAGTAGCAGTTACAGTTAGGCCTGCAATTACAGCAGCAATAGCATGCTGCATAGCAGCAGTTGCTGCATTAATGGGCAACTGCAGTGGCAGTAGTAGCAAGCATGCCTAAGTGCATGTGACCAAGTGTGAGGGTGCATTGGGTTGAGTCGTGAGGATTAGAATTTGAGATTACCTTGATTAAACTAGAAAACTTTCTAAGAGATATCCTAGCCTAGAGTTTTAGTAGATGTTAGTCTAAAGTATTGTCACTACCATATTTCTAGTTTGAGGGTATTTTTGTCATTTTTGAATTATTTGAATTTAATATATATTATTAGAATTTTTTAAATAATTCAATTGAATGATGTGATTAAAATAATAATATAATTATTGCCTTGTGATTATGGTTAGCCTAACGTAGATTTGGACCTAACCTAGATGGGTCATAACTAGCTTAGTGAGCCACTTTGAGAATTAGATGGTTTAGTGAAGGGTTTAAGTCGAGTCTAGTTATGGTTAAGTGATTTACAAAAGACTAAGAAAGAGCCTTTTGTTCTAGACCACACAATACCCTTGATTCATTCCTAGCCATAGGATGAAACCTAAAAACCCTACCCCTTACTTTTATGACCAGCCAAGACCTCCCCTTGCCTATATAATGTCTCTATGGGGATTTGTGCCACTTTCTTTATTAGTTCTTCATTTTCTTAAGGAATAGATAAGCCTTCATTAAATCTCTTCCTAATTTAATCAATAGGACTCCTTTTTGATTGGGATTTCTTCCAGTATGATCTAATCAATGTTTTCTTGCTGATGGTGGAGTCAAATTTCAGATTTACATCAATTTGGGGATTTTGGGTGGCTTTGAAGAACTCCTTGGAAAAGACTTGTTGCGTGGAAGAACACCCATAGATACATTCTATTCCACCCATTAAAACTAGGTTTTCATTGCATAAACATCTAGCCCTAGGTGTCCTGGTCCTGTAGGTATAAGGTTTGCCAATTTTTGTGTCCTGTACGTGTCCGTATCGGACACGTATCAGTGGCATGCGCAGGTGTTCGACGAAATGCCCTTGGTATTTTGTTCGAGTTTTCAAATTGTATTTGAATGGAAATTCTCATTTTGATGTCGCTTACACGATTATGATTTACTGGGGTGGTTTTGAGTCGTTTCCGAGTCACATTGGACTCGCGAACACGGTCGCGCTCGCCTGGGCACACTGTCCTGCTACCCACAGGGTCGTGCGACTCGTACAGGACACGTGGGCGCGTGCCATTGGACGTGGAGCTCAGGGCAGTGTCTGACACGACACTCTCCAAGCCTCGTATCACTTGGTGGTGTGTCGTGTGCGTGCGGACGCGCGCACAGGCCAACCGAGCTCGTGCAGTCTCGTGTGCACGTGTGTTTTGGTTTAGACACATCCGTGTCTGGTTTCTGGACACGAAATTGAGGGTATGACACTTGCACACACTAGATATTATTGACCAACCCTTTTCATGGATTATTAGATGATATTTCATAGTCGAATGGGAATCCCCCTATTTTCTGATACACTGAGATATCAGTGAGATAAATCACTGTTCTTATATTGTCCTTCACTAATTTCTTGATTAAATGTTAAGTATTAGTTATGTTTTGATTTCCTGAATATTTGATAATATGGTTTAGATCAAATTCTTAGTTTTAGAAGGTTTACATGGTTGAACTGTCTTGATGGACTGATACATGAACAGATTTTAAATTCTGTTTTCCCTTTCCTGTTAAATTGATTTCATGATTCCTAGACTTAATGGTTAATCCTAATCACACATTGCTATTCACTGTTAGATGTAGGTACTGCTATTACTTTCCTTCTTTAAACTGAGGTTGAATTCCTGTTGTAGTTTGTGTTGAATCTCTGAGATTCAATCTTGAATCCGTTATCATGAACACTGTTGGTAGAGGGGGACTTGGCATGTGATAAACTTCGAATGCCAGGACTGAATTGGGATTCCTACCCTATTGCATTACCTGTCAACTGTTGTTTCAAGTATTAAATGGCAAATTGTTCATCTGTAGACTGAAAGTGATTTTGCTTCTTACTGAACTGAAGTTGATTGAATGACCAACTGTTTTTCTGTGCATATTAATTCACTGAATTAGGATTCCTGCCTAATTGCATTACCTGTCACCTGTTCTGAGAATATCACTGTTTGTGAACCCAAAAAATCTGAGAATACTATTTTGGTTTCCTTTCCTTTACATTGACTGATTTCTTTACACTATTTATTAGAGGCTGAATTGATCCCTGTGTTTTCATCAAACCTGAGATATGTAGGTTCAAAATTACATGTTATATTTTGCTGAAATATGGTTACATGCATTGACTAATACATGGTATTGGCATTGAGATGAACTGTCCACACAAACCTGAGTTGATGAACTGTTAGTGATCAATATATATATTGGAATCTGAGATTGCATTGTGATGTTTTAACTCAAAAGAAAACTGAGTTCTTATAAACCTGAAATGTATGGCAATTTCTTAATGAACTGAGTTGATGCAAACCTGGGCATGTTCCCCATTGTCACTGTCAATTGCATATCCTGAGAACCTGAGAATTTCATTTAGTAGTTTACTGATTGGATGTTAATCCTGAGCTTAAACTGTCACATTTTTTGAGTATTGGTTTCTATTCCATTTTGCACTGTCACATACTACACACCCATACACACATGCCTACCCACACATACACACAACACTGTGGTTCCTGTCACACTCATGTGGACAGTCTCTCACTCACTCACTCTCTATTATCTATCCCTCTCTATGTATCCTATTCCTATGTAATATATGTATATATGTAATGTAGGTATATATGTAATGTATACTTAATAAATGTATCTATATATATATATGATATAAGTTGTGTATTATATATAGGTATCTAGTATAGATATGCACATGGGTGTATAGGTTATATTAGAATATATACTAGTATCATATAATATGTGTGTATATATATATATATATATATATATATATATATATATATATATATATATATATATATATATATAATGTAATGTAATGTAGGTATATGTAATGTATACTTAGGTATATATATAATGTAATGTAGGTATATATGTAATGTAATGTAGGTATATATGTAATGTAGGTATATATATATATATATATATATATATATATATATGTAATGTAGGTATATATGTAATGTATACTTAATATATGTATATATATATATATATATATGATATAAGTTGTGTATTATATATAGGTATCTAGTATAGATATGCACATGGGTGTATAGGTTATATTAGAATATATACTAGTTTCATATCATATGTGTATATATATATATATATATATATATATATATATATATATTATATATATATATATATATGTATATATATATATATATATATGTGTGTGTGTGTGTGTGTGTGTGTGTGTGTGTGTGTGTGTGTGTGTGTGTGTGTGTGTGTGTGTGTGTAATGTGTATATATATATATATTATGGTTGTGTAATATATATACATGTGTCATGTATTAGATATAGGTAATGTCAGGTTGTCATGAATTATGATTGGCTAAAAGGCATGATATAGCCTATAGCCTATGGTGTGTCAGTTAGACTAGTTAAGCCTAGTTAGACTTGCTAGACCTAGGTTTGACTTCTTGGTTGACCAGGGTTGACCAAGAGTTGACTTTGACCTAGTTTGACCTAGACTCATGTAGAATGCATAGTAGAGCTTCATTTTATCATTTTAGACTTGTTGTGACTTGTGTTGTTCTGATTAGGAGCCAAACACCACTCCTCGGATAGTATATTCATCTTGGACATTCAAATACCAGACAAGTACATTCTCTGATCATTTCATATCATGTTTAGGATTATATTTCCTGCTTTAGACTATCTTACTTGATGCAGACACGTTGGAACACGGATTAGTACTATATGGATCCCTTCATGAGATGTTATCCCTCTCGGGAGCATCAGATACTTTTGACCAGTGTGTTTCACTTACATCACGTATCTTATGCTTCTATCATCATGAATCTTCGGGAATCAGCTAGTGACTCATGTACCCTCATGATCACCGAGCCTTCACGAATCAATTCATGAATCACCCTATACGGGTAGTAGTTTAGTCACGAATCTTAACGTAACTTGACTGGATCCTTGTGTATTGATTGGGGTACGGGGGAGTATGAATGGTCATGTGAATAAATATCCAAAGTAGTGTTGTCATGAATCACTCTTAGTGTAGTCATGAATCAGTCCTAGGCCATTCACATGTTCGTCTGTACTCTAAATCACTAGCACTATCTCTCTTTTATATATTATAGATATTTACTTACTGTCTCTTTCTCTTACATTATGCTATTCTTCAGTTTCATGTATTTTATTCTCTAGGATGATTATACTTCCTTTCATGTTATGACTTGTTGAGATGTATTGTGCTCGCTCCTGTCCTGACTGGACCTGTTGAAATATTACAGAGGATGAGGACGAGGCTGGTTGTCCCACTTATTATGGGGCTACCCTAGATGATAGTACGAACTTGGACCAGCTGCAGGAGCCCTTAGCTGTGGACGACACTCCTCTAGACTAGGATGTCTTTATTTATATTTATTCTGGATGATTGTATATATTGATACTTGGATTTGGGATATGTATTTATCTTAGACACTTAGACTCTCTATTGTACTTGGGATTTCCTTTCATTTCAGCAGTTTATCTATCTATGATTCTATCTTATCTTCTGCCTTAGTTTGTGATTGAGTTTACTTCTGCTATGTCACCCCCATTCGGGAAGTATAAACTGTTAGCTTTATATTGTTAGATGTTGTAACCTAGGACAGCGTTCTACCACCGACACTACGGCGTAGGCTGGACGTACCCACGTCTCGTTGCCCTTACTCTAGGGTACGGGTCGTGACACATTTTTAGTGGTGGCCAATGCAGGTCTAGATTAGAAGTGTAGTGGTATTCAAACTAGAATACCACTGCAACCTGTAGTAGAATTATGAAAATTTTGAAAGTACTCAATCATATTAGGACAAACTCTTTATCAGATTCCGTATATCTAAAATTTTGCTGCTTATTGTCTTCCTTTGAATTTAAACTGTCCTCCTTTGATATTTCGACTCATTCTCAGCAATTGTTTCTTTTGATCTGTGTCTCCAGGATGGTCGAGACGCGATCGCATCGCCAGGGCCAGGGGAATGTCGAGGAGAGGTCTGCCACCTCTCATACTCAGCGGCCAGCCCCTGGTACCGTAGCCCCAGTCAGGCCAGCAGGGGTAGGCGTTTCAGCAGTTTTTGGAGGAGCCCCACCAGCTGTGAGGCATGAGCCGAGTCCGATGATTCCGGATGTGCTTCAGCAGCAGAAGCCACCTGCGGGGACAGTTGATGCCGTACAGCTGTTGGCTTTCTTCCGGCAGTACATGGAGGGTCAGCAGACCCAGCAGCAGAGGCACACGACAGAGCTCACTCGAGGCATTGAGCTGGCAGTGACCGCAGTGGAGAGAGTCGTAGCTCAGCCAGCGATAGCCCCGCAGCCGTACCAACCACGGGATAAGGGCATCCAGGACTTCCAGAAGATGCACCCGAGAGACTTCCGAGGGACAAAGGGGATCCTGTATGCCGATGAGTGGATCGAACATATGGAGGATATTTTCAAGTTGGCTGAGATCCCAACGAGGCTCCAGATAGAGGCAGCGGCCAGTATGATGCAGGATCTGGCCCGTACATGGTACCAGACTGACCGGAGGGCTGGCACAGCAGGACAGACTTGGGCAGCATTCAAGAAGCTGTTCAAGGAGAAGTTCTTTCCAGACGCAGCGCTGGGAGCCCCCGAGACCCAGTTCGAGGCCCTAGTCCAGGGGAACCAGTCTGTGGAGGAGTACGCAGGAGAGTTCTGCCGCCTGAGCAGATTTATGGAGGACTTGTCGGAGACGACGAAGGCCCGGAGGTTTCGAAAGGGCTTGGTAAAGGAGGTCAAGTCCTACACCAAGAACGCCCGCAGCGCTACATTTGAGGAGATCCTGGTGGACGCACTAGCTGCAGAGGATGATCTTGAGATTAGGCTCAAGAGGGGGTGAGACTCCCAGGAAGACAGCAGCAGCGGAGGACCGGCCAAGAGGCCGCACTTTTAGCAGCACCACCAGCAACAGAGGTTCCAGTCGTAGTAGTTTCAGCAGCCGAGGCAGCAGCCAGTGCAGTATCAGCAGCAGAGGGTACAGCAGCACGCACCGAGGCAGCAGGCCACCCCCTGTGCTTATTGTAAGAAGCCAGGGCACGGGTGGGACGAGTGTAGGAAGAGGTTGGGTAGATGCCTTCTTTGCGGAGAAGCAAACCATCAGATGAGGGACTGCGCTCAGTATACTGACAGGATAGCACAGGGAGCAGGAGCCTATGCTCCAGGGGGACCGCAGAAGGGACTGTTGCCGACTCAGCAGCAGCGGTTTGTGCAGCACCAGTAGCAGGCCAAGGGAGGCCAGCAGGGGCGAGCTTTCGCCATGGCAGCTGAGGATGCAGAGGCGATAGGAGAGCTGATCGCAGGTTCGGTTCTTCTCGACTCTAGACCAGCTTTTGCATTATTTGTTTCCGGTGCTTCGCATAACTTCATATCTGTATCGTTTGCGATTAGATACAGTATCATAGTTGAATCATTGCCTAGGACTTACAAGATCACGACCGGAGGTGGCATTATCCTCGTACGTGATATTTGTAAGGGACGGAGTGTTGTCTTGGGAGGCCGTGAGTTAGAGGTGAGCCTGCTCGTAATGCCATTGCTGAACTACGATATAGTACTCGGCAATGATTGGTTGAGCAGGCACCACGCCAGCATTAATTGCAGAGGGGGTAGAGTTCTCTTCAGAGCGCCGGAGGAGCCAGAGTTCGAGTACTCCAGACGTCAGGCGGAGCAGAGCAGCGGAGTTTTCTGTGGAGTCTCGGTTGAGGAGCAGACGATTCCATACCCCTTGATAGCAGAGTATATGGATGTTTTCCCAGAGTAGTTACCGGGATTGCTATCAGACAGAGACATAGAGTTCTCGATAGATTTGGTTCCAGGAGCGGAACCCATCTCTTAACATGTCTATCGAGTGAACAACAGTGAGCTGGTGGAGCTGAAGAAACAAGTGGATGAGCTGCAGGACAAGGGCTTCATCCGTTCGAGTTCATCGCCATGGGGTGCACCAGTATTATTTGTGCCAAAGAAGGATGGGTCAGTACGGATGTGTATTGACTACAGGGCACTCAACAACCTCACGATCAAGAATAGATACCCACTGCCGCGGATCGACGATCTTTTTGACCAGTTGAACAGAGCTCGGGTATTTTCCAAGATTGATCTGAGGTCGGGATATCACCAGGTGAAGGTGAAGAGGGAGAATATTCCCAAGACCGCTTTCAGGACGCGGTACGGGCAGTTTGAGTTTTTGGTTATGCCATTTGGGCTAACCAATGCACCAGCAGTGTTTATGAACCTTATGAACAAGGTGTTCCACCAGTACTTGGACAAGTTCGTGGTGGTGTTCATTGACGACATCTTGGTATATTCCAAGACTGAAGAGGAGCACGAGGAGCATCTGCGGATAGTGCTAGAGATTCTCAGGAGGGAGCAGCTTTATGGAAAACTCTCCAATATGAGTTTTTCTTGGACCGGGTGGACTTTTTGGGGCATGTGGTGACTGGAGATGGTATCTCAGTTGACCCCAAGAAGATTATAGCAGTTGAGGCATGGGCAGCGCCGACTTCAGTTGCAGAGATCAGGAGTTTCCTGGGGCTGGCAGGATATTATCGGAGATTTGTGCAGGATTTCTCCCGGGTTGCAGAGCCGTTGATACGGTTGACCCGGAAGGATGCTGAGCATGTTTGGTCAGAGGAGTGTCAGGCAACTTTTCATGAGTTGAAGAAGCGGCTTACGACAGCTCCGATTCTGACATTGCCTTCAGGATCAGGTGGATTCACTATTTATAGTGATACTTTAGGGAAGGGGCTGGGTTGCGTCTTGCAGCAGCATGGGAAGGTGATTTCCTATGCTTCCAGGCAATTGCGTCCCCATGAGAAGAACTACCCTACCCACGACTTGGAGCTGGCAGCGGTGATTTTTGCTTTGAAGTTGTGGAAGCATTACCTATATGGAAAGAGAGTGGAGATCTTTACAGATCACAAGAGCTTAAAGTATGTGTTTACTCAGAAGGAGTTGAACATGAGACAGCGCAGATCGCTAGAGTTGATGAAGGACTTTGACATCCTACTTCAGTGTCACCCAGGGAAGGCCAACGTGGTTGCCGATGCCTTGAGTAGGTATCCGACAGCCATGTGTTTGACCATGGATCGGCATTTGCTTGCAGACTTGGAGAGCCTTAGGATTAAGGTGATCATGTCCGGAGTACAGATACAGTTTTGGGGGATACAGATTCAGTCGAACTTGGTGGAGAGGATCAAGTCGGCACAGTTTGAGGACGTTGCTCTGCGGTGTCTCCGAGAGCAGGTTCGAGCAGGATTGCTGGAGGGCGAGTTTTCTCTTGCAGATGATGGTGTCTTGAGGCACGGTTCCAGATTATGTGTGCCCAGCGGAGATCTCAGGGAGCAGGTTATGCAGGAGGCCCACAGATCTCAGTAATCTATACACCCTGGTGCCAACAAGATGTACCGAGATCTGAGGGAGCATGTTTGGTGGTCCGAGATGAAGCGGGAGGTGGCTTGCTTCGTAGCTAGGTGCTTGGTCTGTCAGCAGGTCAAGGCGGAGAGGCAGAGGCCCGGTAGATTATTGTAGCTGCTGCCCATTCCCGAGTGGAAATGGGAGCATATCACTATAGACTTCGTATCAGGATTGCCGCGTACACCAGGAGGGAAAGATGCGATTTGGGTCATCGTTGACAGGTTGACCAAATTGGCCCACTTCTTGCCATTCAAGGTAGGTACATCTACAGAGAGGCTTGCGGAGATGTACATGCGACAGATAGTCAGGATTCACGGAGTTTCGGTCAGCATCGTCTCAGATCGGGATAGTCGCTTTACTTTCCATTTCTGGAGGAGTCTACAGATTAGCTTGGGCACTCAGCTCAAGTTTAGTACTGCATACCACCCTCAGACGGACGGACAGTCAGAGAGGACTATTCAGACACTTGAGGATATGCTGCGGATGTACGTCCTGGACTTTGGAGGTTCCTGGGAGGATCATCTTCATTTGGTAGAGTTTGCTTACAACAACAGTTTCCAGGCCAGCATTGAGATGTCATCTTTCGAGGCTCTGTACGGGCGTAGGTGCCGTACGCCCTTATCTTGGGATGATGTTGGTGAGCGAGCTTTACTGGGGCCAGAGATGGTTGTTGATGCAGCCGAGATGGTGAAATTCATCAGGGACAAACTTCGCGTGGCGCAGGACAGACATCGACACTTGGCCGATAGCCACCGGAGGCCCTTGGAGTTTGAGGTACAGATTAGAGTAGGATTAGATTAGGTTTGATTGTTGTGTTTGTTAGCCCAATGATTGTATTGTATTTTTGAATATGGTTAATATGTTAAGTTTAGCATTTCATTATCACTAATCTTCATACTATCACTATAGCATTTCCACTTATACTTATATCTTTGGTGATATGTGCCCATTGGTTTACATCTTAGTGATATGAGCTTATCTATCTTAAATTTAATTGGGTTGCCAAAATCAAAACTATGTTTTTGATTGTGGTCATTCAATTAAGTTTAATCATTATGATATCACTAACATTTATGCCATCACCTTAGCACTTATACTTAAACTTCGCATAGTCCTAATGTGCTTTTATCTTATCATTCTTGCTACATGTATATTGCTTTGTTCGTCTAACATGTATTTGCAGAAAAGCAATTAGCAAGATCAATGTGGACATATGTAATGCAATGAAGAAATCATGGTGGGCCAAAGACGATAGATCCCACAAGATTTTTCTGAACCACCCGACGACATCTCTGGAGCCACGCACCGGGGGTTCCGCTGCCCGGTCAGCGGACGGGGGTCGAGGGGGCAGCGCCCCTCGTCGGGGGTTCGGGGGCGAAGCCCCCGAAAGGTATTCAGTTTTTACAAACTGGATATCTTTGGACAGCTGCCGCCAAGGGAAAAAGCCAGCACCTATCAAAGGAAGAAGCCAAGTCGTGCCATCATCATTTCAAGACTCTGAAGAAGCCTGCACCTGTCTAAGTATATCTGGAGTCTGTAATGAGTCTTAGGAATAATTGTAAACACAAGAAATGGATGGCAAAATCGAAAGCTAGGGTAGAAATAAGCCTAGGATCGTTTTCTACTGAAAAACGGCATACCGACGGTATACCGGTGTATACCGACGGTATACCGGTTTTTGTTCACAGAAAGTTTCTGTCTACAAAACCGGCATACCGACGGCATACCGGTCCATACCGACGGTATACCGATTCAGTAATGTTCAAATTCCAACGGTCGAATTCTGAGCAATAAATGATCCCAACGGCTATATTTCTAGCCGTTGCAATCCCAGACCGGTATACCGCCGGTATGCCGGATCATACCGGCGGTATGCCGGTTCGTGGCTGAAAAGTTGCCTTTGGCTTCTTTTCAAGCTTTGGTTATAAATAGCCTTGAACCCCTTCATTCAAGGTTGATGCTTTGAGCCTAAAAATTTCTAAACCACCAAAGCTTATCCACATACAACTCTACAAAGCCTTCATTTGCCATCCACAAATTGTGTTAGAGTTATTGAGTTGAAAAGAAAGATCTTCATCCTATTGTAAGGAGATCAAAACCTATTGTGAAAGGTTGAAGTTGGGGAGTCTTCGTATCCAAACTCTCGGTTGAAGTTGGAGAGTCTTCGTATCCAAACTCTCGGTTGAAGTTGGCGAGTTCTTCGGATCCAAACTCGTGTTGAAGTTGGCGAATTCTTCGGATCCAAACTCGTGTGTAACTATTTACTCAAATAGTGGATTAAAGCCGGAGAGAGTTCCGGGACTGGACTGTCTCTTAGGAGGATACCAGGATACATCGGGTGTCGGTATTGTGTTTGCTTCTTCTCTTGCACTTTTATTTTTAAATTGCCAATTAGCTTGTGCTAAGTGCTTGATTAGTTAGCTTGACCCTATTCACCCCCCCTCTAGGGTTTCTACAATTGGTATCAGAGCAAGGACTCTATTGTTAGGCTTAACATCCCTAGAGTAGATCCTTGTTTTTTTTTCTATGGCAACCTATTCCTCATCCTCCGATAAAGAGGGTTTTATTTCTAGTAGCATAGACAATCATGTTTCTTCTAAATGCAAGAAATGCTCTAAGTGGAAAGCCATGGCTAAGCAATCCTTAGAGATTCTTGACAACCTTCATTCTACAAATGAAGAACTTTCAGAAAAGGTTATTCATTTAGAAGAAGCAAATGAGTTTTTGAGAAATGAAAACAATGTTTTATTATCTAGACTTGATTCTCAAAACTCATCTTGTGTTTCTTTAAAGAGTTTGAATGAGGCTTTAATTTTGAAAATCAAATCTCTTTCCTCATCAATAGAAGATCTTAAGAGGCAAACACATGAGCTTAATCATTTGCATGATTCTTCTATTATCTCTTTAAAGAAACAAAATGATGCTTTTATCTCTAGAATTGCTTTATTTGAAAAAGAGAATAATGCTTTAAATGTTAAATTTGATTCTCTTACTTGTATGCATGATGATTTGTTATTAGAACATAATATTCTTAAAACCAAATCTTCTCATGCTCATTCTAGAGATATTCATCATTCTAGTATGTCACATGTTCATAACCATGCTCATTCTGATACATGTGCACACACTAGTATTAGGTGCTTCTATTGCTCTCGCATTGGACACATGAGCTTAACTTGTCCTATTCGTAGGAGTTTTTCTACCAATGCTAGAGTAAATAGTATATGGGTCCCTAAAGCTAACAAATGTGGATCCAAGTTTATTTGGATACCAAAGTCTTCGCCTAATGTTGTAGGTGGAGCTTCTTGTATCGGGACATAGCACCGAGGAGCGTGTTGGTGGTTGCAAAGCTCAAAGGTCATCTTCCAAGCAATTGCACCAACACAAGCGTGGCCACTAGAGCCACTTTGGTAACATGCTAAGCGATTCTCTTTAAATTGCTTATATTTATAGAATCTAGCATGTTTCACTTGATGTCTTGCTCTCGCTCACATTGATATCTTTTAGTTGTCCTTTATATAAATCAATGTGAAATATAATACTAGCATGCTTAGTTAATTTTCTTATTAATTTTTTTATCTAGCATGACTAGTTACTCAGCTTAAATGATTAGTTCACACTATGTAGTTTATCACTCATTTTCTATTAGTGTGACATATTTATTATGCATGCTTGTTATTCTTAATCTTTATTTATAAAGCATGTATATCACTCTAGTCCATAGGAGCTTGGTTTTGATTTGAGTTAATATGATTTTAACTCTCCGTCTTTAAAGTTTTTGAAATAATTATTTCTTGCCGGTTTGTATTTAATGTGCCTTATTTACTTTAAATCGGTATTTGCGAATATTTGTGTTTAGCACAAGCTTCTTATTCTTGACAAGTATATACTTATACTTCTTTTTAATCTTGTGCTTACATAATATATTCATTATTGATTCTCAAACTTTATCTTGATTATCTTCTTGAGAATCAATTATGTCTTTGCCTAATAAAGTTTATTTATACATGCTTTTGAATTTGTGTTGGTTTCTCAAATATTCATTAAGGATACATGACTATATTCATTAAAAATTTTATTTACTTATAGTTCATGTATCTCTTATATTGATATCTATTTTTGTATAAATACCTTTATGTAGGCATATGAGTTAAGCTAGAGTATTTATTCATACTTGTTACTTCTAGACTTGTGCTTAACTCATACTCTAGCTATTGATTCTTTTGATCAAATTTGTGTATCTCTTTTTGAATCAATATGCTTCTTCCTTAAAGCTTTCTTTTAATGATGTCTTTTTAGCTTTTTGGTTGACTTTATGGATACATGTTCTTAATGGATTTTTGATCTTTTCATGTATGCCTATTCGTGATATATATATAGTTTCATATATATAAATATTTTCTAGCTTTTGATATTCATTTGTTTTATATCTTTAAGTTGGGATGGTGAGAGAAAATATTTGTTATGTATTGCACTTGACTATTTATGGAAGTTCTTTTAAGAATCACAAGGTTTTGTGCTTTGTCTTGTTTTTATATTAACCTCCGTTTTTAGTGCACATTTTTAAATCTATATCATCTATATATTTCTATAGTGCACTATGAAAGCTTTTGAAAATGATTTTTACTATCTTTAGCACATTTTGCTTTCATGATCTTAATGATCTTTCTTTGCTCATTCCTTGGGTTATGCTTCCTTTTTGAATTATTGTTGCCCAATGATGTTTTTGTAGCACATGAGAATACTTGTAATTGTTACATCATATTTCTCATGAATTTAGCTACTATGGTTTGAGCTTTTGTGTTGAGATTTTTCCACTTCTAGAGAATACACTTATTTTAATGTGGCTTTAGTATTTTGCATTCTCTAGATCGCTCTATCATTTCATTATCTTGGGTTAATCTCAATACTTGGCAAAGAGATTTATTTTATTGTGTTTTTATGAACATCTCTTTTGTCCTTTACTTGATAAGAGTCTAATTCATTTATTTATCATCTTATGCTCTTATCCTTGCTTAGTAAAGAGTCTCTAAATCATTTTGATCATTCAAAATGTATTCCCTTAATTGTGAACTTTATGCTTAAGCAAGTATTTTTTTTGTGTTAGTGACTTAAGAATTAATGAGCACATTTATCTCGTTAATGGCTTCTCTCATTAATCTTATTTGGATTATATAGTTTGCTTATTTGTGATATATTATTAAGCTATATATTTTTGGCTCACTTTTACACATCTAGCTATATTCCTATACTTCACTCTATATATGATATGCTAGTTTACAAAAACAAGATTTGTGATATGCTTAATCTCTAAAACTAGTTTTACAAATTCTTTATTAAATCTTGTTTTCTCTTAGAGGTTTGTGATTCCTTGTTTTAACTCTCTTCCATAACTAGTCATTAGCAAGTCTCTCTTAAATTTCTCTCACTTTTTGAGTCATGTTTTTATCATATTATCATTTACATCTCTTCTTTATTATGTTTGCAATCATTTAAATGAGAATGACTCTTTTCCATATTTTTCATTATTTTATGAGATCTTATCATAAATATGGATTTGGAATTTTCTTTATGAGATTTGTTGGATCATGTTTAATTTGTTTATTTTTATTATTAAAAGATCCTATTAGTTGAGTAGTCCTATATTATCTTATTATGTGATTATCAAACTAATTTATTTACTCTACTTTGACTACTCATGGATTGCCACATATGGGCCTTTGCTATTTGAACTTTATGGTTTATCATTTACCATTAGCAAGGTTTGGATTTTACCCGTTGATGGGTACATATGTGATAAAACATATCTAGTCCATGCAAAGCAATAAATTGGTTGATTATTTCTCAATTAGATAATCATGGACATGATGTTTGAGTTTTATTTTTATTTTATTTTTGAGCTATATTATGTCTATCATCATGATTGTTCTTAATTGACTTTATTCTTTTTCATGATGACATTTTCTCAAAAGATTACATACATTGATCTATCATATTTAAATATGAGATTCTTCTATATAGACTAATGTATGCCATCTTTTGATTATATGTGCTTTATTGGAATATTCTTTTGATTTCTCATCTTTAGTGGCTATTTATTGGTTATCTCTTCTTGACTAAAGATGATATTTTTCGTCTTTTGACGATATTGTAGCCTTATATGCATCGAGCAAGGGGGAGAAATCCATAGTTAATTTATCCCTAGATCTTGTAGTTATCTATTCTATGCTATAAGTGCTTTGGAACTAGATACGCATATTTTGAGGGGGAGCAAATTAATTGATTCAATTCATTTATACCCTTAAATATGTCGTATACCTAGTTCATCATGGACCCATACCTTCTTCTTTTTCATATCTTAGTGAATGAGGTCATGATACTTTTATTTGTGAAGGGTTTGTGAGAGTATATGCTATTGTCTTTATCATTTATCTCTCTTTTATATGGATTAAATAAGTCATCTTCTTAAATATTAACTTTCATATATTATCTTGATGACTATTGTGCTTTCGTTGGTTTGGCTTTTCTTTCATGCTTAATTTAGTTGGCTTTTCTTGTTGAGGACTTATCCAAAATTCATGATTTTTATCACCTTTGGTAGTACTTTAAGGGGGAGCATTCAAGTCGACTGAATTTCTCCTTCTCAAGTATTTTTCTCCTTTACCTTCATGTTTATCTAAAGGGTATTCATATAGCATGTTGAGGTAATTGAGTTCAAATGCATGAACTTGGATAAGCATATAGATCTTGCAAATAATGAGATTACTTTATATCAATTGCAATTTTTTTTACATTGATCATTCTTTTATTTTGTTCCACTATTTATTTGTGGACAATTATGATTATTAATGGTTTCTTTGATCAATGTTTCAAGTTTACATCTTTTCAGTTGGTATCAAGTTTATTTAATTTCATATCTCAATTGGTATCTATTAATTGCAATTATCTATTCCTCATGGCTTTTGTTTGAAATCCTTTATTTCATAGTTCTCTTCCAAAACTGGAGCAATATTTCATATCCTATTGTGTTTTGGATTTATTCCTTGGATTTCAAGTTGGTAAACTACTTATTTCTTGTTTTTCAAATACTTTTAGTTTTACCAACCATATTGTGTTTTGACAAGCAATTTTCTATTAAGTACTCTACATTTGGTATGTAGTTTTATACACTTGTCTTTACACACTTCTTCCATTGTTTTTCATTAGTATATCTTGATCATGATTGTCTATAAGTTCCCTATGCTCTGATTTCTATGCTTGAGATTGATTTCATTTTATCTCTTAGTACGGGGGAGCCTATTTTTGATCATGTCAAAGGGGGAGAAGTAAGTTTAAGTATGCTTTTATAAGTAATCTAAGTAGTATGCTTTTAGTGATATTGCTTATGTCTTTTGTATATTAGTGATACATGCATCTATTGTGTCCATACTAAACTTAACCGATTTGCCATAATCAAAAAGGGGGAGATTGTTAGCCCAATGATTGTATTGTATTTTTGAATATGGTTAATATGTTAAGTTTAGCATTTCATTATCACTAATCTTCATACTATCACTATAGCATTTCCACTTATACTTATATCTTTGGTGATATGTGCCCATTGGTTTACATCTTAGTGATATGAGCTTATCTATCTTAAATTTAATTGGGTTGCCAAAATCAAAACTATGTTTTTGATTGTGGTCATTCAATTAAGTTTAATCATTATGATATCACTAACATTTATGCCATCACCTTAGCACTTATACTTAAACTTCGCATAGTCCTAATGTGCTTTTATCTTATCATTCTTGCTACATGTATATTGCTTTGTTCGTCTAACATGTATTTGCAGAAAAGCAATTAGCAAGATCAATGTGGACATATGTAATGCAATGAAGAAATCATGGTGGGCCAAAGACGATAGATCCCACAAGATTTTTCTGAACCACCCGACGACATCTCTGGAGCCACGCACCGGGGGTTCCGCTGCCCGGTCAGCGGACGGGGGTCGAGGGGGCAGCGCCCCTCGTCGGGGGTTCGGGGGCGAAGCCCCCGAAAGGTATTCAGTTTTTACAAACTGGATATCTTTGGACAGCTGCCGCCAAGGGAAAAAGCCAGCACCTATCAAAGGAAGAAGCCAAGTCGTGCCATCATCATTTCAAGACTCTGAAGAAGCCTGCACCTGTCTAAGTATATCTGGAGTCTGTAATGAGTCTTAGGAATAATTGTAAACACAAGAAATGGATGGCAAAATCGAAAGCTAGGGTAGAAATAAGCCTAGGATCGTTTTCTACTGAAAAACGGCATACCGACGGTATACCGGTGTATACCGACGGTATACCGGTTTTTGTTCACAGAAAGTTTCTGTCTACAAAACCGGCATACCAACGGCATACCGGTCCATACCGACGGTATACCGATTCAGTAATGTTCAAATTCCAACGGTCGAATTCTGAGCAATAAATGATCCCAACGGCTATATTTCTAGCCGTTGCAATCCCAGACCGGTATACCGCCGGTATGCCGGATCATACCGACGGTATGCCAGTTCGTGGCTGAAAAGTTGCCTTTGGCTTCTTTTCAAGCTTTGGTTATAAATAGCCTTGAACCCCTTCATTCAAGGTTGATGCTTTGAGCCTAAAAATTTCCAAACCACCAAAGCTTATCCACATACAACTCTACAAAGCCTTCATTTGCCATCCACAAATTGTGTTAGAGTTATTGAGTTGAAAAGAAAGATCTTCATCCTATTGTAAGGAGATCAAAACCTATTGTGAAAGGTTGAAGTTGGGGAGTCTTCGTATCCAAACTCTCGGTTGAAGTTGGAGAGTCTTCGTATCCAAACTCTCGGTTGAAGTTGGCGAGTTCTTCGGATCCAAACTCGTGTTGAAGTTGGCGAGTTCTTCGGATCCAAACTCGTGTGTAACTATTTACTCAAATAGTGGATTAAAGCCGGAGAGAGTTCCGGGACTGGACTGTCTCTTAGGAGGATACCAGGATACATCGGGTGTCGGTATTGTGTTTGCTTCTTCTCTTGCACTTTTATTTTTAAATTGCCAATTAGCTTGTGCTAAGTGCTTGATTAGTTAGCTTGACCCTATTCACCCCCCCTCTAGGGTTTCTACAGTGTTTTATTGATCATGTTTGTTTATCATAGTTAATTTGAGACCTTGCTTGTTTTTAGATCGGAGACATGGTTTTTCTACGGATATCTCCGACTCGTGGTACGATACATTTTGGTGGAGGTGGGAAGCTTAGCCCGCACTTCATCGGCCATTTCGTTATCAGCGGGAGAGTCGACGATGTGGCTTACAGGCTAGACTTGCCACCTGTACTTGTGGGGGTCCACAACGTATTCTATGTATCACAGTTGAGACGGTACGTGGCTGACCCTAGCCATGTGCTTGATCATTCGGAGATTGAGGTCGGACCTACTCTCAGTTATCCAGAGCAGCCTGTGGTGATTCTGGATCGCCGGAAGAAGGTTCTGAGGAACAAGGAGATACCTTTGGTACGCGTCGCATGGAGGCATCATTCTCCATGAGAGTCTACCTGGGAGCGGGAGGATGAGATGCGCGAGCGATACCCATATCTTTTTGGACCGTGAGGTATACTTTCTATCATTCTCACCAGTTGCATTTCGCCTTTCAATTTTGAGGACGAAATACTTTTAAGGAGGGTAGATTTGTCACTACCATATTTCTAGTTTGAGGGTATTTTTGTCATATTTGAATTATTTGAATTTAATATATATTATTAGGAATGTTTAAATAATTTAATTGAATGATGTAATTTAAATACTAATATAATTATTGCCTTGTGATTATGGTTAGCCTAACCTAGATTTGGACCTAACCTAGATAGGTCATAACTAGCTTAGTGAGCCACTTTGAGAATTAGATGGTTTAGTGAAGGGTTTAAGTCAAGTCTAGTTATGGTTAAGTGATTTGCAAAAGACTAAGAAAGAGCCTTTTGTTCTAGACCACACAATACCCATGATTCATTCCTAGCCATAGGATGAAACCTAAAAACCCTAATCCTAACTTTTATGACTAGCCAAGACCCTCCTCCTTGCCTATATAATGTCTCTATGGGGATTTGTGCCTCTTTCTTTATTAGTTCTTCATTTTCTTAAGGAATAGGTAAGCCTTCATTAAATCTCTTCCTAGTTTAATCAATAGGACTCCTTTTTGATTGGGATTTCTTCCATTATGATCTAATCAATGTTTTTTTGCTGATGGTGGAGTCAAATCTCATATTTGCATCAATTTGGAGATTTTGGGTGGCTTTGAAGAACTCCTTGGAAGAGACTTGTTGTGTGGAAGAACACCCATAGGTACATTCTATTCTACCCATTAAAACTAGGTTTTTATTGCATAAACATCTAGCCCTAGGTGTCCTGGTCCTGTAGGTATAGGGTTTGCCAATTTTCGTGTCCTGTACGTGTCCGTATCGGACACGTATTATTGGCATGTGCAGGTGTTCGACGAAATGCCACAAAGGGCATTTCGTTCGAGTTTTTAAATTGTATTTGAATGGAAATTCTCATTTTGATGTCGCTTACATGATTGTGATTTACTGGGGTGGTTTTGAGTCGTGTCCGAGTCACATTGGACTCGCGGACACGGTCACGCGCGCCTGGGCGCACTGTCCTGCTACCCGCAGGGTCGTACGACTCGTATAGGACACGTGGGCACGTGCCATTGGACGTGGAGCTCGGGGCAGTGTCTGACACGACACTCCCCAAGCCTCGTGTCACTTGGTGGCTTGTCGTGTGCGTACGGACACGCGCACAGGCCAACCGAGCCCGAGCAGTCTCGTATGCGCGTGTGTTTTGGTTTGGACACATCGTGTCTGGTTTCTGGACACGAAATTGAGGGTATGACACTTGCACACACTAGATATTATTTACCAACCCTTTTTATGGATTATTAGATGATATTTCATAGTCGAATGGGAATCCCCCTATTTTCTGATACACTGAGATATCAGTGAGATAAATCACTGTTCTTATATTGTCCTTCACTAATTTCTTGATTAAATGTTAAGTATTAGTTATGTTTTGATTTCTTGAATATTTGATAACATGGTTTAGATCAAATTCTCAGTTTTAGAAGGTTTACATGGTTGAACTGTCTTGATGGACTGATACATGAATAGATTTTAAATCCTATTTTCCCTTTCCTGTTAAATTGATTTCATGATTCCTAGACTTAATGGTTAATCCTAATCACACATTGCTATTCACTGTTAGATGTAGGTACTGCTATTACTTTCCTCCTTTAAACTGAGGTTGAATTCCTGTTGTAGTTTGTGTTGAATCTCTGAGATTCAACCTTGAATCTGTTATCATGAATACTGTTGGTAGAGGGGGACTTGGCACGTGATAAACTTCGAATGCCAGGACTGAATTGGGATTCCTACCCTATTGCATTACCTGTAAACTGTTGTTTCAAGTATTAAATGGCAAATTGTTCATCTGTAGACTGAAAGTGATTTTGCTTCTTACTGAACTGAAGTTGATTAAATGACCAACTGTTTTTCTGTGCATATTAATTCACTGAATTGGTATTCTTGCCTAATTGCATTACCTGTCACCTGTTCTGAGAATATCACTCTTTGTGAACCCAAAAATCTGAGAATCCTATTTTGGTTTCCTTTCCTTTACATTGACTGATTTCTTTACACTATTTATTAGAGGCTGAATTGATCCCTGTGTTTTCATCAAACCTGAGATATGTAGGTTCAGAATTACATGTTATATTTTGCTGAAATATGGTTACATGCATTGACTGAAACATGGTATTGGCATTGAGATGAACTGTCCACACAAACCTGAGTTGATGAACTGTTAGTGATCAATATATATATTAGAATCTGAGATTGCATTGTGATGTTTTAACTCAAAAGAAAACTGAGTTCTTATAAACCTGAAATGTATGACAATTTCTTAATGAACTGAGTTGATGCAAACCTGGGCATGTTCCCCATTGTCACTGTCAATTGCATATCCTGAGAACCTGAGAACTTCATTTAGTACTTTACTGATTGGATGTTAATCCAGAGATTGCTTAAACTGTCACATTTTCTGAGTATTGGTTTCTATTCCATTTTGCACTGTCACATACTACACACCCACACACACATGCCTACCCACACATACACACAACACTGTGGTTCCTGTCACACTCATGTGGACAGTCTCTCACTCACTCACTCTCTATTATCTATCACTCTCTATGTATCCTATTCCTATGTAATATATGTATATATGTAATGTAGGTATATATGTAATGTATACTTAATATATGTATCTATATATATATATGATATAAGTTGTGTATTGTATATAGGTATCTAGTATAGATATGCACATGGGTGTATAGGTTATATTGGAATAAAAAAAATATATATGTAATGTGTATATATATATATATATTATGGTTGTGTAATATATATACATGTGTCATGTATTAGATATAGGTAATGTTAGGTTGTCATGGATTATGATTGGCTAATAGGCATGATATAGCCTATAGCCTATGGTGTGTCAGTTAGACCAGTTAAGCCTAGTTAGACTTGCTAGACCTAGGTTTGACTTCTTGGTTGACCAGGGTTGACCAAGAGTTGACTTTGACCTAGTTTGACCTAGACTCATGTAGAATGCATAGTAGAGCTTCATTTTATCATTTTAGACTTGTTGTGACTTGTGCTGTTCTGATTAGGAGCCAGACACCACTCCTCGGACAGTATATTCACCTTGGACATTCAGATACCAGGCGAGTACATTCTCTGATCATTTCATATCATGTTTAGGATTATATTTCCTGCTTTAGACTATCTTACTTGATGATGATTGGTTGGAACACGGATTAGTACTATATGGATCCCTTTATGAGACGTTATCCCTCTCGGGAGCATCAGATACTTTTGACCAGTGTGTTTTACTTATATCACGTATCTTATGCTTCTATCATCATAAATCTTCGGGAATCAGTTAGTGACTTATGTACCCTCATGATCACCCAGCCTTCACGAATCAATTCATGAATCACCCTATACGGGTAGTAGTTTAGTCACGAATCTTAACGTAACTTGACTGGATCCGTGTGTATTGATTGGGGTACGGGGGAGTATGAATGGTCATGTGAATAAATATCCAAAGTAGTGTAGTCATGAATCACTCTTAGTGTATTCAAGAATCAGTCCTAAGCCATTCATATGTTCGTCTGTACTCTAAATCACTAGCACTATCTCTCTTTTATATATCATAGATATTTACTTACTGTCTCTTTCTCTTACATTATGCTATTCTTCAGTTTCCTGTATTTTATTCTCTAGCATGATTATACTTCCTTTCATGTTATGACTTGTTGAGATGTATTGTGCTCGCTCCTGTCCTGACTGGACCTGTTGAAATATTACAGAGGATGAGGACGAGGCTGGCTGTCCTACTTATTATGGGGCTACCCTAGATGATAGTACAGACTTGGACCAGCTGCAGGAGCCCTTAGCTGTGGACGACACTCCTCTAGACTAGGATGTCTTTATTTATATTCATTCTGGATGATTGTATATATTGATACGTGGATTTGGGATATGTATTTATCTTAGACACTTAGACTCTCTGTTGTACTTGGGATTTCCTTTCATTTCAGCAGTTTATCTATCTATGATTCCATCTTATCTTCTGCCTTAGTTTGTGATTGAGTTTACTTATGCTATATCACCCCCATTCGGGGAGTATAAACTGTTAGCTTTATATTGTTAGATGTTGTGACCTAGGACATCGTTCTACCGTCGACACTGCGGCGTAGGCTGGACGTACCCATGTCTCGTTGCCCTTACTCTAGGGTGCGGGTAATGACAGGTATGGATAGTAGACATAGGGTATTGTGAGCTAGGGTAGTATTATGTGAATTACATTGGTTGTTAGGCTCATGCTCCCTTGGAAACCTAAGATCATACCAACTCAATACCCAAAATCAACACTAGGACTAATAGTGACCTAAAATTTGACCTATAGGCTAGTTGACCTAACTTTGACCTAGTTTGACTAGTCTGGTTGACCAAAGTTGACCCAAGGTTGACTTTGACTTAGATTGACCCACATCTTATAGAATTTGCATTGAAGGTTTTCCTTATGAAATTTAGACTGTATTATGACATGTGGTTGTTTTAAATATGATCTTATTACTCCAGTTCAGTCACTTTTCATCATCAGCAGTTCGGATTGCCAGGCGAGTACATTCTCTGATCTTTTCATACTTCTTTGGATATGTACTCTTGTTATAGACTAGTATACTTGATACTGACACAATGTTCATACGGATTAGTACCCTCTGGATCTTTTCATGCGATGTTATCCCCTCGGATACATCGAGTATGTCATGTTCATGTACTTTATCATGGTCATCATGTACTCCATGTATTCATATTTATCTATGTGCACTCATATGTTATTCCTGTACACTCATGACCATATGAGTTCCATGTATATAGTAGTTGTTATCCATGTGCAATAACATAACATGCTTTGATCCTTGTGTATTGGTTGGGGACAGGGAGAGTATAGTTGGTTATATGATCATTATCCCCAGTAGGTATCTATGTGCATTCCATAGCTGTATCCATGTGCAACCCAAGCTGTTTACATAACCAATTCATGCTCTGATTCACGTAGAAGGTTACATCTCTCTATTTATCATATTATGTCTCAGCTTATATCTTCTCTCTTGTTGATTTCTCTTTACAGCGATTCATGTATAGATTTCTATAGCTTGCTTTATATGTCCATTCCTGATATGAACTGTTGTGAGAGATATGTGCTCGTTCCGTCCTGACTGGGTATGTTGAAAATTTTACAGGTGATGATGAGGAGTACTGTCCTACTTATTATGGCATTGGCTTAGATGACACAGTCGACGTGGACCCACAGGAGGATCACACAGTCGCTGAGGACTTGCCTATAGTCTAGCTGAGACTTAGTACTTTATTTGTATTTTCTGTTTGAGACTTTATGAGTTGTACTTGAGATTTATTCTAGTGGTTTACACCTAGACTTTTATTGTGACTCTCTTGGATCCTTTCTTCTATTCCATCTTAGTATTGTGATTGAGTTACTTATTATTTTACTCTCTATTCGTAGCTTATTTAGACTGTGTTAGATATGGTGACTCAGGACAGCGTTCTACCGCCGACACTGCGGCGTAGGCTGGGCGTTCATCACATCTCGTGCCCTTATACTGGGTGCGGGTCGTGACAGGAAGGCCAGAGGGGGTGCCTGTGGAGGGACAGGATAACTCCGCCGAAGAGGAGCTCGAGCGCAGGGCGGCGGTCGTCGGAGGAGGGTCGGTCGAAGAAACAGAGATCGGCGGGGAGACAAGCCCAGCAAAGCGAGGAGGTCTGGCGGCCACGGATGAGGTGACAACGGGAGGGCCGCTGCACCAGGCAGGACCGTGGAGGGGTCACCGAACATGGCTGGCCACGCAGCAAGGAAAGGGGACAAAGGAGAACAGAACGCCGACAAAGGGGGGGAAGGGGGAGGAAAGGAGGCGAACGGAGGCGACGAACTGCCGAAGGGAGAGGGGGAGGAGAGGAGGGGGGTGGCCGGCTAGGCCCAGGCGGGGAGCCACGTTGACGCCCGATGGGAGCAGCTCTAGCTCGCCAGGAAGAAAAGCCATCTTTATATTATATATATATATTATATATATATATATATATATATATATATATATATATATATATATATATATATATATATTATATATATATATATATATATATATATATATTTTTTTTTTAATATATATATATATCTATATATACATATTTTTTTTAATATATATATATATATATATATTTATTTATTTATTTATTTCTCTCTCTCTATATATATATATATATATATATATATATATATATATATATATATTTGAAATATATATAAAATATATATATATATATATATATATATATATATATATATTTTATATATATTTCAAATATATATATATATATATATATATATATATATATATATATATATATATATGGAACCAGGTAAATTATTTCTGGAATCGCTCCCACTGGGATTCAAACTCCTGACCACTCGGGCCGCATGCATCTCTCTTAACCACTAGGCTAGAGGTCATGGGCATATATATATATATATATATATATATATATATATATATATATATATATATATATATATATATATATATATATATATATATATATAGTTGACATTAACTATCCTAACCAACCAACACCCTATCTAAAACAAACCCGACCCTGGATGGAAACCCTTTCCATGGTAGAACACCCGAAGATCAGTCCCCTTCCTTTTGGGCTAATTAAACACCCATAAATCCATTCTAATTAAGCCCAAAGACACCCAAATATATTCTTATATATATACCACTATATAACCCAAAACCCTAACCCTAAAACCATATTTTCTCTCCCACTAGGCCGAACACCCCCCTCCATGAAAAATTCCAAAAATATTAGCCCCTTATCATCTCCTCTCCTTCCAACCCTTCCATACAACTTCTTATCCATCTACATCAACTAAAAGTCCTTTAACTCATCTCTCTACCAAAACTCCATTAAACCTCCAAAAAAGCCCCACCTTTACCATCCAACCTTCAAGAACCATTGCCAACACTTTCAAACTCATCAAGAAGGGGTTAGCATGCAAGCAAAGCAAGGAAGTTGGGATCTTGGACAAGGAGCACCCATAGCCCTTCTAGCAAAGGATTTCGATAAATATTCCATCTTTTTCCATCTCAAACTCCATACTTATAATTCTGTAAAATTCTGAGTTTAATATCATATAAATTATATTTTGATGTATTTTATCCTGTATTTTTATCTCTAGAAGTTGTATGTTGGATTGTTGAGAAATCGGTTTACATTAGAGCTAGTTTTGAACACCATTAATGCAAAACTTTAGGAAATTGTTAGAATTTTTTAAAACTGAATTTAATGTAGCTTTCTTTTTGTAGAATATTATTTTTAAATATTTTTTCATGATTTTATCATCTTAGATCTGATAGAAAAAATAGGGGTCAAAATACTAGCTTTTCGGGCAAGTTACTGACATAGAATAGTTAAAACTTAGTGATTAATTTGGCCATTGAATTCAAGTTTATTTTATTTAAAATAATTATAATTAATTATATTTTTAAAATAATATTTCATGTATTTAGGTAATATTAGAAGTTTGGTGATGTTCTAGACAAGTTTCGGGTATACTAGCTGACATAGAAGTCAACTAGCCATGATTTTTTCTTAAAATTCTAAATCTAGAATTTAGAGGTTATTTTTATATAAATTATATTTAAATTATTATTTTTATGATTTTAGATGATTTATATGTATGCCCTTGAAGTAGGAACTTAACCGAAAATTTTGGAAGTCGAAAACCGTCCCGATATCTCATGAAAACATGTGTGTTGTTGTGTATGAATTTAATAGTTCCATTAGGTATTTGGACATGTTTATTTATAATAATTTAGTCATATTATAAGTTTCTTGGTTAAATACTTAAAGTAGTTAATTAAATATTTATAGGAATATTTGTAAAAATAAATATCTGTAAATGATCTTCTGTACATATGCCTTGTATATCTTTAAGTTTATATTTATGTACATAATTATTTTTATATATGAATTTCAGTCTAAAATCTAGTAAGTTAAAATATCTATTTTAGGGGATATAAACATTATCAAAGATATTAATTTTCCAAATAAAATTATTTTCAAAACAAACATTTAATTGCTTTCTAAATATTATCTACGAACTTATGTATATCTATATTATTATTTAGAAGTGTTATCGGTGTAATTATAATAATTAAAATAAGTTTCTTAATATATATTGATTGTACGGAGGAAACTATTTTTTATAAATAAATCCTAATAAGGAGTTGATTAGATGCATGTGTGGTATGTGATTTTTGCTTGACTGTCTTGGGCTCTGGTAAATTCTTTGAGGACAACTATTGTTCATGTCGTGGTTTGGATACGACTTTTGGTCTTCGCCGAATCAGTATGGATTGGACAAACTCCAAGCAAGTATACATTGCCAACTTGTACATTATAGTTTATATGCATGTTCTCTACCTTCCTATTGTTTCTTTTTTCTCATACTTTTATATTCATGTTGCTTTACCCTATTTCTGGTTTTTACTTTAATTTGTTTCTAGCTTACATGCACGTACCTGATTTCTATTATATTTTATTACCTATTATATTAGTCTTCGTGTTCACATGTGTCTTCTGATAAAGTTGCCTAGTCCCACACCACTATTCTCTTGACTCGAGTATGACTTGATTTGAGTATGACTTGACTTGAGATATTCTATTGATTATGAGTGCTTACCTTGACGACAGTCTATAGGATTGACTTGACCTTAATACTAGAATTGGCTACTTGACCATCTCGATTGGAGTGCTTGTCTTGACTACAATTGAGATACTATAGATTGAGAGTGCTTGTCTCGACTACAATCAATAGGTTTTATCTGACTTATTGTCAGCCACATCTAGTATGGCATGCCACTGCCTTAGTTTTCTTGTGTCTTAGTTTTCTTGTGTCTTAGTCTCTTTGTGTCTTAGTTAATTCTTTCATGACTATTTCTTATTTTTCTTGCACATTTTACTGTTATATTTCGTCATATATATTATGTATCTTGCTACGTCCCTTTTGAAGCCTGGTGATCTCAAGTTATTGCTGAAATATGATATAGGCATAATGAGAGCTATGTCTTCGGGATCTTCAGGTATCGTTATTTGATGCCATATATTCTGTTCTTTCTTAGTTATTTCCTTTCCTAGTTCATATTATAGTTAGTATTGTGGATGATATTATTATTACATGGACAACTGTTCTGATTTATACATCTTATATGTATTTGAGTCAGACTAGAGTCTGGTTAAATATATAGCTGGTATGTTGACGTATCTTAATCCTAAGTATTTTGGGACTGGACGTGACAAAGACTTTTGGTTTCATATCTTTTGCTCTTTACAATATATATCAAAGGACCTATGTATATGTTCTTGCTGTTGTCAGAGTAAACATACTTCAATTTCTTACCCATCTACCTTTCGACAAAGGCTTAGAACTCCTTCAAAGTAGACAACACTTGATCCATAAACTTTATGGCATAGAAGCAAACCTTCAAAAAATAATCGTCAATAAAAGTCACAAAATAAGAAGCACCACAAATTGTTTTACTTTCATAGGACTATAGATATCTAAGTGAATCAACTCGAACAATGACGGTTTCCTAGAAAATTAGTGAGTCTGGAATTAAGATACCCTGCGTTGCTTTCCTACTATGTAGTGCATGCATCTCTCCAACTTTGTAAGCATCGAATCAAAAATAACAGTCCGATTAGCTAAGTAGCTCATTCTCTTCTCAGTGATATGGATGAGTCGCTTGTGCAACAACTCGATAGACATATCAATGACTTTATTCATGTCATGTGCCCCTTGTGCGCTCTCTTCTATATAATAGAGTATGGACTTCTGGCTTCCTATGAAACTTCTATCGAATCCTTGGAAAGCTTCTATTGGTCATTCCAAAATTAAGAGATTGAAGAATTCTTCGACATCTAACCTTTCAACCAACCCTAGGTTGAAAATATATGGGACATTAGGAACATCTTTGAGCACCAAAATTGCTTATATTTTGACTTTAAATGCACATATCTTATAGCAATAGCATTTGACACATTCTTGTTACCTATCTTCAACACTCCACAATATGCTATTATGGAAGTATAAAATAGTGTCGTATTGTGAGATATGTGCATCGAAGTTCCTAAGCCACTAACCATCTGTTGTCATCGCAAGCGAGGTACATGATAACCTCATCACCCATGATAATGATGTCACCTCTTGTTTTCGTAAGAAAAAGGACTAATAATTCTCTCTTAGAAAACTTTATAACTTGTAAATAATTCCTTTTACAATAGATATAATTAAAATAAAGAATCATAAGTACAATTATGAGAAAGATCTAGAGAGTGTAGCGATGGAGACTCGATCAGTGCTCGATCGCTTTGCTTTGTTGACTATCAAATGTAAGGATGGAAAAAGCTAACTACTCTCGGTGCTCATGAATGATCGAGGAAAGAGAGCTCTTAGAAAAGGCTATTGTATTAGCTCTTGTTGCTGATGAGATTGAACAAAAATCAAGACTAAATATAGAAAAATCTAGAAAATGGCTGACCATTCAGTTCCCATTGAATGGACTAAATTCTACTTGCATAATTTATTTTAGCATATGGCTTCTGGTTAGAAGGCAAGTTCAACGGCGTTTGTGCTTCTTCTAGCGTAATATCTTCCAATATGGCAGGCATTCATGCATGATGTGAGGATAATCTATAATGTGGTTGTCGTTACAAATGTTCATATTTTTTTTTGAAATCCCACTCACACACACAATTGGGGGGCTCGAACCTTGCCGGCCCCTCCGGGTGTCGTTACAAATGTTCATATGATGCTGCAATGATGACAATAGATGCATTAATGCAATATACCTTGTTTTTTTATACATTCTTCTTTTAATGTAGCTTCTCTTTGAAGTTTGCAACTCCTGCATTGATGCACGTGTCTGTGGCTCCATAAATGTTA
Organism: Iris pallida; assembly: GCA_029216955.1. Lineage (NCBI taxonomy): Eukaryota > Viridiplantae > Streptophyta > Magnoliopsida > Asparagales > Iridaceae > Iris > Iris pallida. Next base: position 10,371,481 of record JANAVB010031419.1, read on the forward strand.
TTAATTGAGCCACCCTGAAAGGCAACTTCAGCGTAAAAGGCTCTCACGTTGAAGGGAGCTTCCAATGTAGAGCCCCTTTACGCTGAAGGGTGCTTCCAACATGGAGCCCCTTCACACTGAAGGTTGCTTCCAGCGTGGATCCCCTTCACGCTAAAGGGTTCTTCCAACGTAGATCCACTTACGTTGAAGGGTGCTTCTAGCGTTGAGCCCTTCCACACTGAATGGTGTTTGTAGCATGAAGCTCCTTCATTCTGAAGGGTTATTCTAGCTTGAAGTTTTCTCCGCTGAAGGGTTTCATTGCTTGTATTTTAATGCTTCTATACCTCCACGAACTGACATCACCATAGTTGTGTTCCCATTTTTCTTCCCTTTGTCATCTTTCTTCTCTCTTTCTAGCAAAACAATTCCTCTTGATGTGTGAGACTCGTCTCACAATATCTGTATTTGTATACGGATATATATTTTATAGTGTATTCTTTATTTGCTTGACTTCTGGAGGACCGTGGAAAAAATTGATTTTGAGACTTTACTCCTTGACCGTCGTACCTCCGGTATACTGTAGTATACTGACGATATACTATCCGGGTGATATTTTCGCTTTTAGCTATTTTGTATTTCTCGATATTTTCATGAATAATGTTATGATATTTTTGTGAATAGTATTTTGATATTTTTATGAATAGTGATGATACATTCTATTATCCAATGGATACTTAGTTTTCTTTTGAACAGATGCGATTAATCCTTATCGAGTCGCGGATCGTGACCAGACGTTCACAATTAATTCACTCCTTCTATATATATACCCTTTCAGTTTATTTTGATTTTTCTTTTTTTACTCTCTCTATCTCTCTCTCCACTCTTCTTCTTTCTTCGCTCCTCTCCATTTTCCTCGTGAGCTAGGAGCTTTGTTTTGAGGCCTTAGAGTGTGGTTTCTAAACTCCTTTTGGTGGTGGAGTAGAAAAGTTAGACTGGGAGCTATATTAGGCAAGTACATCTTGCCGAACTACTGGGCGGTATTGTTTTACTGTCATTTTTGTTTCTACTGTCTTGATAGTCCAGTATTGTCTAGTACTTGATTTACTAAATATGTTTTTCTTGTGATTATCGTTATTTTGCCCGTCTCGGAATTTGGTTTGAGCTAGGTTTTGATTTCCTGCGAAGTTTGATAATTTTTTTTAGTAAGAAAACTCTGTATCAAAATACCGGAGTGATTGCCATGAGAATTAGTATATATGCTATGCACGACCCTCTTCTAGTATTGCTTTCATGGTTATACTAATTTTTACAACTTTTGGGACGAGCTTTGGATCCCGAAACTTGTTTCATGTCCTTAGTATTGCTTCTCGGATAGAAACGACATACCACCGGTTTACTGGAGTATACTGATGTCATACCGGTTTGTGGATTCTAATTTAAACTTTGGAAACATATCTTGGTGTATGTTTTGATTGAGGTATCAAATCTCAACCAAATCAACCCAAACCAAATCCTAGTGAATTCCAACCCTTTAAACTTGGATTAATGATATTTTAAATCACCAAAATCCTTTCGTTCCCTTCTCTTTCTCTCTAATTCTGCACGCAAACCTCTCAATCTCGAATATCCCCTCTTTAGCCGATGTCACGACCCCCGGATAACCGAATACGAGTTGGACACACCCAGCCTACGTTGTGGGCACAATTCTGTAAGCTGTATTTAAACCTCAGGAAAACTCTGAAAATCATGATTAATCGATCTCATCACAGCTACTAACACGTTCCCAGAACAGATCACCACAACATCACACATTTTACTATGTCTTTCTAGTACAACTTTACAAAAGCATCTGGAGACAAATCCTGTAAACTATATCCTCAAAAGATAACATCTGATACATTTGTCCATAACTATGTAATACAAAAAAAATGTTCTATTCTAGTCTTCTAGAATCCCCCAGATGTCCAAAAGTCGTTGTCTAATCGAGTGCCATCATCTTCTTACCCTGGTCTAATATGTCAATGATCCAGTCAGGAAATGAGCAAAGTACAATCCATAATATTGAAACAAGTACATCACATGCACAAGTAATAAAACATGACTAACCTGAATCACCATAAATACATTAAACTACTGAACATGAAACACATAGCAAGAAAATCATGACAATGAAACATGGAACATGAAGCATGTAACAAGAAATCATGACAAGTATTTGAAATACGTACAAAATATGTGACCGACTGGACAAGTACATGAATAAAGATACAACTTAACCACACCTGCACAAGTGCATGATTAGGCAATCAACATGATATAACTAGCATTGGCTTTGGTCACATATCCGTAGCATTTTCCCTCCCCAAGTACAAGTAAAAGAACAAGAGCACATGATAATCACAATAACCAGAAGCACTGTTCAATCGTGTAAACAACATGTCCAACCTGACACAAGTCCAAATGAAGTAAATGAGTTAGAGCCGTAGAATGTACTTGCCTTGCCCTGGGTGATCAAATATGTCTCAATGTTCACCTAGAATAGGGCAAGAATAGATTAGATTCTAAAATAACACTAACTATTTGCAAACTATCAACTAACTATAGAATATTAACAATATATATATATATATATATATATATATGTATATATATATATTAAAAAAATATATAAATATATATAAATATATATGTGTGTGTGTGTGTGTGTGTGTGTGTGTGTAACTAGTTATCAATAAAATAGTTTAGTAAAATATATTCTAGCAAATAACTTCAGTCAAAATAAATAGTAGAAAAATAATTCTCAATAGAATACTAGTAAACTATTTAACAAAACTATAGCAAAATATTTGCTATGAAATATTACTAGAAACAATGATAATAATGACAATAATGATAATAACAATAATATTAACTAAAAAATAGCCCAAAGCCTACTACTGGACCAGCCCAAGCCCATCATCTCACTTTTTCTTCTTCGTTTTCGTCCTAGGGTCTATGCCCGCTGGCCCAGCCTAGCACTGCTTCTCCTTCTTTTCTTTTTCTGATTTATCTTTTTTTTTCTCTTTTTGTTGGCCTGTTTGGCCCATTGCCAAACCCGGCCCACTTTATTCTAACATAACCCCCTTCACCATTCTCTTTTACCTCACATTCACTCACACACAACCAAAATTTTCTTTCAAGAAACCCTAGCATTCAAGAAGAAGAGCAAGAAGAAAAAGGAGGCAGAGAAGAAGAAAGGAATACAGAGAAAGAAAAAGAAGAAGAAGAAGAAGAAGAAGAAGAAGAAGAGGAAGTTAGAAGACCAAGAAGTAGAAGTGGAACAAAGAGAAGAAGTCAAGCAAGAAGAAGAAGAAGTAGAAGAAGAAGAAGAAGAAAAAAGAAGAAGAAGAAGTTGTAGGAGGTCGAGAGGCTCACCTTGGCACTCGAGGCACGACGTGGCTCCAGCGACCGATGTGGCTCCAACAGCGACATGAAGCCTAAATATGGCTGAGATCCAATAAGGCGGTGACTCGGCGCTATGGTGGCAGTGAAGACTCCAAAAGACACGACTGCTTCGGCAGTAGTTGGCGATACGACGGGGATCGGGCGCTGTCGGCTTCTTCTCGTGGCGGCGAGCGGCCAGATTTGACGGCAGAAAGCGGCGATGTGGTCGAGCGGTGGTAGTTACGATGGTAGTTGCGGAATCGACGAGAACGACTGAAGGCCGCACACGAAGGGTGGCAACATGAGCGGCGGTTCTTGATGGGAAATCCGGTAGACGAGTAGTCCATCGGGGTAGCTGGGTGCGGCTCTATCGTATACACGTGGTGTCGATCACAGCGGGGATGCAGAGATCTGTAAGACCTCTAAATTTTGACATATTTTATAAATATTTATATATATTATTTGAATTATATATTGGTTATTATAAATATTCCCACTTTTATTAATGATCATAAAATACACTCTTCCGTAGCTTTGATTTTTGGAGCACAAAAAATGCTAAACTCTAGAAACTTCCTTCACGAGTTTTGACCTAGAAAAATTTATCTTTGATTTGGTATATTACATCCCACTCAAATATGTCTTCTTGTATTCTATTTTCTTCGCACAACTTCGGGGTCAATTTAGGCCAAGAAGTTATCTACCGTAAGATTTGTTGTAACTTCCAACTTGAATTCGGGACTCGACATCGATCAAACGTAAATGAACCAATATATGATTTTGAGTATTTTTGAGCCTACTACACACGTGCCTAGGGTGTCCCACTCAATCGAGGCTCCATGTGCTATTTAAATTGAAATGGCATATAAGACCCCTTATGTGACTTTTTAAGCCTATTTCCACATCGGTTAATTCTTATTGTGCCTAAACTTGTCTAACAAGTTGTAAATAACTTGTTAGGGTCACCCCACATAGAGAGGGGCTTCCTAAATATTTATTTTAGATTTATTGAGTATTTTTTGGGTCAAACTCCAACAAGGAAACTCAATAAATCTTGGTTCCTATATTTGGAAACCTATAGATTTATATATCAATCTATCTTGCATTAGGACTCCAAACCCTAAAAAAACCTACCAAAACTATCCTACCTCAGCCCATACTCGATCACCTTACAAACCCTATATATCTCCTAACACTACCCAAAAACCCATCACCAAAACGTACATAACCGACTCCAATTGCTGCCGACTGCTGTTGCTATTTCTTCTTCTTCTCGCAGCTGTCCGCACAATTGTCGACCATTCCAAGACCGACCACCTCAGCCTATACGCTGCTAAGGCACCCCCCATCACCCCAAGGAGCCACATGGTCGAAAATAACCTATATAAGCTGCTACAGGCCGCATAAGGCCCCTCTACCTTGCTGTCTGAAAGTTCCAATAGGTATGTCATCTTGCAACAACACAAGAAACCAAAAATGCTGGGTTCCCCTATGTGTCTACTACCTTCACATAAAATTTTATGTTGAAATTCTTTCTAGATTGGTCGGGACACACATTTTACCAAAGTGTGTCCAGAATTGGCACTGTTCATTGCGTGGTGGTTTTGAACTGTATAGTTTCACTCTTACTATCGATATCATATATGCTACAATTCTTGTTCAATGGATTTTTTTATAATTTTGCTGTTTTAATGCTTAAATCATTCGATCTTTGAAGGATAAAATTCTGTTGTAAACGAACTATTGAAATTGTCATCTTGTGAGCCCAAAAATATTTTTGTGTGCAACAAATGCTCCATATCAATGATCCTTGACTCATGATCATGAATATTTGTTAATTTAGATAATTGATTATCATTTATTTTAGAATATTAAAGTTATTTTTATTCATGGTTAAACTCGTTCTAATAACATTGATTTATCGATGAGGATGTTAATTTGATCATGAAATAGATTCTAAATAATTTACAAATAGTTTGTATGCAATACTAATAATATAATATTTATTTCCAGAATATTAATGATATATTTCAGAATTAATATGGAATATATATACATATATTTTGTGGATTTTGTTATCCCTAATAGGAAACTTATGATTTGTTATGATATTATAACTAATATATAGTAGATAACCCTACTTAGGGTGTATAGATAGATATGTCAATGATAGTAATAATGTTAGAAAGATTATCAATATTAGTTGTATAAATTTATAGGAGTTCATGAGACCGTGATTGTGGAGGGCGACACCTGATCGATACTTTATTCCTTCGCTACAAATCCAGACGAGATACCTTGCTACCTCTCTTGTTCTATTTAATTACATGGTTTGTTGTTGTGCATAGGAATAGATGGATTAGTGGTGTGCGTCCAAGTGTGACTTGGGTGCTATCGATGGTTTCACCGATATGATAGTGCGTGTGTGACTTAGATGTTTAGAGGACTCTTCCGATGAGTAATAAAGTTATTTTCGATGACTTCTATGACTGGATACATCTCATGACACAATACTTTGAGTGAGTTTGCTTTGTGTTGACATGAGCTTACATATTTAGCTAGATACCAATACGAGCGGGTCGTGTAACGGTTCATATATTATTTAGAGTGAGTCTAGATAGAGAATTGCATAGTGATGTGGAATGGCAGAGTCATGGATGAGATTCGAGCAGGACACAGAAGGGAAAGACTATTAGTAGGCGTATGGGATAGACACTTGCATATCTGCCTCAGTGTGCCATGTTATAAGCTATACTAGTAGATATATCCGGCAACGGCCACAGACTAGTATCTGGTATGGTCAGGGAAGTATGCTAGTATATGTTTTAGCATTAGTTGGCGCTAATGCTACTCCCTTACCTACCCATACAGCCCAAAGTCATCTTCGACATGCATTTACATAGATGAATTAGTTTACCCAGTTTATTTTCTGTATTTATTTCAGTTCATATTGTAGCTTGCTATTTTGTATCTTATTATGTCCCCTGAGGACCTGGTTATTTTCTAGATCCGGACGAGTATCTTTATCCTACAGTTTATGGACTAGGCATCGAGCCCGGCAATCTTGTAGAGGACATAGACGTTGTGCTAATAGAGTTTCCCTGATCAAGGTTTTGATAGCTAATTAGAGTTATGAATATTTTATCTAGCTAGCTATGTCCTGACTATTTCCTTATTTTAGTATTTTATTATTCCAGCATTGTACTTTGATTCAGTGGATATATTTCCACCAGACTTGATTATATCAAACATATTTGTATTTGATTATTTCAGACTTATATTCTATTTCAGTTAGACCTTTATTATATTTTTTTGTGTTGATATTGTCATTCTGTGGATGAGATTATAGTATTGTTATTGTGGAGATATTAGTTTACCTATGACTGTTGTATTATAGATATAGGATATCCGCGTACTAGATTAGAATAAGTCCATTGAATTGGGAATACTTATAATTCTAGTCGTACAGTTGGCATGCTCATGTCTTGGGTTCCGATATATTTTAGAACTGGAGCGTGACATATTTTTTTGGTGGCCCATGCAGGTCAGTTTCTCCTTTTGGATACATAAATTACCTAGATGAACCTGTAAATTAGGATTAAAGTCTTAGGAAATCTCATCCACTAGTTATTTTATCGCCTTTAAAATTTCAAATTTGTATTCTCTCCTTTATGCATCCAGCTTGATTCTATACTCCTCTCATATGATTTTTTCCTTTGCAACAAGATGCATTTGCGTAGTGGACGTATGGCTTTCGGAGCTGGCCCGACCAACGACACCACTCCTAGCGATGGTAGGACTCCAGTGACACCAGGGAAACTGACTTCCAAAGAGGTCCTAGCCAACCCGACGACTCCAGCAGGGTTCGTACCTCTAGCACTGACATAACACGATGGCCAGACCTTGCAGTCCAAGTCTCAGCAGGAAGATCAGTTGCCCCCACCACCACTATTTCTGAATTAGATGCCATAAGGGGCGTACCTGCAGTAGCCTTTCCGACAAATGTCGTAGATGCCCCATCCAGATGATCAGACCCAGATGTTCCAAAATTTTCAAATTATGATCCAGCATCAGATGTAGCAGGCTGAGACAATGAGACAGATCTTGATGATGGTTATGGAGAGGTTCGCAGCAGCATCCCCTGTACCGACACCTGTACCAGCACCTGCTCTGACATTAGGCACTATCCGTGGCTATCGGCAGATGAACCCGAAGACATTTGAGGGCAAGGAGACACCAGAGGAGGTCATCGCATGGATCATCAACTCCTAGAAGCTTCTCGACGCTTCACAGCTCCCCAATGATTTATGTTTGACAGTCGTTCGGACCTAGCTTGAAAAAAATGTACATCACTGGTGGGACTCGATCGAGCGAGACATCGACAGAGGTCAGACTTGGAAGAAGTTCTTGGAGTATTTCAATGGAAAGTACTTCCCTGCTACAGTTCGAGACGCTCTTTACGATCAGTTCCTCCATCTCAAGCAGGGGAATATGACCGTAGATAAGTATGACGCAGTGTTCAGTCGCCTTAGTCATTTTGGTACCGCCCTGATATCGAATTGTAGAAGCATAGAATTTCAGGCACATTTATAGGCCAGAATTCCTATGCGCTCAACCTAATCATGCGACCAACTCAAATACGTCAGGAAGCTCAAACAGATACTTGGCACAACAAATAACAATACAAAAATATGGACATAAAAAGAATATTTTTATTTCATATGAAAGTCTATTACAAGTCTAAAGAAAGGCTTTACAAAGGAGAACTTCTACAAAAAGAAAGATCTTAAAGCTACAGCCATGCGCAGCAACTACTATGCGCCCCATGTCAAGTGCATCATCCGTCAGGCGCATCACTCTGATGTCTCATCTAGGTGCATCATCTCGTTATTATGGCGCAGGCGCTTCAGCACCAATCAGCCCTTGTGTAGCACGAGGAGGAGCTCTCCTAGCTCGACAAAGATCACGACACGATGCCCCAGTTTTCGAAAGCAACGGGCACACTCGGCAGCCTATGGCTCTGCCAGCATAACAAAAGACGGAGCACGACCGCCCCGACCTTTGGATGCAACATGTACTATCGGCCTGTATCGGGACTCGACGATCCCGATATTTGGATGCAACAGACACTATCACGGAAGCCCAGAGCGACGGGTAGACTGGGGCAGCACATCTTTACCCTCGGGAAGAGCTCGAGTTCGGCAGTTCGACAAGGCGGAGCTCTGGCCAAGTTCATCTTCATATCGAAGTGAAGAATGAAAGCTAAGCTTTCCTTCATACGGCTATTTATAGGCACGGGCAGCCTACACCCGAGTGCCAAATGGCCAATATTCTAAATTCTATGCAATAAATTTGCATTAATAGAAAATGCATTCGTCTCCTCGTATTCGCCTAAGTCAAGGCAACCATTAACGCCTCGAAGAACTCAACAGGCGGGCCAAAGAGGATGCGACACTTTGGCAGATGTGCCGTCGATATCATGTGCTCCCTATGGATGCGCCCAGCGGGCCATAGAACCATGCGCCTAGACTGGCACTAATCAATGCAACCCTCTCCATCAAGCATTTAATGCTGAATGACAAAGGCGGCGACGCATTCCAAGAGACGTCCAATCAGCAGCCCTTTGCAGAAAATGAAAAGCCGTTGATGTCAATACCATTATTACACCTTGGGTCGGCAAACGACTGCCACATGGCCGACCGATCATTCGTATGCGCCTCGTGGCCAAGCGTCCAGAAGACGACATGCACCCAGTGGACATACGCCCCCTCATCTCACTTCTGATCTCAAGCAACAGAAGACAAAGCTCTGCATGTGCCGCAAAAGCCATGTGCCTGGACTTGCTCATGGCTCCTAAAAGTCATGAGACCAAGTTGCCTCCCATACGCTTGATCCTAGGTGCACCCTGATGGGAAGCTCTTCATGCGCCTCAAAAGCCATACGCCCAAACTCGTCTATGATGCCTAAAACTCATAGACTAGGTCACCCCAATGTGCCCGATCCTAGGCGTACCCTGACAGATCACTCTCCTCCAAAATTAAGATCTTTGAGCCACAGGCATACGCCACACATCCTTTGACTTTGTTCTATTCAAAGAATGGGTGCCAACCACCCAAGATCTCAGCAACTGCCACGTGTCAGCTCCTCTGCAGCCTAGCGAAGCAGTTTGAGCAGATTCTACAACAACTCGGGGCACATCGTTCATGTACCCCTGCCAGCATCAGCCACGTGGTATTCCCACGTCCTGGCGCATCCGACATATGTGTGCAATGAGCAGCCAGTCAGCTATCTATAAATAGGAGGATCATTCCTTTAGAACACACACACAGATAGAAAGAGTGATATATACAGACAGACTATTATATCCACATACATAGGCCAGAAGAGACACTTAACGTCCACTTCTCCTCGCAATACTCCGGCATCAAGAGCAACCCAGACCTTCAGAGAGTTCAAGATCGTCGTCAGATCGTCAACGGACTCAACGTATTATCACTCGCTCCATCGACACGGTGCCCAAATAAAAACAAAAGTGTACTCCTAGGACCACATCTAAGTCCTACATCGTACTTTATTCTGTTTGTAATTAAAAACATCAATCACCAAAGAGTTTAATGGCAAACAAGCTGGCGAATCTGCTGGGGACATCTTCCTCCTCCAGCGAGAAAGCTGTGTCGTAATCTGACGACATCAAACTCAGCTCCTCCCACAAAACACTTGTGGTGCGCCTCAATCAACAAGCGTATGAAAAGTTCATCTCTGAAGGCAGCACGAGTCCTTCGAAGCGACTGTCAAAGCCGAAGAAGACTCGGCAAGACTGGGTGCGCAAGGCCGATGTGCCTGACACCATCACTAATGGGGATGTGCTACCACAGCTGGCCCTTCCTGATGATGCTCTCAGCAACCAGGATCTGCCTACTGGTGCCATATATCTGTCTGGGAAATGCAGTATTGACTGCATTCCCCAACCGTCTTCTTCCCAGCCGAAGAAGATGCACCAATGGTACAGAAATGTAACCAATCTCCAGCGCATGAGCTCTGGTACACAGGAGAGAACGTATGTCTTCAACAGACTCACTTGCTGTCATGGCGATGTATAATTGGATTATGAGTACTACGTGTCTTCGTGAGCTGGTACAAAGAAATCCAAGACAGCACAGGCCATGCGCCACGAATGTGCTACGCCAACAACAAACCAGAAGCATACATTCAAAATCATGCACACTGGTGATGGTAAGCTGTACAGAATTGACTCGGGCGTATCTGTGCCAGAAACAGGTCGACTATCAAAGTCTCTGTCCCACTTGGGCGCATCTACTGCATTTCGAACCAAGTCTGGCTAGGCAACTACAATGTTGAGTCTATGTGCCAACTTGGGTGATGCGCATAAAGTGGACTCAGGTTGCCATAAATGTTGTTCCTCTACCGATGATCTGTTCGTATCTCATGCACATGAACCAGATCAGGCGGTACAACATTCACATGACCACCCTGGTGCTTGGCCTTGCCATACACCTTATGGGGGTATTAAAGTGAAACTCTTCCATCATAATTTGCGTAATATGATCAGTCACAAACGCAGATCAGGAGAGCTGACCAATGAACACAATGTGCCCCTTCTAGGGCACACCTGTGATATGGTCACCATCAACTGCTATTGTTGTAAACCAGCGGCTCCACCACAGAGTCTGTCCGTGTTTCCGCGACTACAATCTACGACACCTATTCGACGTCGCCTTTGAAAGAAAGTGCCAATTGAAGACGTAGCGGAGCCCAAGGTCACTTTCTGTCATATTGTCTCTAATTCCCACTCATCCGTGAGATAGACAACCACCAACTCCTCAGCCTCTGCATCTAAGACTCGGTTGAGGAAGAGCAAAATAGTGGTCCCGTCCCTAGAGGTGTACAAACGCACCCGAGCAAGGATCAAGGCCCTGGCAGAAGCAACAGCCGGGGGTACTCAAGCCTCTAACAACCCTCCCCTCGAAGACGAAGAAGCGCTTCGACAAACCGACCCTAACGTAGTTGGGGGTAGCCAACACGAGGCCTCAGAGGAAGAAGCCCCTCCACAGGAAAGCCAGGTCGAAAGCGAAGCCTCAACCAATCCATCCACTTCTACCCATGTCATTACAGCTTACATGGTAGGGGTAGTGAAGAAGGAGAATCAGACGCTCTAGTGCTAGACATCGTACAGCGCATAGAAACTATTGAGGGGAGTCTCAAAGCCCTCTCTACCTCCATACAGATCCTGACCCAGGCGGTGTTCGACATTCGAACCACTCTGGCTAGGGCACCTGTCTCCCCTAGCCCCGATCCAGGGGCCAACGGATAATCAACTATACCCTCTCAACGGGTATCTTCAGGGACGGAGCACCACACTGCACCGCGAGCGTCAGCTCCTTCCAATATCCAGCTTCAGACTGTATCGCCTTCACCTATTCCTAGCTCGACAAAAGACTTGATCGAGATGGTCAGAGACCTGCACGAGCATTTAGAGGCTCGAAGTAGACAGAAGGATCGCCTTGTAGAGCCTAAAAATCAAGTTGTGCCCTGAATATCTTAATCAGTGATCAAATTGTGCACCAGAGATCAGGTTGTGCCACTAATATGAAGTCCATAGAACAAGCTGCGCCATTGATCAGGTTGCGTCTAATATCAGACAGCGTCCAGTCTTATTGTGCCAAAAATCTATGTGGCGTCTGACACATAATGGTCATCATTGCCTGACAATACTGACGACTGACACAACAGTGAACGAGGAAAATCTCTTCGAATCCCGTGAATTGTGCCGCTCAAGGAGAGTTGGTGGACAGCTGTCCTGTACGCTTTGTGAGTTGCGCCTAGGCGCAATTGAAACAAAATCCTTAGTTGCGCCTGGGCGCAACCTGAACAGCTTTTTCTCAAAATCTGCCACGTGTCTAGGTGCAGCTCAGTTAGGCGGAGTTGACTGAAGCTCGCATAATCTGATGAAGTTGAGACAACTGACATTCTAAAGCAGGATGACGTGGTGCACATGCCACTAATCTCTCAAGACGTGTCTACTATCCTGTATACGACCATGCATATCTCAATCATATGATACCACGCATCTAAATACAGTTAGTACACGACTGACAACTGAATAAAAGTTGACGCAACAGGAGGTTAGCGCAACCCAATGTGGTGCAACCCAACCTCGCGTACATCAGAATAACTGCTAAAACAGTTATTTCCTGAACTCTATAAATAGAGTTTCTAATTATTATGAAATCATCATATACATAGGTACAAAAATCAGAGAGACACAGACAAAGATCAAGAACTCTTGCAAAATTGCTGCTGCATTCACCAGAGGCTACAGTCTTCAAGTTCACATAGTCCAAGGGATAAAGTGATCGTCTTCTGATCAGATTTCTAAAGTTGTACTTTCCCAGAATTCTTTGTACTTTGTACTTTTTTACAAGTTTGGAATAAAACAAATTTTGTTTTTTGCAAACAAAATGGCAACTCTGCTGGAGAAGACTTTCTCCTCCGATAAAAAAGTGACAACTCAATGTGACATTGCGTCGATCGGCATGACGCAGAAGATTCTGGTTGTTCAAGTCAACCAGACAACCTACGAGAATATGATCAACACCAAGAGCAACAAGCGCACTGTGGCTATCGCCAAGAATAGGACTGTGTGGACTCCTAAATCTCCTACAGTCGCTGTTGCCCAGGCGCAACTTGAGTGCTTAATGACCAAGGCATAATCCACCTCAGTAGCTCCAGCACATCCTGTTTCTGTTGCTAGGGCGCAATCTGCTCGCTCTGCTGCCCATGTACAGTCTACTACTATCTTTGCTGCCAAGGCACAATTAGTTCAAGCTACTGTCGAGGCACAGTCTACCAATATTGCTGCCAAGACGTCACCAGAAGTCCGTAGGACTATGGCGCAACCCAAGCAATCGACAATCCAGGCGCAATCTGCTACGCTGGCACAACTCAAGGGAACTAGTCTTTTGGCTATTCCCTCTTCAAATTCTCAAGTTCTGAAATTGGAGAATTTATGTCCTAGTGCCAACACTAGATAAAACAAGGGGAAGAGTCCTTTGACACTTCTTTAATTGGCACAATTTGTGCCTAAAATGGTCATACCACAGAATAAAAGGAAACGCTTCTTAGCTAACCCTATTCAAAATAAAGGAAAGCACCCTTTGGTCTTTCCTAAAACTTCTCTGGTCTATGACTCAGAGGAAGATGTATCAGATTCTATTCCTGTAAACAGAGGTCCTTGGATCGCTGATACCGGAAAGAATGCTGATCAGAGAGGTATCTTATCTACCCCTATGGGGTCTGGTCAAGATTTTCTACCTTGTAAATTTTAAGATCCAAGCAAAGAAAATTAAAGGTATCACAAACAGAGACACCGGGAGCGAAATTTTTAGATTTACGCACTTATCTCAAAAGGGGTCAACTGTAAAACCTCTAAATTTCTACTATATATTTTTTTTTAATTTTGGTACTGATTTAAAATTTTGTATTGTACGTCGCGTAGTCATATTGTGCGTCGTACACGAAATTTATTTTTCGAAATTGCTCGACGAGTGCGATTATGTGCGAGCGTACATATTTTTGAAAATATTATTTTTCTATTTTTAAAGTTTCAAAATAATATACGTAATAATTATTTTGTTATCATTCCAAAAATTTTCAACTTTGTTATTTTATTTATAAAGTCTTTTATATCTCATAATTATTAATAATAAAAAATATATTTTTATTGTATGCTAGAAAAGTATAATTATGAGAACATCATTTTGTACCTACATATATATTTCGTAATTATTTATTAGTCAATATTAAATAAAAATATAATTTTCAAGATTTATTAATATTAATATTTTATTATTCAAAAAGATATTTAAAAATATTTATTATTTTCGAAATTATTATTATAGCATTTTTAGAAAACATATTTTGAAATTATTGTACCAATTTAAATCTTGATTTGATTTATGGATATGTTTAAAATAGTAAATAAATATCTATATTTGGAATTTGATTTATCCTATTCAATTTTTAAACTAAAATTTAATTTGATTTAAATTAGATTTGCATTTAGATTTGATTTTAATTAAATTATGAACTATCTACTTGGGTTTTAAATAATCCTAATCATTATCCAATTGGGAATTTCCACATCCTATAAATAGGCATGTACTCCTCCAATTCATTATTCATCCACAATAAAATCCACAAATAATTCTCCGTGCGTGCACCGTGTCCGTGTTCCACCATCCAAATTCTTATTCCATTTTTTTACAACTACATTATCCATCTTCTCCGTGTCGGACACCCCCGACACACCATCAAAACCCTAAACCTAATCCAAATCCTAAGCACCGTCGCGCCGTCTCGATCACCGATCCCAGCCCGTCCTCGGCCATCTCCACACAGCAGCTTCCTCGACCCTCACTTGTGAACCCAGCCCCGTCCCCTCCGTTCGCCAACAACTACCATCCTTCATCCGAACCCCGACCAGACCAAAACCCGACACCATCACCCCTACAAAACCGACACCAGCCTACCACCGAGCACCACCACCTTCGGAACCACCCGTACTCCTCCGCCAGCAAACAACCCCTCGCCATCGACCCTTCCCGACGCCATCAACCCACCGAATTTCTCTACCTCCGGCGACTCTACTTCGACATCACCACCGCCGTCTCCATAACCACCACCACCTGCAACCACCGCCCAAGCTCTGGGCTGGCCACTGCCTCCGCCCCGACCACAGCCAACCCATCGTCACCACCACCAACCTCATCCCAAAAAAAAAATAATGGAGGAAAAAACCCTTACCCGAAGCCGAGCCGCCTCCTCGGCGTTCCGCGCCTGACCACACCCGCGTCGGCCACCTCCCTGGCATGCCATGCCGCCGCGTCCGCCTCCTCCGCACGATCGTCGGCAAGACCCTTGGCCGCCGGACCCCCAAACTCCGTCCTCCTTCCTCCGCCTGAGCCGCCGTGCTCGACTCTGCCGACCGTCGTGATTCATCAACACGCGTCACCGGAACCCTAGTTCCCACTCGTCCACCGCCTTCCGCTCTCCCGATCCTCTCCTCCGCGAGCGGCGCACCGCCGTCGCCGCGCAGCCCATCGTCGGCCACCCCTCTTTCCTCCAGATCTTTTCGACCCCTCGGCCTATTCCTCCGCCGGCGAGACTCCTAAGAGCACCGTCCCTCTCTGCCCCCTTGCCGCCCGCGCCGGCGTCAGCCACTGGGCGCCTGGCCGTCTGCCACTCCCTCGCTCGTCCCCGCTGCTCTCTCCGCCGACCCTTTTCCAAAACCCCCGTCTTCCCTCTCTTCCACCTCCGGCACCGCCCCGCGTCGATGAGCGCGCCGCCCGAGCCATCTCTCCCCCTTCGCTCACCGCTTCTCACTCCGGCTCCTTCTTCCTCTCACTCGACGACCCCTCCGATCTCCTCCCACTCTCTCTGCTCTCTTTTCCCCCTCCATAGCTCTCTCTCCCTCTCAAACTGATTCTATTGTTCACTGACTTTCCCTCTAGGAAAGAGAGTAAGAGATCAATGACTTCAATTAATTTATTTTGGTGCAATTTATTATATTTTTAATCATTCTTTACATTAGTGTTTAATTAATAGATTTTTATGTACTATGTATTATTATTATCATATATTTGTTGTTGTTTGTTTTATCATTCTTTAGCATTAACATTGGTATATAGTTTAGTAGAAATATATATATTTAGTGATAAGGGTTTATTATTATTAGTAATAACATTTACATTTTAATATTATTTGTAAATATTTTATTTCCTATTATTATCGAAAATATTATTAGTGTTGAGTAAAATATTTCCTTATGAATTATATAAATATTTTTAAAATATTGTTTTAACCCGAAATATATGATTCTATATTCCTATAACCTTGCGAATAGTTTTTGCCCCAAATCTCTTTTTCTAGATTTTACATTGCCTAAGAATATTTATCTAAGGTATTTCTAAATATCGTTCTGTAAAAAATAAATTTTTACAAACTTAATGTCTTTAGCCAAAAACGATTTTATTTTTATTTTTATAAAATATTTTTGGGTATGTTTACATCTAGTTTGCTAGTCAAGGGTATTTTGATAAATTAAGGATTTGCCTTAAAAAAAAGTTACGAGATTTTCAAAAGATATTTTCTAACAAATATTAACTAATAATATCTCGTTTTCAAGTATTATAAGTAGTTTTCTATATCATAATGTTTATCCATTATTTATTTGA
Organism: Iris pallida; assembly: GCA_029216955.1. Taxonomy (NCBI): domain Eukaryota; kingdom Viridiplantae; phylum Streptophyta; class Magnoliopsida; order Asparagales; family Iridaceae; genus Iris; species Iris pallida. The sequence continues at coordinate 10,388,136 of JANAVB010031419.1, forward strand.
TTTTCTCTTGTCCGTAACCAATCTTCCTATCCCTTTGCCAATTCTTCCCTTCCACCTATTGACCCTAACTAAATAGATCCTTCTGGACCTAATGGAACCATCCGTGCCACCATCAGAGGTCACCTTGTATAGTTGTTGTACCGACATCGTAGTTCGTGCCACATTGATTATCGCAGCACACCAGGCGCTCTACCAGGCAAGACACCTTGCCTTCACTGTTTAATTTCTTGCTCAATATCATGCATATTTTTTCTTATTCTAGAAAATATAAATTGTACTTGCAAATTATTATATTTTAGTTGCATATGGCTTAGAGTTAAGGGACCACCTTTGTTTATGTCGCATTCATTGGCCCGACACTTGTGTATCACGAGTCTCATATAGATCTCGGACGTACGTATCGACTGGCCATCGGTGCGCACATGCCATACGATAGGCAATAACTGCTAAATAGTTATGGTTGTCTAGAAGACTTAGCGACTTAGCAGTTATTAGGAATGTCGTGATGTGGATTCAGCACGAGTAGTGCATGGGGAAGGTGAAGACAGTTATTAGGCGCAGGGGCTTTCACACCTTTACTTTTCTCTAGATGCCATTTGTGACTCAGTCGAGAGACTAGTGGCCGTGCATTTATTTACTTTTCTCTAGACGCCACTAGTGCCTCGGTTGAAACACAAATGTGCCGTGCATTTACTTTCCTCTAGTTGCCGTTAGTGACTCACCCAAGAGCTAGTGGCCGTGCATTTATTTTTCTCTGGATGCCCCTTAGTTCTCGCTCGAGTGCTAATGGGCTGTGCATTTACTTTTCTCTAGACGCCACTAGTGCCTTGGTTGAAACGCTAACGTGCCGTATTTCTAGCTTCGGGAGCCCTTGTGTGGAAGGTTGTCTTCAAACACATTAACACATAGAATGGTTAAGGACCTTTATTTGTTTAGTCGTATATATACTTTTATGTTGAGCTTCTATTATTCAGTTATGGGCATGATATTATATGTCTTGTTACGTCCCTCTGAGGACCTGGTTATCTCGCCAGGTGTGTGCTATTGTTTGTCGCAGGTGTTCTAGCTCTCGTCGTGATCATTGCTTCTCTACGAGGATGATTGCACTTGGATTGTCTTCGCTTCGCTTGCCACAATCTTTCCTTTGTTATGTAATTCTTTTTATAGTTGGTAGTAGATTTGTCTCCGCCCAACTACATGTACCAAATGACAATTTCATGGTTGATTATATGATATCATTTATTCATATATTTTTGTGTGGATGAGATTAGTATGGTTCTACTGCATTTTACAGCTTATGTATCCATATATTGGAGTATACTTCGTATGATTACAGCTGGCATGTCTACGTTCCCAGTCCTACGTATTTTGGGACTGGGGTGTTACATCAACCAATATCAACTTTGGCAAAATGCAAAAACTCTATGCCAAAGGTCAATCTGCACCAAAAGCAAAAGTTTGAAAAGAAAGACCCATCTACCTATGCTAATGAGTTGAGTACATCTTTGTACACTCAAGCAACTAAACACCTGAAGAATAGGAGACATGTTCCTAACATCATTAAAGAATACGTTCCTCCGACTTTTTCTCGTCCTGTGGTTGCAACTAATCTCCGACAACGTCTTACACAAAGGCGGGAGACTACTAGAATGTTTTCCTCACCTCCAAATCGTGCTTCAAATCTCCACTGCCTACATGAAGTTATCATCAACTGTTGTTGCCAATCGGCTCAATGATATGTCTTCGATCGTCTGAACTATGCTTTAACTCCTGAACATATAATAGAAGATGAAGATGAGCTATTATATGCTTCTGTTAACATGACTTCTCAAGGCACTAGGGGTGGGAAACGTCCAAGACGTAATGCATCCCGTAATCCCAGTCAGCAATACATAGATGAATCCATGCATCCAGTGAAGGTGTCTTTCAATATACTAGATCGAGAAATCGACATTTGAATCAAGGTGTCTTTAATCAAGAAGATCTCCCTATCACCCATATGGGAGAGGACTCTCTTTCGAAGTTTGATGCAGATAGTGAAAGTTCTGAACAAACTATCTCATCAACAGCTGCAAGAGAAGTGACGGCATATACCATTACGGAAGATCAAGATGCCTCTACATCAACCAGCCAAGAGCAACGAATTGTTGCATTAGAAGACAAATTGAAAACCATGGCAGAAATGGTTGTAAGCACGTACACCATAATGGTGTCTCAACATATAGTGCCTCTGATTGTAAACCCTGTTACAAATCCTGAGATTATAGCATCTTCTGTACCTGTTAGTCTGGGGGTACCAGCCCCTCAGGTTGCTTCTGTGCCAATTCAAGCTGATCCAATTCAGTTTGGTACTGGAGGTGGTAATTACCATGCTGTTCCTCCTCATAACACTTCTAATCAGCCTACCAATTCCAAAACATCAGGGGATGCTAATAAAGCTGTAAAACTCTTAGGCACTCAGTTTGAGGCCTTTAAGCAGAAGGATGGCCTACAAAGACTGGGCATAAAGCAACCATATCCTATAGAGTGGAAGGAAGTTCTATTTCCTCCTAAGTATAAGCTTCCAACCATTATGCTATTTAATGGCAGCACTTCTCCAAGTTAGTACATCAATCATTTTGAGGTGATAACTGATCAATTATAGCCAAATGATGCTTTCCTTACCAGAGTGTTCGTCGGTTGTTTAGCCGGTATAGCATATGACTGGTATCGTAGCCTGTCTGATGGTTGTATCACTTTTTTTGCTAGTTTCAAGCAAATGTTCTTGGAACGATTTTATGAGCGAGTCAATGACATGACGATGTCTGTCCTCATTAAAATTAAACAGAGGCACAACGAATCCATAGAAAGTTTTATTAAAAGATTCTGCCGAGAGGCACTCAAAATGCCTTTAGGTACTCCATCTGTTGTAACAATAGACACTTACATATCAAACTTGTTGCCTATTATCAGTATATGGACGGGATCTACACAATTCCAGGATTGGCCTTCTTTCATTGTTAATGCAAAGGCGGCAGAAGTTAGTGCCAAAAAGTTCAAGCAGTTAGGAGTCCAGATGACTCATCCTAACCAAGATGAACATTCTACACCCGGGGGTAGTAATCGCCAGAATAACCGCAGGAATAAAGAAGCACTGGCCATTAATCTCAAAGGCAAAGAGTCTTTGGCTGTCAATGTTACTCAAACGACATCCACCCCATCAGCACCACTGCAAAAGTCAACTCGTCCAAAAGAAGAGTATTCTTTCGATGAAGATGATACTTTAAGCATCTTCGATTGCTTGATCAAAAGCAATAAGCTTCAGCTTCCAGAGACAAAACGACCAAAAGAAGTTGGTAAAACTGATCACCCTAAATACTGTGTTTATCACAGATTCATAGGGCATCCAACCAGAGCATGTTATGTGCTCAAGGGCAAAATCTAGGAGTTGGTCAATTCTGGAGAAATTACTCTACAACAGGACGAGAAAACGAAAACTGCTAATGTAGTTTCTCTCCAATTCGGCAAATTTCCACCATAACTCGTACAAGATGGTGCTGTCCCCATTCCAAGGACTACTCTGGAAATTGTGAATAACTCACCTCCTCAAAATGAAGGTCTTATTCTACTGTCAACTGACAGAGGAGAGATTATGTGGATTCATCCAGATCTGGTGGCAGAATTTGAAACTCCTTCCTCTTCTAAGCAAAAGAAGCATTCCAAGTCTAAATCCAAGAACTGCAACATGGTATCCTTTGAACCAATAACAGAAGAAGAAATTCTAATGGGCACTAGATCTGGAAAACCCTATCTTCGGAAGTATTCCGAAAATCAAGAGAACCTTGCTCCATCCCAGGATGCTCTTCCTCCATCATCTTCTCCTGCTGAAGATACACAATCTACATCCTTACCAGTGGTCGAGCCATCTCCTCCTAAACCAACATCAGCAGACAAGGGAAAGCAACATGTTCGCTTTGATAAAGCATTGCAGAAGTCATCATCTCCTGGACTTGAAAAGCCTTGCAATTTTGACATATTGGCTCAATTGGCCAATACTCCGGTGAGATTGTCAATCTTTGAACTTTTACGTCTCTCAAAAAAAACTCGTGAGACGTTAAGTGAAGCCTTGATGCAGGCTGACGCTTGTCTGACTCTTCTCAAGAAGCCCGAAAAAGAGCCAGTCAGCTGTGCACATTGTCATAGTGTATTCGAACTAATGCCAATATCACTTTTACACAAGATGACATGTTGTTAGAAGACAATCGTCATGATCATCCTCAATATTTTACGGGGTGGACACCATGAAAGTCGATCGCATTCTGATTGATCCCGGGTCTGCACTTAGCATCATGCCGAAGTCCTTACTAGATGCTTTGAAAATCCTACTATACAATCTTTCTACAACTATCACTACCATCCTGGGATTCAATCAAGGAAAAAGTGAACCTTTAGGGAAAATACGCCTAAAACTTCAAATTGGCAATCTTCGTACAAAGGTAACTTTTTATGTTATTGACAATCATGGCTCATACAATGCTTTGTTGGAAAGACCATTCCTCCATGAACACAATATTGTACCCTCTACGCTTCACCAATGTTTCAAATATGTGGATGGTAATGGAGAAGTCCAAAAAGAGGTTGCAGATCTGAATCCTTTCAAAGGAGTTGAAGCATACTACAACGATTCTCATATGTACAAAGAGGAATTCATGAAGGTGGTACTAGCAATGGATATAGATGAAGAACAGAAGAGTATACCTAATAATACTCTGGTGATTCCGGTCAAAGGACGTACCTCCTGTCCTCAGTCTTCCAAACCTCTGACTATCTATCCTCCTTCTCATGAGAAGCAACCTAAAGGTGATAGTCAAGAACAAAGGGAGCTCACCTCTTCTGAGCCGCTTGTAATCGATCTTCGTCGCAAGAAGCTCCCTCTGCCTTCTCGTTCTTCTTCTCCCCCTCTTGTCATCAATCTGACTAAGCCTGCTAAGGCTAAAGTCCCTGTTGTAAATGATGATATAAAAATCAATAAAGCATCTCCTTTGCGGTATACTGATGTCTTTTACTATACTCAGTGTTATCTGGGTATGATAGATAGCTTTAAACCACTTAGAATAGAAGTTGTATCATCTCGACGAAACGTGGTATCACTGGATTCAATACAAGAGTCGTACATCTTAGTACCATCTCGAAAGAAAGATAAAAAGCCTATATTCTTCAACAAAAGAGAAGAACCAAAAATTATGCTCTATAATATTAATAGAGATGATACATGAAGGCTATAATTACGACGCTATAGTCCACAATCCAAAGCCATCATCCGTAAAATAGGCTATGACTTCAGAACAGGCCTCAACAACAGTAAAGGAAGGCGAACCCCTCTTCGTATTGCTGTTCCAAAAGAAAAATCACAACAATACCACAGTAAAACAAAATGAGGACTAGGTTATGCCTCACAACTTCCAACTCCAGAACCTTATGAATCTGATGAAGAAGAACAATCTAACTCTTCTGATTCTATCTCATGGGATTCTGATACCAGCGTTGGTCATGTTCATAGGGTGATGGTATCTTCTAACATGGTGTCTGTCGAATTCTCGGAAGATGATGAAGATGACATTGAAGAAGCTACTAAAATGGACCCTTGGGCACAAAGGATGGACAATCAGTAGGAAATTTGTTTTGAACAACGAGAACCACCTACTGAGGATCAACTGGTCCAAATTGATATTGGAGAGAAAGGCGTATCACGACCAATCTTCATTAGCAAGAATCTTTCAGAGGATGATAATCAAGAATTAATTCACCTTATTCGTGAATACATTGACGTATTCGCCTGGAGTTACGAAGATATGTCGGGATTAGATCCTCAAATTGCAACTCACAAGCTTAAATTTTATCGAATGCCAAACCGGTCAAACAACAACAACGACGATTCAAGCCTGAAATGATGGATGCAATTGATGATGAAGTCAAAAAGCTTATAGCTTGCGGTTTTATCAGATAAGAACAACATCCTGACTGGGTGGCCAATGTCATCCCAGTCCTGAAGAAGATCAGAAAGGTTCGAGTTTACATCGACTTTTGGGATCTCAATGATGCTTGCCCTAAAGACGAATTCCCTCTCCCAATTACTGATGTTATGATCGACAATACATGTGGATTCGAACGAATTTCTTTTATGGATGGGTTTTCTGGATATAATCAAATCCGGATGAATCCTGAAAATAAAAAACATACTTCGTTTCGTACTCCTCGGGGTGTGTACTGTTATACAGTTATGCCATTTGGTCTAAAGAATGCAGGTGCAACTTACCAGCGGGCTATGAGTACTATTTTTCGCGATCATCTGCGAAAGACTGTTGAATGATATGTTGACGATATTGCTGTCAAAAGTCGTCTTAAAGAAGATCACGTTCAAGATTTAAGAACTATCTTCAATCTAATGAGCCGGCATCTTTTTTTTGAAAATTGAAGTGACTATTAGTTCATTCACTTTCATTGACTTATCATTTATTGGACATTTATTGTCTCTTGTTTAAATAATTTGAATTCACGTCCTTTACACCTCTGAATTTTGATTATTTATATCAGCAACTTGTCATGTCCTTATTACCTCTGATAAAGTTGGCTATTGAAATAACAGTATTGCTAATTTTTATATTCTGTCACGTCCACATTATCTCTGAGCAGATATAATAAATATTTTTATTTTCCAAAATCTTGAAATATATCACGTCTAGTACCTCTGAATATATTTTCTATTCTATTACTTATATCTATAACAAGATATGCAACAAGTAATGGAACCACATAAAATTTTTTTACTATTTTTTTCTGCAAAAGAAGAAAAAGAGTACACTAAAAAAAACAACAACATTTGCCCATTTTTCACTCTGAAGGATAGATGATAAGTTCTGCAATTTGTTTCTTCAGAACTTGAATTCTTTCATCACGAGAATCTAGCACTCTCTGCCTAGCTTCAATTAGTCCTGATTCAGGATCAAAAGGTTGTAGAGCAGCAGTACGGCATTTTAACTCTTCATTTTGAAGACGTTCAAATTCCTTCTTTTGATTCTTCAAAATCTCTACCTGATTAACAGTAGATTGGTATAATTGATTTCCTTGTTCTATATTCTGCTCAGTAGTTTGGAGTTTTGCCTGAAGTCGAGCAATTTTGACTTTTAGATCAGCAGCCTTTTTCTCTTCCTCTATAGTTTTAGTCTTATGACTCTCAGCAACAAAAACTACTTCAGAGATTTGAACGTTTAACTCAGAAGACTGTCTAGTGAAAGCCAGCAGGAATATTTCAAAATCAGCTTTACTAATTTCTGCTTCTTGAACCATGGTTTCATATTCTGTGTTTACTAGTGATTCGATATCTCCTCCTTTCAACTCCTTGTAAGCCTTAATTGAACTCTCTAGTTCATCCAAAATATGTTCCAAAAATGAAGCTTGAGCTTCGTCTCCTTGACTGCGGATGCCTTCAATCAAGAATGTAGTAGGAGTTCTAATGGTACTGAAAGGAACATCTTCTCTCTCCATAACTCTATGAACTAAGGGCTCCAAAGACATAAAGAAAACCCTTGTGAAAGAGGTCACCACAAATTTGTTAGCTGCCAGGGCTCCTGGAGTAGCTACTATGTTTGCAGAAGTCTTCACAGCTTTGACAGGTGGGGGTACTTTATTTGGAGCACTAATATGAGAAGAGCTTCCTTCTCCGGCTACAATCCCCGTGGGTGCTGCTACAAATCACATATGTTATGACTTATAATGCTAAAGATGCAATAACAAATCATTCATGGTGGGGAAACTTACTTGGGCTGAGTACATTATGAGGAGTCTCAATAGCCTTAGTTGTCTCAGACTGAAGTTTGGACAGAGTCTCTGTAGACATGGTGGCCTGACTACTCCCTGCTCCTGATTCAGTTGGAGGTGGTAGAGTTATTGGAGTTTCATTCATTTTAGTCGCCACCTTAGACACTTCGGGCGGCTCAGTAGTTGTGAGTTCATTAACTTCAAGAAGATTTATAGGTTCCTTATCATGAACCACATCCTCCTCTTCTTCAACAAGCGAAGGATTTTTATCAACTGGGATTTCTTGTGATGATGATGCATTCGCTAAAGTTTGTTTTTCTTTAGCGATGTTGTCCCAATCTTCATCATAAATTTCATCATCAAAATCACAACCATTCAATGCATCAATCACTGCTTCTCCTGAATAAGTAGATATTTGAGTTTGAAAAGTGTCTTATGGAGGTAGATCTTGCTTTGGAAAGGAAGTTTTTGGACTCATGGGAGTTGAAGAGGGAACTGTTATCCCTGTCGCGACAAGTACATTGGTAGGAACATTCACTGTCATAATGGTGACAGGTGGGTGGACATCTGTTAAAGTAACCAAAATAAGAAAAAGCAATTTAGATATATATCTCTGACAAAAAATGATGATATTTTATAACATTGACATTACCTGCTTGAGATGGTTCTTCTTCAGCAATGTCCAATTTTCTCCTAACTTCTCTGGATATCGGTGCGTCTGGCCCCGCCATAGCTTCATTACGATTACCCTCTTGGTCGATCAAGGAAACAAAAGTTCTTCTTTCTGTAAACTTCTCCTGTCTCTGAATAGAAGAAGGGGTAATGTCCTTCTCTCCGGAAGAAGAACTGAGAAGCAACTGTTTTGATTGAGAACGAGTTGTTCTCGTAGTCATTGGTTCATTAATAACCAGTGATGTTCTTTTCTTCTTCTCAGGAGCTCTTGGATAATTAGGAGGATTATCTCGTTGAGGAGAGGCTGTCGGTTCTTTAGTCTTTCTCTTCTTCAAACTTTTAACAGGAGATTTTTCTTTCCGCATCTTTATAGATATATCTAAAGGATCTTGAACCGGGTCAGCAAAATTCATTAAAATTGATGCTTCCAGAGGTACATCAGCAGGGTCCCTGTCTTCTGTATCTCGAAAAGACTGAAGAGTACGTTTTCCTTGTTTAATTCTCCTTTCGGTTGCAAAGCTATGTGAGGGATGGAAGTTTTCAGCAAATGTGTTCGCTGAAGTGTAGAAGTTTGCATATGAATATAACATACGCGGACCTTGGAGAAGTTTGTAAGGCATAGAAAAAATAGCCTTTCTGCCCCAAGCATTGTAATAATTCCAAGCTCTAGCCCCATCAATGAGATAGCCTGTGGCTTGGAGGCAAGTGGTCGCATTTCATACATGAAGTTGATCATACCCGAATTGTCGTGCAAATTGACTCGGCAAATAAGGCTCCAAATAACATTCTTCCTCAAATCTATAAACTAAGTGGGACGGTCGGATTATTTTAAGACAGAAAAAGATGTCTGGATTTAAACAGAGTGTTTCTTCGGGTAAATCCATCATCTGTGGAGTCATGGTATCATACCCTGTAGGAGGACCAACACACTGAAAGAACCATCCTGATCCACGGTTCAGGGCAAGTCGGCATTCCGAAAGAGCAATATATTTCTAGTGGGCATTAGCAAAATGCCCAATGAAATCTCCATAAGTAGGTCCTATATCCGGGTCTATCAAGCAGGGATGGGGTAGTAATAACCATCCAAACAAATAAGTGAATAGCATTTCTGTACGGGGAAAATTCGACCGATTATCATTTTCTTTCAGCATAGTGTCCACAAAAGAACGCAATCCTGCGTTCAGGCGACAGGTCATGGCTGAAAGCAGTTCCATCTTGTATCCAAATATAAGACGTATCATAGTGAACAGGACATCCCGATGAAACCTGTCAACTGTACTAGCCCCCAAAACTATAAAGCGTCGTATCCATAAAGATAGAAAGCCTGCCAACTGGGCTTCTGGAGACATAGGTCTGTAACCCTGTCTAAGATAACTTTGAAGAACGTCGCCAACCTTGAACTGACCCGAATCCTCAGTCAGGGTGACATCCCCATGATTATGCTTTTCCATCAATAATTGTATATCACTTCCATCAAAAGGTTCGAAGAAACGAGGAGTACAGGCTTGACTGTCTAGTGGCTTGTCTTTCCACACATGACCCATGAACAGATATGGCATACATTTTGTGATATAGCAAGTACCCGCAGTAGCACTTTCATAGTAGAGTGAGAAGATTTTATAGTGGAACAACAGCTCTTGGAAAACTGTGATCATCTATGGATTCTTCTTTGCTAAAGCATCTAATTCATCATTTGTGGGTACATATTCTTTATATGGGTTGTCACCCATCGGCAGATGAGAGATATATTCCATCTCGTTAAAGACAAACCCCATTTCTCCATGAGGTGTCATGAAGGTCCCAGTGCTTTTATTATATCTTTTTACTAAAGCCAAGAACATGTGAGGGTTTGGATGAATGCCATATACCGTAGTGCAGATGGAATTATAGAGACCCAGATCAATGAGCCTGTCTTTGAATTCATCCAAAATCCATATGGACAAGCTACTCCAACGCTTCTCATAACGCGGTCTGGATATCTTCCTTCAGCTTTTGCAAATGTATTTGCAAAAATAGGTACTCTGACGGAAAGGAGCAGTGAAGAGTCCTCAGGAGGAATACAGCTCGGTCTTAAACCACTCAAGTGTGTGCTATATTTTTCAGAAGTGCTATAAAAAAGGTCTTTCTTTTGAGGACCCACTTTATAACAGATTCGGCCGACTCTTGCCTGTTGGAGAGGAGTCAGATCACATGACATCCTCCTAGTATAGCTAGCAAAAGCATACTAGGATAATGCCATAGACCTGGATATCTCTGTTAGATGTATGGCATTGTTTTTCTTTAAGAAATATCTCGTCTCTTTTCTTGCCTTAGGTTGGGAAGTCTTCTTGATTGCGTCTCCAAATAAAAAGGCAGGTTTCTTGTGGACTGTAGTATACAAGCTTTGTAGGGGTTCACCGTTCATCAAGTTCAAAAGGGTTTGATTATCCTAATTTATGAGCAGAGTTCTTCGTGCTTCAGGACCATCGTAATGAGGAAAAGTGACGTGAGACAAATTCTCTCTATATTCTGGGACATTAAATGTTGAAGCAAACTTTTCTGCATCCGGGTCCTCCCTGAGATTAACTGCAGCGAGATGCATAAACAGAAATTAGAAGCGAAAGCGAAGATGTATGATTTATTGAATTACACAGACATTCTGAGTTATGCCACGAAATATGTTGCACAAAGTCTAAGTTGCACAGCATTCTGAGTTGTGCAACAATTTAAGTTGTGCCAAAAGGGCTATGTTGTGCGAAATTCATGTTGCGCAATATTTTAGGTTGCACCATATATTGAGTTGTGCCTCAAATTTGACTGTGAAAAATTTTAGGTTTTACGCAAACAACATGCATGACACGGTTCGTAAGAACGAACGGTGTTCAAGAAAAGGGTGACCACACCCTAAGAAGGGTTGGCGCAAAGTTTGTGATACTCCACACTCTAAAAAGAGGGACGCAGATCAATTGTTGATGAAATCATCGCTCATAAATCGAATCGGCTCGCCCTTAATCACCTTCCATTGCTGGGTTGGCGATCTCTCGACGAGAAGAAGGCGTTACGTATTATGGCACATGGGCAGGTGGAACACGAGTTGAAGGGGCGGCAATAGCCTTTCCTTTTTCAGCAGCAGTCCTTTTGGGGGCCATGTCGTCAAGAAGATGGTCGGAAAAGAAGATTGCAAAAGCTATAAAAATTTGCTCAGAAGATTAAAAGTGAAAGTAAAGAATCACAGTAGAGTAAACAGAGATTATTTAAAATCAAGAAGTCAGAATCCTAACAGTCATCCTGAATCGTGCATGATGAGTCGTAATTGGTCATAACAGATTGCACAAAACTGGCGCAACTTGACCTAGTCAAAACTTTTCTAAAATTCAAAGTATTCCAAAACTTTGTAATGTTTTTAAGTTTTAAAAACTTTGAAGGGGGTCTTGTAGAGCCTAAAAATCAAGTTGTGCCCTGAATATGTTAATCAGTGATCAAATTATGCACCAGAGATCAGGTTGCGCCACTAATATGAAGCCCAGAGAACAAGCTGCGCCATTGATCAAGTTGCACCTAATATCAGACTACGCCCAGTCTTGTTGCGCCAAAATCTACGTGGCGTTTGACACTTAATAGTCATCATTGCCTGACAACACTGATGACTGACACAACAGTTGTAACACCCAGTTTTCCAGATGAGGGTAATATTGAAATTTTATAATTATAATTATTATTTAATGATATTTATTTCATATTATGATTTTTAGTGATTTTTAAATTATTTTAAACTATTTAAATTCATGACTTGTGATTTTGACGTTTTGCTAGTGAAATCCTAGAGACTGTTTGACCTAGAGCCTAACCATGTGATTATGATATTTTAATGTCATTTTTGTCCTAAGAATATTTTTGCATTTGACCTCTTTGAATTATTTTGATATCATTTTATTATTTATGATATTGTTTTGGGGTTATTTGAGTCGGGTTCGAATTTCAACTCAATCCGACTTGAAACGGGGATCCGGGGGTAGTTTGACTCTAGTGGGACCCACACACTAGTTAGGCATGGCCCACATGATATTAATTTAGTCCACATGATAGAAATATTTTAGTTAGAGGTTAGACTAATTATTATGGATAAGGTTAGTGTGATTAGAGACTTTAGAATGACTAATTTAGCCCCAACCAATTAGCCCTTTCCTAATACTCATAGAATAGGTTAGTGGAGGCATTTTGGACCTTACCATAATAGGACAAATAGCCCCATATGGCCAGCCACTTTGGGAGAGGATAGGCTCAAGTTCATTTCATTATTCTCATCCACACTCTCTCTCTTGTTCTTCCCCAAATTTCTAGAGAGCAATCCCTAGCAATTTCTCCACCAAATTCTTCTATTTCGCCACCAGATCTTCTTCTTTCCTTCTCCATTCTAGCCAAGGAGGAAGCTACCCAAGTTTGGGAGGATTCGGAGCTCGTTCGTGTCCTTTTGGAATCTCTACGTGTCGGTGTCGCTCCGGGAAGGCTTTTCTTCGATTCGATCTACCGGGAGGTATAAATCCCTTCTCCTTTTCATTTTCTCATGCATATAGGTCAATTTTGAACCCATAGGAATGACCCCCATGGTTGTATCTCCATTTGTGTCCATTTCGTGTCTATTTGGAGGTCATAGGAGTGTCCTTTGTGTTGTGGTTGTGTCTATGTCGGAAAATCCCAAATTTGGACACACTATGTGTTGTTGTTATGTATGAATGAATTATTACATATTTAATCTCATATTTTTGTATTGGAGATGTGTTCTATAGTGTCTCATATATATATATATATTAGTGTAGAGAGTGAGTTCTTGATATATTATGTTATATAGTTGTGTTCTTTTGTCTCAAACTACCCAAATCCGTCATGATTTTTATCCACGTTTTTAATTTCAGCCCTAACTTAGAATTGTCATAACTTCTAGCTCAAAGCTCGGTTTAATCTCCCTTTTTTTAAAAGAAGCGTATTGAAGTTAGCTTTCCAAAAACATGTATTAATAGGCCTAATTCTTTCTGTAACTTTCTGGAGAATTATTTGAGTGTCAGCTGTACGAAAGACAAATGCGTTCTTGGTGTTTTTGCGATTATGGGAGTTTCCGGAAACGAAAATGCGATCTGTTTGAAGTTTCGGAAAGCTAACACATAGATCTATAACATACTTTAATCCTAGATTTTAGTTCATGCTGAGATGGTACAGTATTGATTATTAGTAGGAGTTACTATTCGGCATATGCATTTTGTGCACCCTTGTGTGTAATATAATATTCTATTTGATTTTAACCCATGTTAATGTATATACATTATGTAATTAAATAGAGAATGTAAGCATGAGTAAATGTTTAAATAAATGATGTATGAGGTGTAAGTATCCTATCTAATGTAAGCATGTATAAGTATGGCTTCTAATAAATATGTAGGTTCCATAGTATGTAATGTATGGTGCATATAGTGGTGCAAGAGAATAAATGAATGATGAATGAATGCAAGCATGAATGTAATGTAATAATAGATGTAATATATGTAGCCTTGTTAGGAATAAAACTGGAATTTAGTTTTGTTTCACTAAATAAGAGATACATGAGAACTCATATATGTGAATGTTAACTTCCTATTGACACTTTGCTACACAACTGTCATGCCTCACTATCACTCCACACACAATGCACATTACACTATATAACCCTCACACCCTCACTCATTGACACTCTCACTCACACATTGCCTAACACTCATTCCATGATAACACACACATGTTCTTGTGCACTTTCATGACACACACACACACCCATGAACACATACACATGCTCTTCTCTCTCTCTCTATATATATATATATATATATATATATATATATACTATACATGGTTAAATGTGTTAATGTGGTAAATAGAGTTTTCCTATAGTTATATATACATATATGTGATATAGGGCCAAGTGTTGAATTCTCTTTTCATGTACACCTCCATGTTCACACACACACATAGCATTACATGTTAGCTTCCTTTCTCTTATGTATAATATTGAATGTAATAGCTTGTGTTTGGCTTGTATAGCCTTGTGATTGGTGTATGATTGCTAGACTAGGCTTGGTTAGGCCAAGTGAGACTTATTAGACTTGTTGGGCTAGGATTTGACTTAGTTGACCTAGTTTGACTAGTCTAGTTGACTGGAGTTGACCAAGTGTTGACTTTAGTCTAGTTTGACCTAAACAGCATGCAGATACATTGTAGATTATATTTATCATTCCCTGTGTACATCTTGACTTGTGTTGCTCTAACTAGGAGTCAGGACCTCATCTCGGACAGTACATTTACTTCAGACATTCAGATACGAGGCGAGTACATTCTCTGACCGTTTCATACTTGTCTGGGTTTATATTCTTGCTCTAGATTACTGTACTTGATGCTGACACGATCATTATCACGGATTGGTACTATACGGATCTTCTTCAGAGATGTTATCTCCTTGTATTCACTAAATATATATTGTGCTGTACGTTTCACTTACATATTGTATTTATTGAATACCCATATCCTTGTATACTCCTTGTGCATATTGTACTCTCAGTATCACATGAGTCCCAGGGATAGACCATTGTACAACTATTGTATAATATTGTACATCTATTGTATAATATTGTACATCCATTGTATAATATTGTACATCCATTGTATAACATTGTACATCTATTGTATAATATTGTACATCTATTGTATAACATTGTACACTATTGTGCAAGATAATATAACCGGAGTAGATCCTTGTGTATTGATTTGGGGAGGGGGAGTATAATTGGTTATGTAATCAAATCCTATTGTAGAACATTGTATAACTATTGTATATGTCTATTGTACACCCACGTACAATGGAGTTACTATTGCATTTTCCTAGACCGTTTACATAACCATATTGTACTCTAAATCACAGTAGGCTTACAGTTCTTATTTATCATATTTAGATATTTTCTGTTATCAAATCTCTACTGTTTTTCATATACTTCTTACTTTCAGCGTTTCATGTACCTTACTCTATTGCATGCTTTATATTTTCTAACATGATATGAACTGCGTGAGATGTTTTGTGCTCGCTCCCGTCCTGACTGGACCTGTTAAAAATTTTACAGAGGATGATGAGGCACCCTGCACCCTTACTTGGAGTTTGCCTAGTTGACACTCGCGACCTGGACCCCAGGGGAGGTTCAGGCAGCTGCTGAGGACGATACCTTGCTTAGTATAGATAGTTTAGACTGTTTTCCTTTTATGTTTAGTTGTTGTTCTTGATTCAGAGTTTGTATATTGTAGAGATGTTGAGACTTGTATTTCATTTCTGTTGTACCTCGGTTGAGGATTCTCTTATCTATTTTATCGTGCCATATTCTATCTCTAGATTGTGATTGAGTTGTACCTCTGTGTTGGCCTCCTTATGGAGAGCATTCATATTATGTTAGTTATAGTTCATGACCTAGAACAGCGTTCTACCGCCGACACTGCGGCGTAGGCTGGGCGTTGTTACGCTCTCGTACCCTCACAGTGGGTGCGGGTCGTGACACGTTTTTAGTGGTGGCCTATGCAGGTCGAGTTTATGTAGTGGTATTCGAGCTAGAGTGTCACTACAGCCTGCAGCAGGATTAGGATTATTTTTAGAGGTACTTAATCACATTAGGAAAAACTCTTAATCAGATTCCTTTGTCTAAAATTGTTGCTTATTGACTTCCCTTGAATATAAACTGTCCTCCTTTGAATTTTCGCTTCATTCTCAGAAATTGCTCCTTGTTTTGATCTGTTTTCATGATGGTTATGAAGACAGGATCTCATCACTTCGGTTCGGGGGATACTATCGAGAGGCTGGCCACCTCTCGTCCTGTTCATCAGGGCCTCGAGACCGCAGCTCCTGTTGTGCCGACTTAGGTTGGCGTATCTGCTACATTGGAGGTGCACCTCTATCTGTACAGAGATTTTCTTCCGTCATTTCTGATTTCTTTCAGCAACGGTGATTCATGCAGCATCAGCAGCAGACCAGGGAAAACTAGCAGGGCGAGCTATCGTCAGGACAGTCAAGGATGTACAGACCATTGGAGATCTTGCTGCAAGTTCCGTTCTTCTCAATTCTATTCCCGCAATTGTCTTTTATAATTACCTTGAAATCCGATTCCATCTGTTCCTTGTTGATTGATTAATTTTGTCATGTTACTCTTTTGTTGTGTTTGTTTTTTTTTTCTTCTGAGAAAATCATATGGGCTAGGTCGCCTAAATCATGGGATCTAGAATCTTCGATAGTCATGTTAGTTGGCATAGTGAGGACATGTAGTCAGATTTCAGATGTATTTCTTGGGTATGGGAATTTAAGGTTTTTGCCGTCGCATGCAACTATACGAAAATTTTAAATACCATGAACCTAGAGGTACGTACCTTAGTCAAGGACTCTGTGATTATCGTAGCCTTGCTCACTAGCATGATGAAGACTCTGGACAACATGATTTTGGACAGACGCATATGATTAGCAGATTGTATCTTGAGAAGGTCTAAAACATCATACCCTTTTTGTTGTTATAAATGACTTAGGAGTAGGGATATTTAGATTGTAGAGCTTGTTCATAGGTAGTTCCTTCATAGTATATAGATATGGTGACTTGTAGAGTGTCTGTACCCTAGAGGTGATAGTTAGCATAGGTGCTAGAATAGTAACCCATTGCTGATAATTCCCTGTTATTATGATACCAACTAGTTACGTATAGGATGTTAGTATGCCATACAACCTTGATGATTATTTATTGTTTTCCTTTACCCTTCCAGTAAGGCACCCAGTAACCAGAGCCTGCCCTTGAGCATAGTTGTAGTTTCACCTAGGACTAAGAGGTCTATATATATAGATGATATACTTAGGATATATGTGATGGGTTGTTGTTCTTGAGCATATATATATATGTGGTATTGGGGATTGGTGTGCTTAGCTTGTGGATAATTAGTTATGGGTGACTTGATAGGATTTGGAAGTTAAGAGCTAGTCTATTATAGAGTTTTCTTTGCTAATCCCTAGTTGCCAACACTAGGTAGCTAGCATAGGTAAAAGTCCTAAAAAGTTGACCAGCTGATGACCAAGTACTAGGATGTTGAGGAAATTGACTAGTGATTGACCCTTGTCTATGTTCGGCCTAGAAAAGGGTACGATCATCTTAATTTCGAGGACGAAATTTTTATAAGGTGGGTAGGATTGTAACACCCAGTTTTCCAGATGTGGGTAATTTTAAAATTTTATAATTATAATTATTATTTAATGATATTTATTTCATATTATGATTTTTAGTGATTTTTAAATTATTTTAAACTATTTAAATTCATGACTTGTGGTTTTGACGTTCTGCTAGTAAAATCCTAGAGACTGTTTGACCTAGAGCCTAACCATGTGATTATGATATTTTAATGTCATTTTTGGCCTAAGGATATTTTTGTATTTGACCTCTTTGAATTATTTTGATATCATTTTATTATTTATGATATTGTTTTGGGGTTATTTGAGTCGGGTTCGAATTTCAACTCAATTCGACTTGAAACGGGAATCCGGGGCTAGTTTGACACTAGTGGGACCCACACACTTGTTAGGCATGGCTCACATGATATTAATTTAGTCCACATGATAGAAATATTTTAGTTAGAGGTTAGACTAATTATTATGGATAAGGTTAGTGTGATTAGAGACTTTAGAATGACTAATTTAGCCCCAACCAATTAGCCCTTTCCTAATACTCATAGAATAGGTTAGTGGGGGCATTTTAGACCTAACCATAATAGGACAAATAGCCCCATATGGCCAGCCACTTTGGGAGAGGATAGGCTCAAGTTTATTTCATTATTCTCATCTACACACTCTCTCTTGTTCTTCCCCAAATTTCTAGAGAGCAATCCCTAGCAATTTCTACACCAAATCCTTCCATTTCGCCACCAGATCTTCTTCTTTCCTTCTCCATTCTAGCCAAGGAGAAAGCTACCCAAGTTTGGGAGGATTCGGAGCTCGTTCGTGTCCATTTGGAATCTCTACGTGTCGGTGTCGCTCCGGGAAGGCTTTTCTTCGATTCGATCTACCGGGAGGTATAAATCCCTTCTCCTTTTCATTTTCTCGTGCATATAGGTCAATTTTGAATCTATAGGAATGACCCCCATGGTTGTATCTCCATTTGTGTCCATTTCGTGTCTATTTGGAGGTCATAGGAGTGTCCTTTGTGTTGTGGTTGTGTCCATGTGGGAAAATCCCAAATTTGGACACACTATGTGTTGTTGTTATGTATGAATGAATTATTACATGTTTAATCTCATATTTTTGTATTAGAGATGTGTTCTATAGTGTCTCATATATATATATTAGTGTAGAGAGTGAGTTCTTGATATATTATGTTACATACTTGTGTTCTTTTGTCTCAAACTACCCAAATCCGTCATGATTTTTATCCACGTTTTTAATTTCAGTCCTAAATTAGAAATGTCATAACTTCTAGCTCAAAGCTCGGTTTAATCTCCCATTTTTTTTAAAAGAAGCGTATTGAAGTTAGCTTTCAAAAACATGTATTAATTGGCCTAATTCTGTAACTTTCTGGAGAATTATTTGAGTGTCAGCTGTACGAAAGACAAACGCATTCTCGGTGTTTTCGCGATTCTGAGAGTTTCCGAAAACGAAAATGCGATCCGTTTGAAGTTTCGGAAAGCTAACACATAGATCTATAATATACTTTAATCCTAGATTTTAGTTCATGCTAAGATGGTATAGTATTGATTATTAGTAGGAGTTACTATTCGGCATATGCATTTTGTGCACCCTTGTGTGTAATATAATGTTCTATTTGATTTTAACCCATGTTAATGTATATACATTATGTAATTAAATAGAGAATGCAAGCATGAGTAAATATTTAAATAAATGATGTATGAGGTGTAAGTATCCTATCTAATATAAGCATGTATAAGTATGGCTTGTAATGAATACGTAGGTTCCATAGTATGTAATGTATGGTGCATATAGTGGTGCAAGAGAATAAATGAATGATGAATGAATGCAAGCATGAATGTAATGTAATAATAGATGTAATATATGTAGCCTTGTTAGGAATAAAACTGGAATTTAGTTTTGTTTCACTAAATAAGAGATACATGAGAACTCATATATGTGAATGTTAACTTCCTATTGACACTTTGCTACACAACTGTCATACCTCACTATCACTCCACACACAATACACACTACACTATATAACCCTCACACCCTCACTCATTGACACTCTCACTCACACATTGCCTAACACTCATTCCATGATAACACACACATGTTCTTGTGCACTTTCATGACACACACACACACCCATGAACACATACACATGCTCTTCTCTCTCTCTCTCTCTCTCTCTATATATATATATATATATATATATATATATATATATATATATATATACTATACATGGTTAAATATGTTAATGTGGTAAATAGAGTTTTCCTATAGTTATATATACATATATGTGATATAGGGCCTAGTGTTGAATTCTCTTTTCATGTACACCTCCACGTTCACACACACACATAGCTTTACATGTTAGCTTCCTTTCTCTTATGTATAATATTGAATGTGATAGCTTGTGTTTGGCTTGTATAGCCTTGTGATTGGTGTGTGATTGCTAGACTAGGCTTGGTTAGGCCAAGTGAGACTTATTAGACTTGTTGGGCTAGGATTTGACCTAGTTGACCTAGTTTGACTAGTCTAGTTGACTGGAGTTGACCAAGTGTTGACTTTAGTCTAGTTTGACCTAGACAGCATGCAGATGCATTGTAGATTATATTTATCATTCCCTGTGTACATCTTGACTTGTGTTGCTCTAACTAGGAGTCAGGTACCTCATCTCGGACAGTACATTTACTTCAGACATTCTGATACGAGGCGAGTACATTCTCTGACCGTTTCATACTTGTCTGGATTTATATTTTTGCTCTAGATTACTGTACTTGATGCTGACACGATCATTATCACGGATTGGTACTATACGGATCTTCTTCTGAGATGTTATCTCCTTGTATTCACTAAATACATATTGTGATGTACGTTTCACTTACATATTATATTTATTGAACACCCATATCCTTGTATACTCCTTGTGCATATTGTACTCTCAGTATCACATGAGTCCCAGGGATAGACTATTGTACAACTATTGTATAACATTGTACATCTATTGTATAATATTGTACATCCATTGTATAACATTATACATCCATTGTATAACATTGTACATCTATTGTATAATATTGTACATCTATTGTATAACATTGTACACTATTGTGCAAGATAACGTAACCGGAGTAGATCCTTGTGTATTGATTTGGGGAGGGGGAGTAGAATTGGTTATGTAATCAAATCCTATTGTACAACATTGTATAACTATTGTATATGTCTATTGTACACCCACGTACAATGGAGTTACCATTACATTTTCCTAGACCGTTTATATAACCATATTGTACTCTAAATCACAGTAGGCTTACAGTTCTTATTTATCATATTTAGATATTTTCTGTTATCAAATCTCTACTGTTTTTCATATACTTCTTACTTTCAGCGTTTCATGTACCTTACTCTATTGCATGCTTTATATTTCCTAACATGATATGAACTGCGTGAGATGTTTTGTGCTCGCTCCCGTCCTGACTGGACCTGTTGAAAATTTTACAGAGGATGATGAGGCACCCTGCACCCTTACTTGGAGTTTGCCTAGTTGACACTCACGACCTGGACCCCAGGGGAGGTTCAGGCAGCTGCTGAGGACGATACCTTGCTTAGTATAGATAGTTTAGACTATTTTCCTTTTATGTTTAGTTGTTGTTCTTGATTCAGAGTTTGTATATTGTAGAGATGTTGAGACTTGTATTTTATTTCTGTTGTACCTCGGTTGAGGATTCTCTTATCTATTTTATCGTGCCATATTTTATCTCTAGATTGTGATTGGTTGTACCTCTGTGTTGGCCTCCTTATGGAGAGCATTCATATTATGTTAGTTATAGTTCATGACCTAGAACAGCGTTCTACCGCCGACACTGCGGCGTAGGCTGGGCGTTGTTACGCTCTCGTACCCTCACAGTGGGTGCGGGTCGTGACAACAGTGAACGAGGAAAATCTTTTCGAATCCCGTAAATTGTGCCGCTCAAGGAGAGTTAGTGGACAGCTTTCCTGTATGCTTCATGAGTTACGCCCAGGCGCAATCGAAACAAAATCCTTAGTTGCGCCTGGGCGCAACCTGAACAACTTTTGCTCAAAAGCTGCCACGTGTCTAGGCGCGGCCCAGTTAGGCGCAGTTGACCGAAGCTCGTGCAATCTGATGAAGTTGAGACAACTGACATTCTAAAGCAGGATGACGTGGCGCACATGCCACTAATCTCTCAAGACGTGTCTACTATCGTGTATACGACCACGCGCATCTCAATCACATGATGCCACACTTCTAAATACAGTTAATACACGACTGACAACTGACTGAAAGTTAGCGCAACAGGAGGTTGGCGCAACCCAATATGGCGCAACCCAACCTCACGCACATCAGAATAACTGCTAAAACAGTTATTTCCTGAACTCTATAAATAGAGTTTCTAATCATTGTGAAATCATCAGATGCATAGGCACAGAAATCAGAGAGACACAGACAGAGATCAAGAACTCTTACAAAATTGTTGCTGCATTCTCTAGAGGCTATAGTCTTCAAGTTCATATAGTCCGAGGGATAAAGTGATCGTCTTCTGATCAGATTCCTAAAGTTGTACTTTCCCAGAATTTATTGTACTTTTTATTCTTTTACAAGTTTAGAATAAAACAAAATTTGTTTTTTGCAAACACGCCTGAAGATGGGACTCCCGCAACCTTACCCCCTCGAATGGAACAAAGTGGTTTATCCTCCCAAGTATAAACCGCAAACACTGACGCTATACGACGGGAAGGATTCTCTTTGCTGGTACCTGACCTACTTTCAGTCTCAGACGGGGCATCTTCCAAAAGAAGACGCCTTGCTCACGAGCCTGTTTGTTGGGGCTCTGAAGGGAGTCGCCTACGACTGGTGCTGCAGTCTCCCTGACAACTCCATATCGTCCTTCGACGAATTGACACACCTCTTCCTTGATCGGTTCTATGACGGAGGGAGGGACATGACAATGTAGTCTCTTATAGAAGTACGGCATACTGAGAATGAGACCGTTCGAGTCTTTATCGAACGTTTTCGACAAGAATGTCTATGGTTGCCTCCGGGTATGCCGAAACAAGCACTCATCGAAACATACAGCATGAACATGATCCCTGCAATCAAGCTCTCGCTCAACTACACTCCCTCGTCTGATTGGAGCGTATTGATCATCGAAGCTGAAGCTGCTAAAAAGAAGGCACGTAATGCTCACAGTCTGGGGGTTAACTTCCCCACCTTTGACGACAAACGCAAATGGCCTGCGACCAGTAGTAGCAGCCGCGAAGTAAAGGGGAAGCAGGCGTTGATTGTCAACGCGTCTAATAGCACGTAAGGTCCTGCCCAGAGGCCTCCTACTGCACCACGACCGAAGATGGTCTACTCCTTCCACGATGAGATTACCTTATAGCTCTTCAAGATACTGAAGCAGGGCGACAAAATCAAGTTGCCTAATCCCAAGCGTCCTGACGAAGTAGACAGAGTCGGCGACCCGAGGTATTGTCACTACCATCTGTTTGTTGGACATCCAACTAAAAACTGCTACATCCACAAAGACTACATACAATGCATGATCAATATGAACGTCATCTCAATCGATTACAAGAAGAAGGCAGTCTCGGCCAATATGGTGTTGCTCCAGTTCGGCACTTTACCGCCTACCACAGCTCAAGATGGCGTCGTCCCCATCCCGAAGGCGACAGTGGAAGTAGTCAACCTTCCACCAACCCATGACAACGTGGGTGGGCTCACACCACTCACAACATCCAAGGGAGAGATCATGTGGGTTTACCCGGATCTCGTTCCAGAGCTGACTCAACCGGGGGTAACCTCTACCTCCAAAAGTAAAGGCAAGAAGACCAAGTCTTGCCGAATGGTGACTTCCTTCCTTGAGGAAGTACTGCCCGTTCAAACGCATTCACAGCAGAACGCCCAGCCAGAGGAGGCTTCATCCGAAGTGATACCTCCTATTATTACCACAGCTGTATAAGGAGAAGATTCATCCCAACCTCCTGCAGCTGATAAACAAATGCAGAAGGAGGCGCGCTTCGACAGGCCTCTTCAAAAAGACAACGCCCCGGGGTTAGCCAAGCCCCACAACTTTGACATACTGGCATAATTGGCCAGTACTCTAGCACGGCTTTTCCTATTCGAGCTCCTCCGCCTATCCAAAGATACTCGAAAGGCTCTCTGCGAAGCCCTGAAGGACGCCGAGTCTTTCATCAGTCAGGTCAAGCAGCCTGACGACGATCCTACAGCATGTCCGTATTGCCATAATATGGGGGATATCATCCCCAATATCACATTCACTCAACAGGATATGCTGCTCAAGAACAACAGGCACAACAGACCCTTGTATTACACAAGGTATGTCGGTGCCATCAAGGTGGATCGAATGCAAATCGACCCTAGGTCTTCTCTTAGCATCATCCCTCGAACTCTACTTTAGACGTTGGGGATCCCGATGCATCGCCAGACAGCGTCTTACACTACCATCAGTGGCTTCAATGCCAGTAAGAGTGAGCCGCTGGGGAAGATCTGCTTGAAGTGTCACATCAGCGATCTCCCGACTGAGGTGACTTGCTATGTTGTGGATGCAGACGTTGACTACAACATCCTGTTGGAACGGCCATAGAAACATGAATACATGGTGGTACCATCCACTCTCCATCAATGTATGAAATACGTGTCCACCAGTGGTATCATCCGAACAGAGTATGCTGATGTCGATCCCTTCAGAGGAATTGAAGCTTTCTTCACCGACGCTGATCTGTACAAATCAATTTATCTCGAAGATGAAGCCAATAACGCTGATGACGAAGCAGAAGCTGAGGACGAATCTGACTCAGAGGCGGACATGATAATCAATACTCCTCTAAAAGTGTGACTCAAAGGGAGGCCGCCTCAAACATCGACCCCTATGGTAGTCAAACTCCGCATAAAGGCGCCAGCTTCTCCAGGCAGAACATCCAATGAAGCTCCATTGAAGATATGCCTCAAAGGCAAGCCCCCTCAAGTGGCGGTTCCTCTCGTAGCCAAGCTACGGGGAAAGGCTCCAGCTCCCAGCACACCAACTGAGGCTCCCCTCAAGGTGCAGCTCAAAGGTAGACCTCCTCAGTTGTCGGCACCCGTCAGGCCGTAAGAGAAGACCTCGGCATCCTTCTCAACACAGTCCCAGGAGCCAGCACGGGGCAAGCTCCCGAAAAACTCTCCGGAACCTCCCAAGGCTGCTCTAGTTCTCACTGATGAAGAACTTGGAGAGTACATATCGGCTAATGTCGATGCTCCATCCTTCGATGATGTAATCCCTCGGGACAAGATCCCGTATTTTATCAATAATAGAGTATCTTTCAATTATTCTAGTCTTCTATATTAGAATACCATGTACACTATAGATAATGCTCTACAGTCGTTGTATACACAAATAACGACTGTGAGTCATATAAATCGAGTCGTCCTATACCAAGGAGTCTGTTACATAGTCATGCCTCGGAACAAGGACGAGAAGCCCATTATCGTTGGAAAAGTCGAGCGTCACCAAGACCTTCCACCGATGGAGCCAGAACCCGACACCGGCAGAATGTAAACCTACCGGTACAACGATCGAACAAAGTATCTCATCCAAAAGATGGGTTACAACTTGAAGAGCGACCAAGGTCTAAACTACAACAAAGGTCAACGCCTTCCTCTACGACTTCCAGTGCCAAAACGGAAGCCGCAAGACTACTATCACCATACCCGACGGGAGGTAGGCTACATCACGCCTCCAACAACTCCCGAAGAATCAGAAGCAGAAGATGTCATACATTCTCACTCATTTGAAACTTCAACTTGGGACTCCAACACCAGCATCGTTTCAGTCTTCAGGAAGGTGCTGTCAGCCAACATGACATCCGTACATCCTTCAGAAGATAAAGACGGCGATCAAATAGAAGAGTTCTTTGAAGAAGAACCCTGGGCTCAATGCCTATGCGCGTAATGAGAGTTTCGATTTGAATTGCAGAAACCCCCTACCGAAGACGAAGTTGAGAAGATCGACCTTGGGGATGGATCTTCATCCAAATCCATCTTCATCAGCAAGAGCTTGGTGGGGAAGGACCGAGAATCCTTGATCCACCTGGTCAAAGAATATATTAACATCTTCGCCTGGAGTTACGAAGACATGCCGGGACTCGACCCACAAGTCGTAATGCACAAGCTTAACATCTTGCCTAACGCTAAGCCCGTTAAGCAGTAACAGCGGTGCTTCCATCCTAACATCATGGACGCTATTGACAAAGAGATCGACAAGCTCTTGGACAGTGGGTTCATTCGTGAAGAACAACACCCCAACTGGGTAGCCAACATCGTCTCCGTCACCAAAAAGAATGGGAAGATCCGAGTCTGTATCGATTTCCGGGACCTCAACTCTGCATGTCCAAAGGATGAGTTCCCACTCCCGATCACCGACGTAATGATCTACAACACATGTGGCTTCGAGCTTATGTCCTTCATGGACGGCTACTCAGGCTACAATCAGATTAAGATGTTCCCAGACGACGAGAAGCACACGTCGTTCAGAACCCCAAAGGGGGTTTACTGCTATACAGTAATACCCTTTAGCTTAAAAATGTAGGTGCCATATACCAACGTGCTATAAGTACCATCTTCCGTCAATACCTTCATAAGATAGTCGAGTGCTATGTTGACGATATCACCGTCAAGATCCGTCGTAGGGACGATCACCTACGAGACCTGAAGACAGTCTTCGACCTCATGCGGGCGCATCAGCTTAAAATGATCCCCGCTAAATCCTTTCTTGGGATTTCTAGTGGAAAGTTCTTGGGCTTCATTATCACTGCAAAAGGCATTCATGTCAACCCCGAGAAGACTAAAGCCATCCTTGATATGAGCCCTCCGAAGAACCTCAAAGGACTTCGAAGCCTACAAGGACGACTCGCCTACATCCGGAGGTTTATCGCGAACCTTTCTGGAAAATGTCAACCCTTTTCCAAGCTTATGAAGAAGGGAGTTTCTTATGTCTGGACGAAAGAATATCAGAAAGCTTTCGACGACATCAAAACTTACCTGACAAGTCTCCAGTCCCGGTGGCACCCATCGCAGGCAAAACATTCTTGCTTTCTGTCCGTGCAATGGGCTATTTCCTTGGCTCTTTGTTGGCCCAGAACAACGAAGCAGGCCATGACCAGGCCATCTACTACCTCAGCAGGACGATGGTTGGGGTCGAACACCGGTACAACCCTGTAGAAAAAGAGTGTCTAGCCTTGGTGTTCGCCATCCAGAAGACTCGCCACTATGTCTCGGGACAAACAACCCATGTCATCTTCCGAGTCAATCCACTCAGAATTCTCATGACAAAACTAGGAGTGTTAAACTCTCGGTTGGCTATGTGGGCGATATTATTGACACCATATGACATGGTATTCATACTACAAAAGGCTTTCAAGGGCCTAGCATTGGTCGACTTCCTAGCCGTACACCCAATCCCGGAATCGTCCAGGCTCTACGAAGGTATTCCCGATGAGGTGCAAGAAGTAAACATTACCGAAGAAAACCCGGTCTGGCGGATGTTCTTCAACGGTGCTTCCAAAACAGGCCCCAAAGGCCAAATTATCGTAGGAGTGGGGGTGGTCTTAACCTCTCCCGACAAACTGGTCATCCAGCATGCCTATTCTCTTTCAGACCCGTGCTCCAACAATGTTGCGAAATACAACGCCCTCAACATGGGGCTTCAGTTAGCAAGACAGCTGGAGGTGGACTACCTTGAATCTTACGACGACTCAAAGCTCGTCATCAATAAAATCTGGGGACAATATAAGGTCCGCCATGAAGACCTCTTTACCTATCACAAAGCAGTATTGGACATCATCTCAACCTTCGCGGAATTCTTCATAGAGCATGTGCTTCGGCTACAAAACATGGAAGCTGATGCTCTGGCCGGCCTCGCAGCCTTATTAGCTGCACCCGTCGGGTCTCAACACTTCGTTACAGTGACGGGTCGGGACTTGGCTTGTCCCAGAAATAATTTGTACATACGGACATCTCATGCCATGGCCACCACTACCAAAATATGACATATTAGCGACGAAATTAGCGACGCCAACAAAAAACGTCGCCAATTTTTTGCATATTAGCGACGTCCTAGAAATTCGTCGCTATACGACGGAATTTGCGACGCTTAGCGACATATTATTAAATATGTCTCTATATATTAAAAATTGGCGACGGTTAGCGACATCTCCTCCATACGTCGCTAACTATTTTACTTAGGACACGCTGTGTTCTTTTTTTCCCCCACTCGAAATTTTTTCCCCCCACTCGAAATTTTCTCCCCCTCATCGAGCTCCTCTAGCGACTCCTGCTCCCCGGCGACTCCCTCCCCCCCGGCGACCCCTACTCCCGTGGAGCTCCTTCTCCTCGAGCTCCTCCTCCTCTTCCTCAGGTAAACCCTAACCTAACTCCTCCTCCACCTCTCCCACGGACACACACACACACGCACACACACACTGAAACACACACACACGGATACACGGACACACACACACACACACACACACATGGACACACTGTGTCATGTTGTGGTGGACATGAGACACTATGTTGGACACGTACACATAGCCTAGATCCTTTACCAACCATTTATTTTCTATTTTAACATGTTTTTATATATCAATTTTTAAATACCCTATGTTGACTGATACCTTGTTAATTTACTATATTTTCTAGTTTTGAAAACCCAATTTTGACAACCATTTTAACCTAGTTTAATGCTTTAATTTACATGTTTAAAACCCTAGTGTAGTGTATCTATATGTTTGCTGACTGAGTTTTACGTTTGGGGTGATTTGGTTAGAGTTTGGGTTCTCGATTTGGGTTTGAGGTGAATGGGTCTGAAATATGTTATAGGAGTATGTAATGTTGTGTGAAATGAACTGATTTTCTTTCCTTCTCTTTCTTATTTGACTGAACATAGCAAATCCCCTCACTGTCCAGATTGGACTGACCCATAATTCATATCACTCACTCACTCACTCACTCACTCACTTACTCACTCATTCACTCCCTCTTGCCTAGGTACACACACACATAGAGCCTAATACAAGCATGTTAGCCTCCCTCATATACACAAACATGTGACTGTCACATGTAACAGTCAACACACTCACCGCCCATTCACATGTGCATGTACACACACACACATATGGACACACTGTGTCATGTTGTGGTGGACACGAGACACTATGTTGGACACGTACACTTAGCCTAGATCCTTTACCAACCATTTATTTTCCATTTTAACTTGTTTTTATATATCAATTTCTAAATACCCTATGTTGACTGATACCTTGTTAATTTACTGTATTTTCCAGTTTTGAAAACCCAGTTTTGACAACCATTTTAACCTAGTTTAATGCTTTAATTTACATGTTTAAAACCCTAGTATAGTGTATCTATATGTGTGCTGACTAAGTTTCAAGTTTAGGGTGATTTGGTTAGAGTTTGGGTTCTCGATTTGGGTTTGAGATGAATGGGTCTGAAATATGTTATAGGAGTATGTAATATTGTGTGAAATGAACTGATTTCCTTTCCTTTCCTTTCCTATTTGACTGAACACAGTAAATCCCCTCACTGTCCAGATTGGACTGACCCATAGTTCATATCACTCACTCACTCACTTACTCACTCACTCTTGCCTAGGTACACACACACATATAGCCTAATACAAGTATGTTAGCCTCCCTCATATACACATACATGTGACTGTTACATGTAACAGTCAACACACTCACCCCCCATTTCATATGTGCATGTACACACACCACCCACTCTCTACTTCTCTCTATACATATAAGTTTGATAGATGGTATTGTATACATATATACATAACTATATCATGTAACTCATATGTGATATAGGCATATAGCCTATGTTAGAGTGTCTAAATATATGAATGCATAAAAGTTGCCTTGTCTTGTAATATAGGCATATAGTATATGCATGCCTATATATATATATATATTGTATGTATATATCTATATAGATATTACTTGTGTGTATGAGATAGCTTGAGTTGACTTTGGTCATTATTGGTACTTAAATTATAGGTTAGGCTTGTATAGCCTTGAATGGTGTGTGCTAGCTAGTATGGGCTAGTTAGGGCCTAGAATGGTGGCAATGACTAGTTTGACTATAGTTGACCTAGTTTGACTACTAGAGTTGATCAGAGTTGACCAAGAGTTGACTTTGGCCAAGTTTGACCAAGGAGTCTAAGATATTGACTTAGTCAACTCAACTTTACCCAGTTTGACTAGTTATTGTGCTGAATATGTGTGTCCATCTTTACAGAATTATTTCCAAATGGATATGAATTACTACTTGCAGAATCGTTCATGGATGTACAATTGTCGTCCTGATGATATATGTGGTGTGCGGGATGAATACATAGCGGGAGTAGAGCATTTTCTGCAGTTTGCTAAGGCGTTCCCTCAGTACATGGACGGCACCAAAATTAAGTATCAGTGTGTGAAATATCGTAACGTGAAATATTATCCAGAAGTGGAAGTGACATATCATTTGTACTCGACGGGTTTCACGCCTAATTACTATCAGTGGACCGCACACGGAGAACTTGTGTCTTTAGCATTAGAGTCGGAGCCTTATGTTGAGCCGTATATACATGAGTACGACGACGGGTGCATGAACATGGTTTTCGACGCTCCGCGGCCTAGTTTTGTTTACGATGCAGCTGAGGAGGCACCGAATGTCGATGCTGCAAAGTTCATGGAGTTGCTAGAGAATGCAAGGACTCCATTGTATCCTGGTTGTGAGGATCATTCACCGTTGAAGGTGGTTACAAGACAGTTGAGCATTAAGTCAGATTTTAACATGTCGTAAGAATGCTACAACCGAGTGTTGGAGTTGATTATAGAGATCTTGCCGGCGGGTGCTAAGTTACCTAAAGACTTCTATCGGTCTAAGAGGATAGTGAGATCGCTCTGGATGGGATACGAGAAAATTGATTCTTGTCACAATGGGTGCATGCTGTACTATAAAGACGATAATGATGCAGACGTGTGCAGATTTTGTGGTGCTGATGGCTATAAGACAACTAGTACAGGAAGGTCTACCGGTACAAGAAGACCGACCGATTCAATGCACTACTTGCCTTTAACGTCGCAGTTGCAAAGATTATTTGTGGTGAAAGAGACGGCCAAAAATATGAGTTGGCACATGCGAGAACAGATTGAAGGAGTATTGGATCACCCATTTGATGGAGAAGCGTGGAAGCACTTTGATCGAGTGTATCCTAATTTTGCTTCAAATACGCGTAATATCAGGTTGGGACTATCTTCTGACGATTTTACTTCTTTTGGTCTTTCGGGATACCAGTATTCGTACTGGCCTATGATTGTCACTCCGTATAACCTACCTCCTTGGATGTGCATGAAGACTCAGTACATGTTTCTAACCATTATAATTCCTGGTCCGAACAATCCTAAGAGGAACATTGAAGTGTACTAACAGCCTTTGATAGATGAGTTGAATTAGTTATGGGAAGTAGGCGCTAATACGTACGATGTTTCCAGGAAGCAGAATTTTCAGATGAAGGCAACCCTTATATGGACCATCAACGACTTTCCGGCCTATGGAATATTATCTGGATGGAGCACTCATGGCCGTCTCTTATGTTCGTATTGCATGGACCGTACTAAGTCTTTCCGCTTGAAAGACGGAGGAAAACCGTGCTTCTTTGATTGTCATCGGCAATTTCTGCTAAAAGATCATCCGTTCAGAAGGAACAGGAATGCATTCCGTGCCGGCGTTGTAGAGAAGGGTGATCCACCGCCAAGGTGGTGCGAAGCCACGATATGGGAGGAGGTTAGAGATTTTTCAAGTGCTATCGAAGATCCTACAACTGGGTACAAGTGCGATGGATTTGGTAGAGATCATAACTGGACAAAAAGGAGCATATTCTGGGATCTGCCATATTAGAGTACCAATCTGATCAGACATAATCTTGATGTCATGCATATTGAAAAGAATATGTTTGATAACATAACTAATACTGTGATGGACATAAATAGAAAAATGAAAGACAATCCCAAGGCCAGGTTGGACTTAGAAGAAATATGCAAACGCCCTGCATTGCATTTGATAGAGGAGAATGGAAAATAGTTCCTGTCGAAGTCAATTTTCTCACTGGACAAGGAGGATAAAGTGAGACTTTGTCGGTGGATCCAGGGCCTAAAATTTCTATATGGATATGTGTCAAATCTGAAAAGATGTGTCGATCCGAAGGAAAACAAATTGACGGGTATGAAGAGCCACGATTGTCACGTATTCATGGAGAGGTTAATTCTAATTGTATTTCGGGAATTCTTACCGTAGGCAGTTTGGGATCTATTGACGGAGCTTAGCATATTCTTCAGGGATCTTTGTTCTAAGAAATTGCTCGTTGATCGTCTAGAAAAGCAAGAGAAGGACATTGTGGTAACACTGTGCAAGCTAGAGAGGGTGTTTCCTCCTGGATTCTTCGACTCTATGGAGCATTTGCCGATTCATCTATCCTATGAGGCACGTGTTGGTGGACCCGTCGAATATCGATGGATGTACCCGTTCAAGCGATATTTGAATCACCTAAAAAGAAAGGTAAAAAATAAGGCACGGGTCGAGGGTTCTATTTGTGAAGCCTATGTTCTCGAGGAGATTACAAACTTTTGTTCGATGTATTTCAAGCCTCATGTTGCAACTAATAGAACGAGAGCTTCCAGAAATGATGACGGAGAATATCATGAATGTAATGATACAATACTGAAGGTATTCAATGCCCCAGGAAAGCCATCGGGTAAAATAAAGAAGAGATATCTGAACGATGATAAGCTAAGGGCTGCTCAGGTGTATGTATTAATCAACTGTGACGATGATAAAGTAGAGAAGCTGGAGGGTTAAGTAATTAATACGTCTATATTATTTTAATTGTGTTGATTATTATACTATTACATTAATTGAACGATGTTATTTTTAGCATATTTAATAATAATGTGAGGTCAGGTAGGCCACACATAACAGAAGAAGAACTAGAACAAGAAATGAGGCGTTATTTTCTATCATGGTTGAGTTCATATGTAAGACTTGAGAACTTTGTAATTACCTTTCTGTATATGCACTTGAGAATGAGCTTAATTTATTTTTTTCGTGGTATTTAGGTCGATCGTCCATACACAAGACTTGAGAATGAGTCTATTAGAACGCTAGCCAAGGGACCAATTTATGCTACAAAAATATAGCCAAGCTACTATGTTAATGGGTTTAGGTTCAAGTCAACAACATGCCCGATCAGAGACAACTTTGTGGATCTCGATTCCACCAAAAACAACTGTTTGTGTATCAGATCTTCGAACTACAAAGATGTTGATACGGGCAACGATTTCTATGGCGTCCTACGGGAGATTGTGGAGCTGACATATAGTTATGGAATAGAGCCTGCTAAGATTGTGTTATTCAGGTGTGATTGGTTCGATCCAATTGAAGGTCAAGGTTGGAAAGTAGACAAGCACGGTCTTGTAGATATAAGCTATCGGCGTCGATATCAAGCCTATGAACCATTTGTCCTATCAAGTCAGGCTCAGCTCGTGTACTTCATAAGTTATCCTAAACGGGGAATAACAAGGTCGGACTGGTGGGCAGTATGCAAGACCAAAGCTAGAAATACCTTTGAGGTTGACGATATAGCTTATCAAGAGGATGAACTACCTCTTGTAGCAAATATTATAGAAGTGGACACGACAGAAGTTCCTCATTACACATCTAATTGTGTAAAAGAAGTAGAATTATCTGAAGAGGAAGATGCAGATGAAAGTGAAGATGTAGAGGAGGAAAAAGAAGAAGAAGAAGAAAAAGAAGAAGATGAGCTGAACGAACTAGATGAATTTTCAGAAGAGGATTAAATCTGTATGTTTGTTTTATCATCATATTTGACACTTTAGTGACACTTTTATCATATAAATCTGTGACACTTTAGTGATACTTTTATTTGTGACTATAAGATTTTTCAAAAATCTGTGATGTCTATCATATAAATATGTATATTTGTTTTATTGTCATATGTTATTATCGGGTATGACTAGACCAGGAGGAGGACGACGCGGAGGATATTATATTAGGCAGTCTCGTCTGCCTCGGGCTGGGGATGCAGATTCTGTACCCTTATCCTCATCTCCGAGTACGCTAATGTACCGTTCTGTTTCCGATCCATTACCGGGATAGGACAGTTCCAGCAGGTTGGCGACTCCTCCCTCGTCCTCCAGCATTCCTCATCCCGCATCCAGCATTCCTTCCGCGTCCAGCATTCCTCCTGCCGACGGCTCCATGGGTAGAGCCGACGCCGAGCAAATGGAGGACGGCGATAAGACTGATCCTTCCCAGGCAGGAGGTGAGAGCGACCCTCCATGCGCTCCTCCGGACGAGACGCATATGGAGATATGGACGGATGGGCCTACGAAGTAAGTTAATTAGTTAATATATACTTCTCAAATGATTATATGTACATATATATTCATGAAATTTATTATTGTATAGATATCGGCCTCCTGCAGTACAGAGACAGTTGGGGTTATTTATGAGGCAGAACTATGGTGGGCCTTGGATTAACTACTCAGATGCTCCCGCAGATAGGAAGGCCTTTTGGTTGGCCCACTTCAAGGTAAAAAATTTGTTTAGTTTTAAATTTTAATAATCATTTATGTATATTATATAACTTTTCTATTTTACTTCTTGTAGAGGACCTATTTTTATCTACCACACCGGACGGCGAAGTTCGAGGCCCAATTTTCTGCCATCGCAGGCAAGCTTATCCATGATGTGATCCACGACAAGAAGTCTCGTGATCGCTCTGGAAAGCCGATCCATGGTTGGATCACGCTAGAGCAGTGGACTGCAATGAAGGCTAGATTTGGCGAGGCCAGGTACCAGGAGCGGTATGACAAGGCCAAGGCTAAGGTGGCGCGGTCGAACGCCAGTAAGTGGTGTGGTGGCTCAATTCCGTTGACGGAGCATTTTCTTCGTCTGGTACGTTTCCTATGACAGACATCATTTTATATATATTTGGATAGAATATTTAATACTAATAATAGATAATATATTTTAAGAGGTAAAAAAGAGTGAGGACCCCAACATGGTGACCGTCTTCCTGGTCACCCATCGGAGGGCTGGAGAGTTCATTGACGAGAGAGCGACGCAGACATATGTACGTTCTATTTTTTATATTAATTTACTATAATTTAGAAAACAGGAAAATATATATCAATATAAACTTTAGCAAACACTTAGACGTTATCAAACATTGTTCTAGGCCGAGTTTCTTCAGCTACAAGAGGAGGTGGCTGCTGCTGTTAGTGCGCCAGGAGAGGGAGGGGCTAGTACTTCCTCCCAGCAGCCTACAGCTCCATCGCAGGATGACCTCTGGATGACCGCCGTTGGTGGTCTTCAGAAGGGTACGTACTACGGTACGAGATCCTACGACGCCTATATTGCTTCAGAGTCATCCCGGGCCCCTCTGTCAGTGTGCAGTCTCCAGCTTCGCAGGCGTCATCACGAGTTCAGGATATTGGTCGTAAGATCGACGAGCTGCGTCGCGAGTAGCAGCAGCAGATTTCTGATCACTATACCGCAGAGCGACGATCCGACGATCCGATGATCACTGGACGATTTAATGCGGTCTATCGCAGTATACAGGAGCTATTGAGTCTGTAGCAGGCTACAGCTGCCTGCTTGCACACGCTCTCCGAGTCTACGCAGCGCACAGAGCGTAGACAGGTCAAGCTGGAGGGATCGTAGAGGACCATATCTGTCTCACTCACTCAGGTACAAACTTCGATTGAGGAGAGTACTCAGAGGATGGTGAGTACCCTTGCTGCGTATGGTGAGCGACTGCGAGAGCTGGAGCAGATACGTCCTCCCGGTCCATCGACGGCGTCGACTCCAGATATTGTACTGCCTCCTACTGCCCCTATGGTGCAGCTCACACAGGAGCAGTATGAGTACATGCTATCTCAGATGCGCGACAGGGGTCCTCAGTGATCCAGTAGATTTTTTTTTATCATCTTTGTATGTATTGGCCCTATGGGCCCATTGACCGTTCTGTACACTGATTTTTATTATTATTTGACTCTGTTGGACATGTATGTTTGTTGGACATGTATCTTTGTGATATTTAATTTGTTGGTATTTTTATTGAGTACATGTATGATATTTAGTTGTATACTGTTTTGATGGGAGACTGTTATTCATCAATTAGTTGTATACTGTTATGATGGGAGACTGTTAATTATGATAATATCTGCGACGGGGATGACAAATATACCTACGCTGGGTTATAAGCGATGATCTGATATACAAAAACGGTGCTGCCCAAATTTTTAAAAAATATAATGTATATTTTTATGATGATGTGTGTCTGTGTTTACAGTGTATGTGAAATACAGTGTTCGAAACCATCGATAGTTTCGATTACTGTTGTATATTTTATCTTGGATAGAAAGAGCAACTGTTCAGGGTGTACTTCTGAGAGCTTCATTTTCACATCCTTCACTCTCTCGGGACGTCGTACAGGATCTCGAGAAGGTGAAGGACATGAAGAGGAAGCTCTGAGAAGAGCACCCTGAACTGTTGCTCTTTATATCCAAAATAAAACATAGAACAGTAAGCAAAACTGTCGATGGTTCGAACACTGTACTTCACACACACTGTAAAAATAGACACACAGTATCATGACCCGATCCCAAATTGTTGGGTCGAATCGAATCATGCCCAGCCTGTACCGTTGTGAGACGGCGGCAGTAAGCTGTATCCAATTGCAGGTAATCACAACAACACAATATATTTTGTCACAACATCTAAATTTCGAATAATAAAAACTTGTCCAACCAAAATATTCAACTGATACAACTAATAAAATAAAACTGTCTTTTTATTCAACATCAAAACTAAAAGAAAATCATCCTCTAGAGAATAGGCTCATCAGCCACAGAATCATCGTCCTCCAAATGGGACTCTGGCAGAACAGCTGGATAAAGCACCGGGTCGTAGTAGCTATTTATCAATAGCTCAGCTTCAACAAAGGAACCTATTGGGGGTAGGGAATCCAGTCGGAAAAGGAGCAAAGTACAATTATGAAAATTTAACATTTTAACTAATAATTAGAAATTTGCAGTTTAAACAGTTTGAAATACTTGAACAATATTTTCCAGCAATTTTTCCACAATTGAAAACAATGTGATTTTGAGTATGTAATGCTTATGACCGACTTGGGTTGTACAATAGTATCCTAGTGATACGATACGGCTTATCCCCATGTGTAAGAGGGGTAAGCTCGCACAATCAATATGCAATATGATGGGTATTGGTCATAATACACTACACTACTCCCCCAATCACACAATCAATACTCTAGGAGAGAGTTCCATGTAGCAATATGGTTTAATCTTGCAATATTACAATTATTAACTAAATTAAAAAATAAACACAACCGTACTTGCCTTTGTTTATAACTGGATTTGAGATTGGTACCGGAGAAAGATTCAGACTCGTCCTTGAAATCCTACATTGAGAATCCCGACTTAGCATCAGAGAGGAAACCATATCTAGGTGTGCTAGTTACAATCTCTAGAATTGGTCCTAATCCAGTTTTATGTTATTTACAAATTCTACCAGAACACGTTTATCGATGTGATTTACTAGTTATTAATTTACGAAGAAAAATCAATTTAACATTTATTGAAAATCGCATTTTCTGATTATTGGCAAAACTTAGTATTTTATAATACTGTATATAAAACTAATATTTTTCTTTAAATGAGAAGAACGTGAATTTGTTTAAATAACAAACTTGTAATTTTCCTAGTTATTTAATATGAGAAAATGATATTAATTTTCTATATCCAAAATAATGTCTTTTTGATATTTTACGCGTTTATCGACAAACCAACAAAACCAGAATTTAAAAGCTACTCTACACTATTACAGAGCTACAGAAAAAGATAAAGAGCTGGGCTTATGCCCTTACAATTATTTACATAAATTAATGGAATAAAAGAAATATATACTGGTGAACCCTGAACGTTGGGAAGCGATCCATTCAGTAGGCCGAGGCCCTGCACCAAAATATGATTTGGCCAGTAACTAGTTCTAAATAATAAATTTTTTATTAAATATAATATAAAAATAGGGTCTCAGACTTGGTCCAAAGTATTACGTCGCGTACTAGCTAATGCCTCAACGTCCGAAACAATGTCGATTTTGTTTGCATTTTGCTAAGAGCCCATTGACCGATACGGTCGTCGCTCGAAAAAGTTATCGGAATTCAAATCAACATAAACCAGTTTAGAATTTAGGAATTTTATAGAAAAACCCTTTTAAAATATTTTTCTGAAAATTTGGGCAGCATTCCCTCTGTATTTAGGATAACCCAATACTGGGAAAATGTCAAACAAAACACCGATAACTGTTCCAAACCAGGGACTCCAATTATCCAATCCACAAATAATATTAAACCCGAAAATAATATCAAACCCGAAAAATAATATCCACAGCACGAAACGTCAACCCAGAACTAGAACCGAATGGACTTCGAAAAATAGGGGCAGAATCGGGAAATAGGGGCAGAACCGGTCCTTCATTTCCTTGGCCTCCTTAGGGTTGACTCTGTAGCATCCCCGAGAAATAAGGGCAGAACCGGGAACTAGGTCGATGGCGAATTCTACATCTCGATCTAGGGGTAATCCTGGAAGACTATCAGGGAAGACATCCATGAATTTTGCTATGATAGGGTGAGGAGGTCCAGGTTCTTCGGTGATAGAGGAGTAAGTAATGCCCTCCATATCTTCCGGAGCTCGAGAGATTTCAAACTCCGGCTCTCCAGGTGGGCTGAAGACTACACATCCTCTGTGACAATCTATCAGCGCATGCTACTTACTTAACCAGTTCATTCCTAGGACTACATCATAGTTAGGTAAGGGCATTAGAAGTAAGGGTGCTAAGAAGTTGTCCAAATATTGTTATAGGGAAGTTACAGGTCTCAGTGATGGGTATGGGTCCACCACCAGTCATAACTTTACATATCTTCTTGCTAAATCCCGTAACTAGGTAATGTGCAGAGATGAATTTTGT
This sequence comes from Iris pallida, assembly GCA_029216955.1. Lineage (NCBI taxonomy): Eukaryota > Viridiplantae > Streptophyta > Magnoliopsida > Asparagales > Iridaceae > Iris > Iris pallida. The sequence goes on from JANAVB010031419.1 coordinate 10,426,964, forward strand.
TGATATGAAACTATGTGATGCACCCGAATCAAATAATACTAAAGGAGGATGTGAATGCACAGAAATGAAACCTGCGATGACATCAGCGGTGGGTTCCTGCTCTGGCACTTGCTCATCTGCTGTTAGGGCAAAAGTTTATCCAGTCTTCTGTTGATGCTACCCAAACTGTTGTTGCTGAGTGGGTAGGGCAGTCTTCTGCGATGTTGTTCCAGTCCGGTTGAGTGCCGTGGGGCAGTCTTTCACTTGGTGGGTGGCAGACCCACAGACTAGGCAGTGTCCAACCTTCTTCCTGCAGATGTTCGACTGATGTCCTGTCCTCTTGAGGCGCTCTGTCATTGTTCCTTGCCTGATGATGCTGCTGGTGGTGGTGCGAAGGCCTGTTGTTATTGTTGTGATTGGGTCTCTTCTGGTTATTCTAGAAGTTGCTAGTTCCAGAATACTCCCTCTTTGAACGAGCATACTAACTTTTCTCTATATCCTGAGCTCGTATTAGGATCCTCACGTACATCTTGGCGCCGCCTGCGATCACAGGAGTATGAATCTCTTTCCTCAGTCCATACCTGAATCTTTCAGCACGATCGGCGGGGTCAGCAACCAAGTTCTTGGCAAAGCGACTAAGTTGACCAAACTCGACCGGATATTCTCCAACAATCATGTTCCCTTGTTTCAGATTCTGGAACTGTCTTTTCATCTCCCATAACTCTGATGTTGGAAAGAACTTCCTGCGGAACAACCTCTTGAAGGTGTTCCAGTCAAGCTGCCTGTCCTGGAGTCGGGGCTCATTCCGATACCAAGTGCTGGCTACATCTAACAGTTGGAGTCCCACGGCTTCAACTTGGAGATCATCAGGAAGTCGAGCAACGCTAAGGAGACGCTCCATGCTGTCGAGCCATTCGTCAGCATAAATGATTCCCTCGGTTCCTTTGAAAGGTCGAGGGCCCAGCTTCTTGAATTTCTCGATATCTCCGACTTTAGCCAGCCTTGGTTCAGATTGGGCTGCTTCTCCTCTCTCCAGTGCAGTAATAGCCATATTATGGTCATTCTCCATGCCTTCTCTCATAATTGCCATCTGTTCGCGATGAGCTTCAGCTTGAGTTCTCAGTGCCTCAAGAACTCCTCGTAGCAGGCCTACGAGGTCGGTGGGGTTCACGGGCACTGGAGGGGCAGCTGGATCGGGCACCACCGTAGGAGCTTGCTATTCAGTCTGGGAAGATGTAGGATCTAACACTTGAGTAGTAGTGTAAAATCCACGGGGAGCTGGTGCATTATGGGGACGATCGGTCAGCTGCCGGGGTGCAGGATCCGGACTCGATTGAGGAGGTGGGGTATGATCGGGTGATGACATCCCATCGCCAGCAGGATTGGTGGCCATACTCTGGAAGGTTTAGGATTACAAAACATAAGCAAGGTAGCCTACCAGTCTATAACAAACAAAAATATTTATTTATAATATATATATCAGTCCTATGTTGTGACAAATTAATGTTCTAGTGTTCTAAATATTTCTAGATATGTTTACCTAAGTTGTTGATCAGACCTGCATGGGCCACCACTAAAAATATGTCACGACTCGGTCCCAAATTTTTGGGTCGAATCGGATCATGCCCAGCCTGTACCGTTGTGAGACGGCGGCAGTAAGCTTTATCCAATTACAGGTAATCACAACAACACAATATATTTTGTCACAACATCTAAATTTCGAATAATAAAAACTTGTCCAACCAAAATATTCAACTGATACAACTGATAAAATAAAACTGTCTTTTTATTCAACATCAAAACTAAAAGAAAATCATCCTTTAGAGATTAGGCTCATCAGCCACAGAATCATCGTCCTCCAAATAGGACTCTGGCAGAACAGCTGGATAAAGCACCGGGTCGTAGTAGCTATTTATCAATAGCTCAGCTTCAACAAAGGAACCTATTGGGGGTGGGAAATCCAGTCAGGAAAGCAGCAAAGCACAATTATGAAAATTTAACAATTTAACTAATAATTAGAAATTTACAGTTTAAACAGTTTGAAATACTTGAACAATATTTTCCAGCAATTTTTCCACAATTGAAAACAATGTGATTTTGAGTATGTAATGCTTATGACCGGCTTGGGTTGTACAATAGTATCCTAGTGATACGATACAGCTTATCCCCGTATGTAAGAGGGGTAAGCTCGCACAATCAATATGCAATATGAGGGGTATTGGTCATAATACACTACACTACTCCCCCAATCCTACAATCAATAACAATCAATACTCTAGGAGAGAGTTCCGTGTAGCAATGTGGTTTAATCTTGCAATATTACAATTATTAACTAAATTGAAAAATAAACACAACCATACTTGCCATTGTTTATAACTGGATTTGAGATTGGTACCGGGGAAAGATTCAGACTCGTCCTTGAAATCCTACATTGATAATCCCGACTTAGCATCAGAGAGGAAACCATATCTAGGTGTGCTAGTTACAATCTCTAGAATTGGTCCTAATCCAGTTTTATGTTATTTACAAATTCTACCAGAACACGTTTATCGATGTGATTTACTAGTTATTAATTTACGAAGAAAAATCAATTTAACATTTATTGAAAATCGCATTTTCCGATTATTTGGCAAAACTTAGTATTTTGTAATATTATATATAAAACTAATATTTTTCTTTAAATGAGAAGAACGTGAATTTGTTTAAATAAAAAACTTGTAATTTTCCTTGTTATTTAATGTGAGAAAATGATATTAATTTTCTAAATCCAAAATAATGTCTCTTTCATATTTTACGCGTTTATCGACAAACCAACAAAACCAGAATTTAAAAGTTACTCTACACTATTACAGAGCTACAAAAAAAGATAAAGAGCTGGGCTTATGCCCTTACAATTATTTACATAAATTAATGGAATAAAATAAATATATATTGGTGAACCCTGAACGCCGGGAAGCGATCCATTCAGCAGGCCGAGGCCCTGCACCAAAATATGATTTGGCCAGTAACTAGTTCTAAATAATAATTTTTTTATTAAATATAATATGAAAATAGGGTCTCAGACTTGGTCCAAAGTATTACGTCGCGTACTAGCTAATGCCTCAACGTCCGGAACAATGTCGATTTCGTTTGCATTTCGCTAAGAGCCCATTGACCGATACGGTCGTCGCTCGGAAAAGTAATCGGAATTCAAATCAACAAAAACCAGTTTAGAATTTAGGAATTTTATAGAAAAACTCTTTTAAAATATTTTTCTGAAAATTTGGGCAGCATTTTCTCTGTATTTGGGATAACCCAATACTGGGAAAATGTCAAACAAAACACCGATAACTGTCCCAAACCAGGGACTCCAATTATCCAATCCACAAATAATATTAAACCCGAAAATAATATCGAACCCGAAAAATAACATCCACAGCACGAAACGTCAACCCAGAACTATAACCGAATGGACTTCGAAAATTTTTGAAACCACAATCATTTAAACCGAATCCCATAATAGGATCGGGGACCGTATCATCATCGACGCACGGGAGGGACGAATTACTCTGATTAACAGAAATTACCCAATATCTGTTGGTCGGGGAGCCGCGTGATAATCTCGGAAACGAAAACGGAAAGAGCTGGACAGTGGAATCGGGCCACAGAACCACGGACAGCGGATCGGGGCTCTGGAACGAACGACGAACTGTGCACGGGTTGCGCGGGGACAGCGGCCGGGCGCGGCCGGGAAGTGGCGTACGAGAGATCGTCGGTCGGCCGCGGGGTCGCCGGACAGAGGAGGCGGTGGCGGCGGGATCCGCTCGGGGTCGGCCTGGGTCGGGCGCTGGAGGGCGCTCGGGACTCTGACGACGATGGAAGTGGCGTCGGGGCGCTCCGAGGGGAGCTCGGCCGGAATCGGCTAGGGCTGGGGTTTGGAAAATAAGGGTTCGGGGAGGATGAGTGATGATGGAGGATGGAGGATGGAGGATGGTGTTTATATAGGGGATGATGGGGGTTTCGGGAGCCAAGAGGGCTCGGGAGGTGGCGGCGGCCTGGGTACCAAGGGGTCGATTAAGAGACGCGTACGTTGGAAGAGGAGAGGAAAGGAAAAGTTTCTTTTCCTTTGCCTGGCTAAAGAATGAGAGTGAGAGAGAGTAAATAATTATAATGAAATTTAAAGAAAGTTTTAAATAAGAGTTTTGTTTTGAAGGAAGAATAAAAGTATTTTCTTTAATTAAAGAAAATGATATAAATAAATACCAAAAAGATTTGTTTCGGAAAAAACCTAAATTGAGTTTTCCGAAATGGATTCAAAATGGGTTTAGGAAGAGTCAGGCCCAACAATCAAAATTCCAGGATTAAATATTTTTCTAAAAATATGGTTTTTCATAAAAATGATAATAATTAATTTAGCAAACAATTTTATATAATTAAATAAAAATAAAATTTTACGAGTTTTGACCAAACACTAAAATTTTCAAAAATATTAATTATAAATAATTATAAATAACACTGAATTAATTAATTAAAAATTATGGGTTTCACACACAGCATAACAAAAATATACATTATAATTTTTTAAATTTTTTTCAGTATTCTGCGACGGATAGCGACGGATCTGCGATATATAGCGACGTATGGGGACGTCGCTAATTAGCGACGTTACGTCGCTGTACGTCGCTACTCTGCTGACGTGGAAGGCATGCCATGTCATCACGTAAACAGAAATAAACGTCGCTAAGTAGTCGCACTACGTCGCTAATTTTGCGACAAAAATTTATCGTCGCTCTCTGTCGCTAACTTTGCGACGACACATCGACACGGCAGGGACGTCGTAAACAGCGACGTAGGGCGACGAATTTGTCATCTACAACTAGCTTTTTTGCGACCTTTATTTTCTGTTGCTAAAGTCGTCGCTAATTACGATTAGCAACGTATTTTCCATAATTAGCGACGTATCATGACGTCGCTAATTTGCCTTCTTTTAGTAGCACAGACTCTAGCATCAATGTTAGAGACTGGAGGTTCCCGTCCATCGACTTTGCCGTCTACAGGATCCTCTCAGAAGACCCGAAGAAAGCAGTCTCAGTTAGAAGGTGCTCCCTCCGGTTCTATTAAGATACAACCTCCAAAATGTTGTAACGGTGCTCCTGTCACGCCCCAAGACCAGAATACTAGCAAGTGGGGACGGACAAGGCCAGCTACGCAATCCCAAAGTACACCAGTACTCTAAAATTACATATAAGCTGTCAAGATATGGGGGTTACTTCTACAAGCCAACAGTGATCCTAGGTTAAACAATCCTAGGTATCTCAATCACAGGCAATTATGCAAAGTACAAGAAGTATGATCATCAGACATACAATAGTAAAGCGTCCCAAACTATTTATACATGGATGATCATGAAGTTTGTCATACCAAAATAGAGGACTAGCAAGAGTAATAATCATACATGATAAGCTCTAGCTATAGTCTAGAATATGCACATCACGTTTTGGCTCGTATGCTAAATATCAAAAACCAAAACATGAGCTAAACACGTGCTCGGAGGCTAAATGCCACAAAAGAATAATATACATATCAGGTGGAAGAATGAAACAAGAAACCCACTCAGGTACTCTCGTGCTCCGGATGGTCACCGTCGAGTAGATGGTGCGGAAGATCCTCTGGGCTTCTCTATCAGATCTGGCCAAACAAAACCAGTGGGGTCAGACCCCCAATAGCAAGTACCACAAAGAAAGCCAAACTATGAACTAAAACCAGTAATCACTAACATCAACAATTAGAGATACAAATGAGTAAGAGCAGATCGAGACTCGTGCACTACCAATGCACTTATCCCGAACATAGGAAGACAATAAGTAAGCATCTTAGAGCATAAAGTAATTATCATGTGACATAATGTAAACTGTAGACTTGTGAATTAAACAGAGAACTTATGACATAGCTAAACCATGTGAGAGAAATGGTACATACGAACATGTACGGTAAGTGGAACATGTGAGCATGTTAGATAACTGAGACTTGTGAGCATGTAAGAATTATAGAAAGACAATGACAAGTGGACTTACGAACTAATTCGGAAGTCAAGTTACAACTCTTAAACCAAACAAGGACCTGGGTTGTAACCCTTCTCCTGAACAGAACTTAGTCTCTAATCATCGTGCAGCATAAGGATCATGTAGAACATGTGAGTACTAAATAGGATGACAAGTGATAGGATAACTTAGGAACCATTCCGGAAGCCAAGTTACAACCCGTAAACCAAACAAGGACCGGGATTGTAACCCTTCTCCTGAACAGAACTTTGTCTCCGACCATTCATCGATGAAAGTAAGCATAAACCATAGTGTACTGAAATAAACATGCGGACACTGCCTAGACAAAACTAGACTGGACTGGACTGACTCCATCCATCAATCACGGCCAAGCAATGAGTATGGCTTGCTATATTAGCTAACTAGGTTTATCACAAGCCTAGTTACTAACGAGATGCAAAGAGATTTCCAATTCCAGTTACCCGCCTGCTGCTACCGGAGTGACCCCAGCAAAAGAAAATAAGAATAACATACACACTGCAGTAAGATACATGTGTCCTATGGAGGTGCCCTACTTGACGGTGAGCTAGAAATGTGCCCATCATGACAGATAGCTCCAAATCCCATATATATATATATATATATATATATAAGGCCGGGATCAAACGGGCAACTGGTAACTGGAAAAGTCTTTTCATGAACTACTTGATAAATCTAGTCATTAATCCAAGCCAGATTCAGTATGAATCACTGACCGTGGAAAATCAAGAATTCATGTCCTAGACATGATGCAATACAGAACATGTAGCTTGTACAAACACACTCAAGAGAAACACCCACGGTATCCAAATCATTTATTACTTGTAAGCCAATAAAGCCGTCGTAACAACATTCATGGTTCATATTATATCATGTTACTTGTTTGGAGTGCACCATGATGATTCACTATCATATTAAGAGTACTTGTTAGGGTGCGCCACGATGGGCCACAATCATGTTAAGCAAAGAAGTGACATGTGACTTGAGTGCACCGCAACGGGTCACTATCGTGTTAAGCAAGGAAAAAAGACATTCATTATGAGTGCTCCACAACGGGTCACTATCATGTTAAGCAAAGAAGAAAGACATATATCATGAGTGCTCCACCACGAGTCACTATCATGTTAAGCAATCATAGACGTAAGAAAGATTGTAGATATATCTTGATAAAAGGTGCATCATAACATATGAGAAGGAATAAATGAGGTAACTACTTGGCCTAAAACACCAATTGAATCTGTGCTAGTGTTAAGGGTATGAGAGGGGTACAATCATTCTCTAACAGTACAATATTATCAAATCATGTTAAAAAATTTATTTATTAAAGAAATATCAAGCTATTTAGTAGGGTCGTTGCAATTTAGGCCAAGATAGAAAACCTGCAATGCAATCATAAGCTCCATATCAAGAATAAAAGAAACTTGTATAAAATAGTTGGTAACATATTTTTGAAGCCAAGGAAAAGATCTACAACTTTCATGTTGGGAATTGGGAGAAATTATGGCTACAAATCAGCCAAATAGGACATAAAATAGCCAAAAATAGCCAAAATAGGCACTATGCAACCCATGCGGTACTATTCATCCATGGGGCACTATGCAAGCCATGCGGCACTATACATCCATACGGTACTATGCAATCCTGCAGCACTATGCATCCATACGGCACTATGCAAGCCTGCGACACTATGCAAGCCATACGACACTATTCATTCATGCGGTACTATTCAAGCCATTCGGCACTATGCAAGCCATGTGACTCTATTCATCTTGCAATACTATTCATGCGGCACTATTCATCATGTGGCACTATTCATCGTCCCTGCCAGAATCAGGACAGATGAACTAAAAAATGTCCAAATCTTATTTTGGCCATAACTTCCTCAAAACAAGTCAAAATCTAACTTTTCAAAGGTCTATTTTAGGTAATATCGAAGTATCTACAACGTAGAACAATCAAAACTTCAAAATAATGAAGTTTAGTAGATCAAAACCCAAGAAAACCGAAAAGGCTATAAACTTAGATCTACAAAAATTTATCCACCAAAATAAAAAATGTCAAGTTCTAAAGATGCTTAAAATCATGTAAGGAAGAGTTTAGAACAAATAAAATAACATTTGTCCAATATTTGGCAAGATGTACTTGCCTTAGGTTGGAGGAGGAAATGAAGAGGAAGAAGATGAAGAGAATGAAAATAATGGAGGAGAGAGAGAGGAGTTGGGTTTTATACAAACCTTCTCATCTCAAATCCACCTAAACCAAACCAAGCCCAATACCAAGTTGAACCGAACCAAATTAAACCATGTCAAGTTTAACCTATACTCTGGAAAAAATTCAAAATATTCGAAAATCAAGAAATATGAAATATGGCTCAAAATACGTACCAGTACATAAATACTGATACAGTGAGACGAGTCTCACAGCTCCTACGATGGACTTCTCCTCCGATGTCTATCTAACGAATAAGCCACCGAAGCTCTTCGAGAAGCTCATGATGGAACATACGGAGCTCATCAACCAGGTCCTAAGCTACAATACTGACTCCTACGTATGGGCTATTACTGGCCCACCATGATAGCCGATGCTGTCAAGTATGCAAAGAAGTGTCATGCTTGTCAGCTGCATGTCGACTTTATCCACAGATCGTCAGAGCCTCTACACCTGACGGTTGTCTTTTGGCCATTTGAAGCCTGGAGCATGGATATAGTGGGGCCTATCACTCCTCTTTCGTCAAGGGGACACCGCTTTATCCTGGCAATCAATGACTATTTTTCTAAATGGACGGAAGCAATACCTCTCACAGAGGTAAAAAACTCAAAAGTGATCAGCTTCATCAAGCATCTCGATACCTACCATTTTGGGTTACCTTGAAGGATTATCCACGACAATGGCCCACAATTCATCAGCCATATGTTCAGTAGGTTCTGCGACAAGAACCGTATTCAGAATATGACATCAACCGCTTACAATCCGGCAGCAAACGGATTGGCCGAAGCTTTTAATAAGACCATCGTCAAGCTACTCAAAAAAGGTCGTATCATCCAACAAACGCGACTGGGACGAGAAGCTCGGCGGATTCTTTTGGGCCTATCGCACAACGGTACGGACCCCGACGGAAAACACACCATTCTTCCTGGTTTACAGTGTAGGATCTATTGTAGGAACGAGTTGTAATGCGCAATACTCTAGAGGGGGGTGAATAGAGTAGGCAGCGGAAATTAACTATTTAAAAATGTTAGTAACAAGATCATAAATAATATATCACAGATATGTAAATAAAAAGTAGAGAGTAGAGAGCAAACGCAAACACAAAGATGTATACTGGTTTCCCTCTTGTGAGGACTAGTCCAGTCGGAAGAACTCTAGCTTCCAGTTGAATCTACTATAGAAAATCACCATAAGTTTTCATCCAAAGTTCTTACAACTTCTACAACACGAGCTTTGATCCGAAGTACTCGACCAACTTCAATTATGAAGTGTCTACCTTCAATCAAGCCTCTGATTACAACCGCTCTTGAAACTTCTAAACCGTTCCGTACTGGCAAATCGACTAGAGGATTGTAACTGGCTTAGGATTTGAAAATGAATAGCTCAGAACACTTTGGAAGAAGTAGTAGGCTTATAGAGAAGAGATATAAAATTGAATTGGTGTTTGAGTGAATTGAAATGATCGAAATCCTTCTCTATTTATAGTTTTTCCAAAGGCAGAATTCTGACAGAATTCGGGCAGAATTCGGGCAGAACTCTATGAGAAAATCTCGTTGGGATCCGTAACTGCAGGGAGACCAAGTTCAAAAAGCAACGTTCACTAACCGAACTCTGGCCGAACTCTGGCCGAATTCGGGCCGAGTTTTGCTAGGGTTCTGTTAGGGTTTTTGCAAATTAGTTTTTGGGCTTTTTGAAAAGTCAAACAGTTAGAAAGTAGTTTGGGCTTTTGTAAGTAGGCTTGTTTTCAAAATGAAGGGGTATTTTGAAAACGTTTCTTGGGTAGCCTATTTGCCAGTACGATGCAATGTACATCGTATTCCTAGACTTAATAAATATGGAAAAATATATTAATAAAATAGAAAAACCAAGAGCCCTTTGATGATGCCTTTCTTCAAATATTTGAGCAGACTTGAAGACGCCCTTTTCACTTGACGGCGGTCATCCAAAGATAAACAGACTTGAAGACGCCTTTTTTACTTGACGGCGGAACCCCCGATGTGAGGCCCCGGATTGGTCGTTAGGCGGTTCAGAGAAATCTTCTTGTATAACGCCGTCTTTGGCCCATCAATAATTCTTTATTACATATGTCCTAGTTTAACAAAGCTTGATCATGCTTATTGCATATCTACAAGTTCATGTTAGACACATAAACCAATATGATACAAGCATAGCAATATGATATAGAACATTTAGGACAATGCTAATTTATATAGAGAACAATTTGGACAATGCTATGTTTAAGGACAATGCTAAGTTTAAGTAGCAACATGATAGTGATTACATGAATATTAATGATGTTTTTATGATAAACTTAATTGATCAGCCATATTCAAAAATATGATATAATCATTGGGCTAACATACATGAGCGAAGAAGTGCTACCTCTGGAGATTCAAATAACTCCCTACGGGTGGCAATCACGAATCAGATGACGAAAGAAGACAATCAATGTCGCCGTCTGCAAGAGTTTGAGGCGCTGGACAAAAAATGCCTCTTGGCTCAATAGCGCATCGAACTTTATCAAGCCTGTGAAGAACAAATAGGCAACTCTAGAGGAGGGTGAATAGAGTTTATAACAATGATGTCCAATTAAAAATTAAACTCTTTCACCAACAGTAAATAATCAGAGTAAATGCGGAAATAGTAAAGAGCAAGAAAGCATACGCAAACACAGCCGATTTTAACCTGGTTTTCCTCGTGGAGGACTAGTCCAGGCCTGAGAACTCTAGCTCAGGATTAAATTTACTATTTGTGAAATAGTAGTTACACCCCGTGCCTTTTCTTCAGAAGAGCATGTCAACTTCTTACAGAGATCGCAGTGGCGATGCTTGGAATTTTCCAAGCGACTTCTTGAACTCTTGCACAAACTCCTAATTGAAAAGTACTGAGCACTTTGAGGCTTAGGGAGCTTGTGGCTAGTAGATGAGAAGGGTATGGCTTGTATAAGGCTTTAGAGAGAAGAGAAGAGAAGATTGGATGATTGAAAATGAGAGAATTTATGGCCTATTTATAGGATACCATACAGGCAGAATTCGGCCAGAATTCTGGTTGGAATATTCAAAAATTTGGCCGTTGGACAACTTGCATCCAGCCAACCCTAAAAATTAGGGTCCTGGATTTTAGGAGACAGAGTTCAACCCGAACTCTGTGTGGAGGCAGAGTTCGGCCCGAACTCTGTCTCCAGAGCACAGAATAGGTCCAATGGGCCAATGGACTATTTGGATGTTTGGTAGGGCTTTTGGTTTGAGGTATGGGTATAATCTAAGTATGCTCAGCACAGCTCAGTTTACATAAGTCTAGACTCAAATAAAAATATAAAATACAGACTCAAACTATGAAGCATTGCAGGTGTGAGCTGTCGTCTGGCTTGTACTGAATTTAGTCTTCATGTGTCGTATTGAAATATTACAAGTATCACTTTTGTCAATTGTATCAATAATTGGTTGACTGTGATTTTGTGTCAATAATCTCCCCCATATTGATAATTGACAAAATGATATTTGTATATTCAATATTCATACCTGGACACATTAAAGCAGTAGCATAGCTCCCCCGTAATTAGTGCAGAGCTAGCAATAGCTCCCCCGTAAACATTGCTTTGAACCTGTTATCCTGATAAAAACATAATATGATGATGTAATATGAATATAACAAAATATTTCTCCTCCTTTTGGCATTTATCAAACAACCAGAAATAATGATTGGCAAGCACACCAAAAATAATAATGATAAACTGCATAAACTGATAAACGGCATAATAAAATGTCTCCAAGAGTCACATAATGAGTTCTAATACAACTAAAGTGCAGAAATAAAAATAACTACAACAACTAAAAATGCATAACAGCATAAACTACGATCGTCAGCAGCAGAAAATAGAAATCCATATCCATCATCGAGCTCGTGAAGGCCCAGTGTCGTCGGATGGATCAGTGAAGGAACGACGAGGGTCCACGAAAGCCGTATCTGAATCCAGGTAACGGATAACCCAAGGGTCATCGATACGGTATCCTTCACGACCAGGGTCCCGCTCCATAGGAATAGGCATGGAAGGATGCCGAGACATAGAGTACTGAATATCGTTCAGTGAGTTGCTGATGGCACTCATTTGCAGGGTGGTCCGGTAGTCAAGCTGAGTCCAGCGATCATCCACTAAAGTGAATCGATCGCGAAGCATAGTCTGTAGTGACTCAAGAGTAGCAAGAGGAGGAGAAGGATCCTGTCCAAGAGGAGGTGCGTCGGGCGCATCGTCAGAGTGCTTAGACAGAACAGGTGAGACAACTGCTGCCTGAAGCCGCCGTGCCTTAGAGAGGAAGGTAGGGGCAGGAAGGAATTGGCACTCATCAAAGGGTACATGAAAAGCATGAAAGATCATAGGAAGATAAAGAGCATAAACCAAGGATCTTGGTTTCTTCCTTGCATTAACATTCAGTCCATCATGGTACATGGAATATTAAAAGAAACATAAAAATGGAGGTGGTACAAAGCATAGATTTCAAAATATGTAACCTCATCAGTTGATCCTGCTTTGGGCAGAATCGTGTTAAAAACAATACGATGAAGTTCATAAAAGTAAGGATTGAGAAATTTGGCGAGAAGCTTGCGAGGACGTATGTTAGGGGTACACAAGTCGTCCTTAAAGCTTTCTAGGGATGACCCATCGAAAAATTGAAACTTTCTAGCTTCAACAAGTTTTCCCATGAGTTTGGCTCCGGGAGTTCAAGGTGTTCGGCCAAGTCAAAATCATCAAAAGAAATATCAATGCCCGCAACCCGTGAAAATATATGTGTATCATTGTGAGTAAGGTTGCAGTAAAACATTTGTATGACATTGAGATAGATAACCGAATTGGTGGTAACAAGTTCATCAAGACATAGATCCTGAAAGAATGAATCATATTGAGAAAAGATAGTGAAATTTATAGGGTGACCCGTATACACCAGACGTGACCGAAAATTACTAAACCATTCATTGGAGGCATCACGTGAGACAAATATTTGGTCATCATATGTGTTGGGGTCGAGTGGATGAGGTGGGTTGAACAACGGGTGAATGGGTTGTTGATTGGGTTGTTCAACGGGTGGTTCAACACGAGGAGGAGCATTCGAAGAGGATGCACCCTCGGTTCGAAGTCTCTTCTCCCTATTGAACAACTTGGGAGCCATGAAATAATAAAAAAAATTAGGAAATTTAGATGGAGAGAAGTGTGGAAATATACCTCAATTTGATGATGAAAGATGAAGGAGAATGGTGAGAGAATCCTTCTCCTTGAGTTTTGAGAAGAAATATGCTCTAGGAAGGAGGAACTAGGGTTAGGGTTTGGAGAAAAATAGTTTGGAGAAGTTTAGAAGGTGGCAATGGAGGAGAAAGAAGTGGGGAACACGGTTTTTAGAGTAGGGGTTTGAATGATCGGAACAAATGTGGACCATTGGATCACAAACTAATCAGCGGCTGAGGCTGCTTTCTGTTCTGGAACAGCCAGACCGAATATGGCCCGAACTCTGGGTAAGGCAGAGTTCGGCCCGAATTTTGGTTTCTGTAAACAGAATAAAAATCAGACTAAAAACAAGTTTGATCAAGTAAGAGAGACCAAAATAAATATGATAATAAGTAGATGCAAATGAGAAAACCAAGTAGCAAATAGCAAACAAAAATGTAACGCTGAATCAAAGTAAAGTTTGAAAGTTTGAATTAAAGCTTGTGATAAATAAAAGTAGACCATGAAATAAACAATAAAATGCCACAATTCAATATTTTGAAGCTGCCATGGGGTAGCTGTAGGGGCCGAATCCCAGCTAGCGGTAGTCCTGAGGACTAGTGCACCGTGTCGCTTAGGCTTTTACGCCTTGTTGTCAGAAGGACCCTTTCGGCTTGTACCCATAGCAAGTTCATCATAAAGAATCAAGACATAATCGATATTTACGCAGGTTACTTTAATGAATAACAACTTCATCCAAAATTCCTAGTTCACGACAAAAAAAGTTAAAACGCTCTTCAGATAGTGGTTTGGTAAAGAAATCTGCTAACTGATGATCGGTGTCAATAAATTCTAAGTTAATAGTGCCATTTTGCTGATGATCACGCAAAAAGTGGTGACATATTTCAATATACTTCGTGCGTGAGTGACATATGGGGTTCTTAGTGAGATTTATAGCACTAATGTTGTCACAAAATATAGGAATGTGCATAAACGATAAGTTATAGTCTTCAAGGGTTTGCTTCATCCACAGGATTTGTGCACAACAATGACCAGCTGCAATATATTCAGCTTCTATTGTGGATAGTGTAACAGAATTCTGCTTCTTGCTAAACCAAGAGACTAGAGCCTTTCCTAATAAATGACACATGCCGCTCGTACTTTTACAGTCGACCTTGCATCCGGCAAAATTAGCATCAGAGTAACCAATGAGGTCAAATGATGTTGACTTGGGATACCATAGGCCCACTGTAACCGTACCCTTAAGGTATCGAAAGATACGCTTAACAGCAGTCATGTGTGATTCCTTAGGATTAGCTTGATATCTAGCACACAGACAAACGCTAAACATAATATCAGGGCGACTAGCAGTTAAATAAAGTAGACTGCCTATCTTACCTCGATACTTACGTTGATCCATAGGTTTGCCGCTTTCATCTGGTTCTAGTTTAGTTGTAGTAGCCATTGGAGTGCTGATTGGTTTGACGTTGTCAAGGTCGAATTTTTTCAGCATGTCCTTTGTATACTTTGACTGACAGATGAAAGTTCCATTTGATGTTTGTTTGACTTGCAGTCCAAGAAAGTAATTGAGCTCCCCCATCATGCTCATCTCAAACTCGGTCTGCATACACTTGGCAAAATCTTGATAGAGGGTTTCATCAGTAGAACCAAATATAATATCATCCACGTAAATTTGTACTAAGAGAATAGTGTCTTTGAAAGATTTTATGAAAACTATAGTGTCAATTTTCCCTTTTGAAAAACCTTTTTCAAGCAAGAATTTTTTTAGCCGTTCATACCAAGCTCTAGGGGTTTGTTTGAGGCCATATAGCACTTTCTTGAGCTTAAAAATATGGTCGGAAAATTTGTGATTTTCAAAACCAGGGGGTTGTTTTACAAAAACTTCCTCCTTAATAAATCCATTCAAGAAAGCACTTTTAACATCCATTTGAAACAATTTGAAATTTTGAAAGTTAGCAAATGCGAAAAGCATCCGAATAGATTCCAATCTCGCAATAGGAGCATACGTCTCATCGTAGTCGATACCTTCCTCTTGGTTGTATCCTTGAGCTACTAGACGAGCTTTGTTGCGTGTAACTGAACCATCTTCATTTACTTTGTTTCGAAAAACCCATTTAGTACCAGTAATCGAGTGATTTATTGGCCTAGGAACAAGTTCCCAAACTTGGCTCCTCTCGAATTGGTTGAGTTCTTCTTGCATGGCAGAAATCCAAAATTCATCATTAAAAGCTTCTACAATATTTTTTGGCTCAATTTGTGAAATGAAGGCAATACTAGCAATGGAGTCTCTTAATGATGATCTAGTACTTACTCCACGTGAAACCTCACCTATAACCAAATTTTCTGGATGTAATAGCTTGAAAGAGAATTTCTTTGGCAAGCCCTCCAGAGAATTGGTTTCAGTGGTGGTATTCATTGGAGTAGAAGTTGATGGCTCAACATCATCATCAAGAGTAGCTGCTGTACTGTTATCCTCATCGAAAGTTATATTTGTAGACTCTTCCACAATTAATGAGCGTTTGTTGAACACTCTATATCCCTTGCTCTTGGCCGCATAGCCAAGGATTATACCATCGTCAGCTTTGGCATCAAATTTGCCTAAGTTGTCTTTGGTGTTAAGGATAAAACATCGACAACCAAAAACTCGAAAATATGAAACGTTTGGAGTTCTTCCAAACCAAAGCTCATATGGTGTTTTCTTCGTAATAGGAAGAATAAGTACCCTATTTAAAATATGGCATGCTGTACTGACAGCTTCAGCCTAAAAATATTTCGAAAGAGAGAATTTATTTAACATGACTCTAGCCATATTGCCAAGAGTCCTATTCTTTCCCTCCACAACACCATTTTGTTGAGGAGTTCTTGGACAAGAAAAGTCATGATTAAAACCATTTAAATCACAAAACTTTTTAAAATCAGTATTTTCGAATTCGCCTCCATGATCACTTCGGATTTTAGTAATCATGTAACCTTTTTCGTTTTGAACCTTTTTAGCAAATATTTTGAAAACTGAAATGGCATCACTTTTATTTGTAAGAAAGAAAACCCAAGTAAATCTAGAAAAGTCATCTACTATAACAAAATCGTAGAGTTTTCTTCCAAGACTGGCTACTCTACTAGGGCCAAATAAATCCATATGAAGTAATTGCAAGGGTCTAGTAGTACTTACAGAGTTTATGGAATAAAATGAGGACTTGGTTGCCTTATTCAGTTCACATTCGGCACATACCGTGTCTTTTTGAATGTGATGTCGGGCAAGCGTCTAACTAACTTCTTAGTCGATAGCCTGGATATAGTATCCATATTGGCATGACCAAGACGCTGGTGCCACAGTAATCTTTCATCCTTGTGAGCATAGAGGCATCTTTCTGCACTGTTAGTATCTCTAGATAGATAGAAAATATAAATATTATCCTCTCTTAACCCTTCAAAAGCGATGTCTCCCGTTGACCTATTATAAATAAAGCATTTATTTTGTCCAATGTTAATATCATATCCATGATCAGCAAGATGACTTATGCTGAGCAGGTTATGCTTTAACTCGATCACTAGACAGACATCCTTTATTACAGGAGAAGGAGGATGACCTATAGTACCATTACCAATAATATACCCTTTTAGGTTGTTGCCGAAGGATACATACCCTTCCCTCTTCATCGATAGTGATGCGAAAAGATTTGCGTCTCCCGTCATATGTCGTGAGCATCCACTATCGAGAATCCACTTACTCTTAGTTGAGGAGGGAAGGTCCACCTACATCAAGAGTAGATGTGACCTTTGGTACCCAAGTTCTTGAGGGTCCTGAAAAGTTAGTTTTCGGCAACCATGCATATATATTTCTATCTACTAATCTCCTAACTCTACACTGTGGTGAGATATATCCATGTAATCCACAATAAGTACAAATAGCATTCCTATTTATGTTAGGAGCATGTTGATAATGTATATATGTAGAGTGGTGTGGAGTAGCATGATGATGATGTCTATGTGGAGCAGCATGATGATGACTATATGTGGCTGCAGGATAGTGATTAAATCTATGTGCAGTATGGTGGTAATTGTGTTTATGTGCAGCATGGTGATGATTATATCTATGTGTAGCATGGTGATTATGTGTCACATTAGAATGATAGTTATAAGAATGATTTCTACGTGCATGAGGTTTGTGTGCTGTATGGAAGTGGGTGTACATCTAAGCATATTTGCGTGCTGTAGGTGGATGACGTGTTTGACTATGTTGAGCAGTGTTGTGCTTTGTGTGTGTCTCATGTGATTGGGTTTGAGGTTGAGCAACCTGTTTTCCCAATCTAGTCTCTAATTTCTTAGAGAAAGCCTTTAGTTCATTAATCTTAGTATTCAAACCATAAATCTTAGTGATAGAGATCTTGTGTCTATTCTTTTCTTCAGCAATCTCAGTGTTGAGTGCTGTGATCTCTTGTGTTTGCTTTTCAATATGTGCTTCGGCATCATGTAGGCTTAATTTAAGCTTAGACACCTCATTTGTGACTTTTGTGGGTTAAGTATCTCTAATATTATCAAGTAATGAAGAGAGTCTTTGAATCTCGACTTCATAACTTCTGATCTTCTCCTTGGCGTGTTTATATTTACTAATGACTTTCTTGTGGTCATTGAGTAAATCATTGAATGCATCACCAAGTTCGTCAAAAGTGAAATCATCGAGAGTTTTGCTAGTTACCTTGTCGGATGTAGCCATTAGGCAAACATTGGCGGTGTCTTGAGGAGAGTCCTTTTCTTCTTCGGAGTTACTAGCTTCGCTTTAATGCCAAATGCTTGTGTTGGCATATTTCTTTGAGGAAGCCTTCTTGTATGGTTTCTCATATCGGTTGCTCTTCTTTGTGATCGGACAGTCTTTTCGGACGTGTCCAGTCTTCTTGCAACTGTAGCATCGTCATCTTCTTGTGGTTCCTTCTTTCTTCGATTGAAGCGAAGAAATTTCTTGAAGTTGCGGACAAGGAGAGCTTGATCTTCACCTTCCGAGTTGTCGTCATCCGTTTCTTCAGGATCAGCCCTTCGTCGGTGAGCTTTAAGGTCAATCTCCTTTGCCTTAGGAGCAGGCTCTTCGAAGTCTTTGAGGTCAAGTTCATGAGTCATCAGCTTTTCCATCAAAGTCTCCATGGACATAGTCGTGAGATCATTTCCTTCTATGATGGCTGTCATCTTAGGGTTCCAAATCTTTGGTAGCCCCCTAAGTATCTTGCAGATCTTCTCGTGATTTGTATATTGTTTGTCGAGAGAAGACAAGGGGTTGATGATGTCGAGGAATCTTGTAATCATTTGTGTGATCGTCTCATTTAGCTTCATCTTGAAAGCCTTATATTCTTGAGTGAGACGACTTATTTTTGACTCCTTCACTTGAGTGGTTCCTTCATACGTCACTTCTAGAAGTCTCCATACTTTGTGAGAGGTGGTGCATGTTGAGACCCTATTAAACTCATTCCTGTCTATAGCACAAAATAAAGCATTAATAGCTCTCGCGTCTAGACTCGCCTGTTTCTTCTCCTCGTCAGAATATTTGTCATGTGTCTTCTCAACGAGATCACCATTGACAACTATCCCGGCGGGCTTTTTGTAACCATCGGTAACAATGGTCCACAGGTCGAAGTCTAGTGACTTGAGATAAAAGCTCATCCTTATTTTCCAATAGGTGTAGTTTGTCCCATCAAATAGGGGAGGCCTATGAGTGGACTGCCCTTCACCGTAATTGGAAATCATGGATTGTGTGGTTGCCATGGATCAGCTCTAGGATGTTAGTCCTTGTTGAAAGAACAGATCTCTGATACCAATTGAAGAACAAATAGGCAACTCTAGAGGGGGGTGAATAGAGTTTATGACAATGTTGTCCAATTAAAAATTAAACTCTTTCACCAACAGTAAATAATCAGAGTAAATGCAGAAATAGTAAAGTGCAAGAAAGCATACGCAAACACAGCCGATTTTAACCTGGTTTCCCTCGTGGAGGACTAGTCCAGGCCTGAGAACTCTAGCTCAAGATTAAATCCACTAATTGTGAAATAGTAATTACACCCCGTGCCTTTTCTTCAGAAGAGCACGTCAACTTCTTACAGGGATCGTAGTGGCGATGCTTGGAATTTTCCAAGCGACTTCTTGGACTCTTGCACAAACTCCTAACTGAAAAGTACTGAGCACTTTGAGGCTTAGGGAGCTTGTGGCTAGTAGATGAGAAGGGTATGGCTTGTATAAGGCTTTAGAGAGAAGAGAAGAGAAGAATGGATAATTGAAAATGAGAGAATTCATGGCCGATTTATAGGATACCATACAGGCATAATTCGGCCAGAATTCTGGTTGGAATATTCAAAAATTTTGCCGTTGGACAACTTGTATCCAGCCAACCCTAAAAATTAGGGTCCTGGATTTTAGGAGGCAGAGTTCGGCCCGAACTCTGTGTGGAGGCAGAGTTCGGCCCGAACTCTGTCTCCAAAGCACAGAATAGGTCCAATGGGCCAATGGACTATTTGGATGTTTGGTGGGGCTTTTGGTTTGAGGTATAGGTATAGTCTAAGTCTCAAAATGCTCAGCATAGCTCAGTTTACATAAGTCTAGACTGAAATAAAAATGTAAAATACAGACTCAAACTATGAAGTATTGCAGGTACGAGCTGTCGTCTGGCTTGTACTAAATTCAGTCTTCATGTGTCGTATTGAAATATTACAAGTATTATTTTTGTCAATTGTATCAATATTTGGTTGACTATGATTTTGTGTCAACAGCCTGTATATCACAGGCTTTCAACAAAAGAGTCTGACAGAGGACTTTCCAAGTGGGCGACCTGGTTCTGGCAGTCAGGAGACCGATGGTGATGACTTACAAAACACCAGGAAAGTTTGAACCCAAGTGGTAAGGACCCTTCATCATGGTATACTCAAACGGTGCTTATCGTCTCGCTCAAGCTAATGGGGACTTGTTCATGATGCCCATCAACGGCAAGTTCCTAAAAAAGTACTATCCTTGACCTCCGTCGAGAACGTACTGCCTCTTCCCACAGAGAGGACTGGTGAACTTTACCAAACCAAGTTCACACCCCTTCTTTTGACAAATCATATGCTTCTGGAACCCAGTTGTTTCGTCGCATTCTATCCCCAGTAGAAGAACAACCATATCCACATTACCTCTGAGTTGCTTCTCTACACCTCATCAAGTAGGATCCTGCACCGTGTAAGGTCATACTTAAAGCAATGTTTACCACGTCCACATCACTTCTGAGTAAACATTCCGCACAACAATCCCTGTGTTGTTGCACCATAGAACATCCACATCCATAGTACCTCTGAGTTATTCTATAAAACCCACAAAGTTTACCCCTACCATGTCCATATTACCTCTGAGTAGGAAAACTCCTCCATTTTTAGCCCATATTTACCATATCCACCTTACCTCTGAGTAAATATGTTGGTCCTCTCTCTCAACTTATTATCCGTACCTAACACCAAGGTATGCCAAGGGTGATAAGTCTATACAAAAATTACCTCATATTCACCAAGTCCATATTACCTCTGAGTGAATGTGTCAGTTTTCTCCGTGAGTAACTTATTATCTGCATCCAGAAACCAAGGTGCGCAATAGATAATGGATCCACAAAAATCACAGAAAATGAACAAAGCAGAAAGTTCTTTTATTTTTTTCAGCTAAACAGAAAGTAAAAGATTACATCGACATCGAAAAGAAGTAAACTACATCTTCGGGTTTTTTTAGATCTCAGAAACACTAAGACAAAATAGGAACATTAACTTTAGTCATATTCCCGAAAATGGCGATTGCAAGGCAACCTAAGAATCCTCACAACCAGGGATCATAGTGGCGTTGAGGCATGTACCACTCCCTCAGCCACTTTGCATATGAAGGCTCAATCTGGTTGAGGTCTTCTGTAGGGATAGGAGGGTCAGTCCCGATGCTACTACTCTCTGACGGTGGCTCCTCCTTAACTTCAACATTGGGAGAAATCTCTTCCCTGATGGTCATCAGTTCTTCCTTGAGCTCAACCTTTGGTAAAGCCTCCTCCTTAACGGTTACCAGCTCTTGTTTGACGAGAGGAGGCAGTATCTCTTCCTTCAAGAGAGCCTCCGCCTTCGTCATGGATACTGCAACAGAGTTAAAGAAAAGTTAGCAAAAAGACTTAGAAGCTTCGGCGCATCATCAAGACAAAAGTCCATGCGCGTCAGCCAAAACACATCGACGTGAGGCAACTCATTTGCAGTCGGGTCACCCCAATACCACTGCAACAAAGACCAAGGCAAGGGAACACCCACCGAACACCTCCGGGCAAACGTCGACGTGGGTCGCCATGACGGTGGGGGCTTCCTCCGTATCGACCTCCAAGGGTTCCTTGCCTCGGCCCCTTCCTCGGCCAGTATCATCGCCTCAGAGAGTCTTGGGAGCCATCTTTCTAACGAAAAAGAAGGAGAAAAGAGCTCTGAGGAAGAAGAAAGTTTTTGCAGAAAATAGAAGACTCTCTCTCCTCACAGCCGCCTATTTATAGGCTTGGCCTCGCATGTAAACCGATGAGGCGTGACATTAGCAATCAGTCGCTTCGGGTCTCGTAAAACCAACGGCTACTTATCTTCAAAAAGATCATCATTAATCTTTTCTGAGATCGAGGCATTATCTCTTCAGAAGAAGCGTGCGCCCTAGAAGTATGCGCCTAAGCAGCAAGCGTCCCCACAACGATGCGCAGAACGACTATACGCCAAAAAGAGCCATGCGCCTAGGCCAAGGGCATGCGCCTAGAGTCGTTACTCCTCATACTTCTTGTTCAAAGTCTTCCAAAACTTCACAAAACATTTTGAAAACTTTGAAGGGGGTCTTGTAGAAGCATGGAATTGCAGGCGCATCTATAGGCTAGAATTCCAATGCGCTCAACCCAATCATGCGACCAACTCAAATGTGTCAGGAAGCTCAAACAGATACTTAGCACAACAAAGAACATTACAAAAATATAGACTATTTCATATGAAAGTCTATTACATGTCTAAAGAAAGGCTTTACAAAGGAGAACTTCTACAAAAAGAAAGATCCCAAAGCTACAGCCAGGCGTAGCAACTGCTATGCACCCCATGTCAGGTGTATCATCCGTCAGGCGCATCACTCTGATGTCTCATCCAGGCGCATCATCTCGTCATTATGGCAGGCGCATCATCACCAATCAGTCCTTGTATACTAGGAGGAGGACTTCTCCTAGCTCGACAAAGATCACGGTACGATGCCCCGATCTTCGGAAGCAACAGGCACACTCGGCAGCCTGTGGCAAGCATAATGAAAGACGGAGCACGGCCGCCCCGATCTTTGATGCAACAGGCACCATCGGCCTGTGTCGGGACTCGATAATCTCGATATTTGGATGCAACAGACACTATCACGGAAGCTCAGATCGACGGGAAGACTGGGGCAGCGCATCTTTACCCTTGAAAAGAGCTCGAGTTCGGCAGTTCGCCAAGGCGGAGCTCCGGCCAATTTCATCTTTATATCGAAATAAAGAATAAAAGCAAAGATTTCCTTCATACGGCTATTTATAAGCATGGGCAGCCTACACCCGAGTCCCAAATGGCCAACGTTCCAAATTCCATGCAGTAAATTTGTATTAATAGTAAATGCATCCGTATCATCGTATTCGGCTAAGTCAAGGCAACCACTAATGCCTCAAAGAACTCAATAGGCGGGCCAAAGCGGATGCGACACATTAGCAGATGAGCCATCGATATCATGCGTTCCCTATGGATGCGCCCAGCAGGCCATAGAACCATGCACCCAGATTGGCACTAACCAATTCAAACCTCCCAATCAAGCATTTAATGCTGAATGACAAAGGCGGCAACGTATTCCAAGAGGCATCCAATCAGCAGCCATTTGAAGAAAACGGAGAGCCGCTGATGTCAGCACCATTATTATACCTTGGGTTGGTAAACAATTGCTACGTGGCCGACCGATCATCCGTATGCGTCTCGTGGCTATGTGGCCAAAAGACAACATGCGCCCCAGAAGACATACGCCCACTCAGCTCACTTCTGATCTCAAACAACAGAAGACAAAGCTCTGTATGCGCCTCAAAAGCTATGTGCCTGGAATTGCTCGTGGCTCCTAAAAGTCATGAGACCAAGTCGCCTCCCCTACGCTTGATCCTACGTGCACCCTGATGCGAAAATCTGCATGTGCCTCAAAAGTCATGCACCCAGACTCGTCTATGATGCCTAAAACTCATAGACTAAGTTGCCCCCATGCGCCCGATCCTAGGCGCACCCCAAAAGATCACTCTCCTCCAAAATCGAGATCTTTGAGCCACAGGCATAAGCCACGCGTCCTTTGACTCAGTTCTATTCAAAAAATGGGTGCCAACCACCCAAGATCTCAGTAACAACCAAATCTCAGCAACTGCCACGTGTTAGCTCCTCCACAGCCTGATGAAGCAGTTCGAGCAGATTCTACAACAACTCGGGACGCATCGTCCATGCACCCCCGCCAGCATCAGCCACATGGCGTTCCCACGTCCAGGTGCATCAGACATATGTGCGCAATGAGCAGCCAGTCTGCTATCTATAAATATGAGGATCATTCCTTCAGAACACACACACAGACAGTAAAAGGGATATATACAGACAGACTATTATATCCACATACAGAGGCCAGAAGAGACACTTAACGTCCACTTCTCCTCGTAATGCTCAAGCATCAAGAGCAACCCAGACCTTCAGAGAGTTCAAGATCGTCGTTAGATCATCAACGGAGTCAACGTATTACTACTCGCTCCATCGACATGGTGCCTAGATAAAAACAAAAGTGTACTCCTAGGACAAAATCTAAGTCCTACATTGTACTCTGTTCTGTTTGTAATTAAAAATATCAATCACCAAAGAGTTTTAATAGAAAACAGGGGCGTTAGAGCACGGCGCGCAGGCGTACGACAAACGAATCGCACAGGCATGCGGCCGCAAAAAGCGCAGCGTACGGGAAACGAATCGCGCAAACGCGTGTCCGCAAAACGCATAGCACATGGATGCACGATGCACGGAGCATGAAAGCACGGTGCACAGGCATGCGACAAACGAATCGCTCGTGCAGTACTGTTCATTGTCCTAGCAGCACTGAAGATGTGCGGGAACCCATGAACACAAAAATTGTCACAACTTCTTCAAAATAAGACGAAATCAAGCGGTTCAAAAGCCAAAATTGGGTAGAATGAAATTTACCATAGCATGGAAAACTTAGATTTGAAAATAACAAAGTTTAAGAGATCAAAACCAAGAAAAATTGAAAAAACTACAAACTTATATCTACAAAAATGTAAACATCAAAACCAAAAACTCTAAGTTCTATATAGGCTTAGAATCAAGCAAGGAAGACAATAGAATAATAAAGTTTAAGATCCATCATGAAGAAAGTTGCACTTGCCTAGGTTTTGGTGGAGGAGTAAATGAAGAAGAAGATGAAGAAGTAAATGAAATAAATGGAGGAGAGAGAGAGAAAGAGGAGTTGGTTTAAATACAATGCTCATTCATGATGAACCAACTCAAACCAAACCAAATTAAACCAAGTCAAGATTAAACCAACACAAGGCTAAGCAAGACAAGTCGAAATACAAGTTACCTAACAAATGTCAGAAATTCGTACATGCATACTAAAAATATGTATAACAAAAAACATGAGTAACGTAGATACTTTGAGCAGAAGACCGAAGTTTACTTCTTGACAGGGCAATATTACCTTCTGGAGGATCTTTAGAAGATGGGCATTAAGATAGTACTACCTTGTGAGACAGCTATGGTGGCAGGCTTGCAGGTTCAGTCTACCACTGTGGAGAGGATCAGAGCAGCAAAGTCAGGTGATGCCAGACTTCAACGACACAGAGCACCATGTGTTGTAGGGCACAGAGTAGAGTTGTGCATCCATGAGGATGGGAAACTCTAGTTTGGGAGTCCTTTTTGTGTGTCGAGCGGAGATATCCGATACGAGATTATGTCAAAGGCCCACAGTTTTTAGTATTATGTTCATCGAGGAGGGACGAAGATGTACTGTGTTATTCGTTAGTACTTCTGGTGGAAGGTTATAAAGAGGGAGAAAGCTCGTTTGTCTCTCGGTGCTTAGTTTGCGAGCAGCTTAATGCTGAGCATCGGAGACTGGTCGAACTTCTTCAGCCTTTATCGATTTTGGAGTAAAAGTGGGAACATACTACTCTGGACTTCGTGAATGGTCTTCCTAGATCCCCGACTGGTAGAGAAACCGTTTGGGTGATAGTAGATCGACTTATGAAGGTTGTCCACTTTCTACCTTTCAGAGTTGGCCAGTCTACAGAACAGTTGGTCGAGATGTACATGAGGCAGATTTTTAGATTTATGGAGTGTCGGTTAGCATAGTCTCAGATAGGGATTCCAGATTCACTTCTTATTTCTAGCAGAGTCTGGGTACCCATTTGAGTTTTACTTCAGCATACCATCTTCAAACAAATGGTCAGTCGAAGCGTACGATTAAGACTTTGGAGGATATGCTTTGATCATGTACTATTGATTTTGGTGGTTCATGGGAGGATCATTTGTACCTACTGAAGTTCTCTTACAACAATAGCTTTCAGGCGAGTATTCAGATGCACCCTGTAAGCCCCTGATTTTCAAAAAAATTTTAAACTAGTGTTAATTAATTATTAAATGTCATTATTGGTTTTAAAATAATTAATTAGATTTTTAGGAATTTTTCTAGAATTTTAAAATGATTTTTAAATGAGTTTTAAATACTAAAAATATCTATATGTAATTTTCTAAATTGTTTAAATATTATTTTGTAATTTTTAGAAATGTTTTAATATAGTTTTGTAATAAGTAGAATTGTTTTTATATCAATTTGCAATTTTTAAATTGTTTTAATGTGGTTTTATAATTTTTACAATTGTTTTCATAGCAGTTTGCAAATTATGAATTGTTTATGCAAATTATAATTTGCATTCAGTTAGGGTTGGGACCTAAATGCAATTACCTAAAACCTAGGGACTCTAGTGCAAAACCCTAACCTACCCCCGACGACTGCCCCGACCGACTTGCCGCCCTGCCCCCGCCTTTCCCGGCTGTCCGACCGACCTACGACCGCCCTAACCCCTCTATTTAAACCCCCGCAGCCCTCCGACCAAACCACCGCCACCCCAACCCATCTCAGCCAACCGCCGCCCCCTTCTTCTCCACTCTTTTCCGTCGGAACCCTAACTCCGACGATCACCACCCCCACCCCTACACAAACCCTCATGGCCAACCACCACCACCATCACGTCTGCCTCGACGAGTCGCGTCAAGCGCCACCCAAGCGCCGCCGTCCCGATGCCCCCAGCCGTCGATCGCCTCTTCGACAGCAGCCCGACTTCGGACACGTACGTGTCACTCCCTCCTCCCTTCGATTCGTGTCTCGTGTACACGAACACGGACTCGCCTGGTCCCGGCGAACCTAATGGTAAGCTCGGACACGGCCAACTGGACTCGTGCGTATCGTGCACGCCTAGGACACAAGACTCCTGTGTCCCTAACTGTCAGGACACAGGGTTATTTTTTATATATTTTAATTAATTAGAAAACCTAAATAAATCTAAACCTAATCCTATCTCTAACATCGCGGGCCAACTGGCCCACTGGCCAGCGCGCAATCAATAAAATCCCCCCCCCCCCCCGCTCTGCTAGCCCGAGTTCGAGCCCCCCCCCCCCCTTTTTGCTGCTGTTTCTTTTCTTTTTTCTTTTTCTTTTCTTTTTCTTTTTCTTTTTATATATAATTTTATATATATATATGTATACATATATTTGTATATATGTGTATATGTATTATTATACATACTATATTTAGGTATATATAGTTGCTGTTTTTTTTATATATGTATATGTAGGTATACTTCATTATTTATATGTATATATATATGTATTATGTATACATATATATTTATGTATATATATTTCTTTGTGTATATATATATACTATTATATGTATATGTATACATTAATTTTGTATATATATATATATATTATATAGTTAAGTATTTTCTTATATGTATGTATATATACATATTTGTATATATATATATAATAATATAGTTAAGCATTTTCCTATATATATAAATATCCCTATATTTATATATATATATTATTTCCTATACGTATTTTACTTAGCTTAGTGTAAATTATTTATATAAAATAATGTTCATACTTTTATAGTTACTATGTAAAACTTTACCTTATTAAAATATTAATATTTATTTTGCATTTCTACCACTTAGTATTTTCTGTATATTTAAATTACTGCAACCATTTGGTGTCCAAGCCTAGCATGGGTATTTGGGCTCAAATGTGTTTTCACACATTCAAGACCTGTACAAGTCATATTGGACTTGATTCATGGCCTTGGGTCCTGTATTTGAACTTTGGTTCAAATTATGTACATGGACAAAATACGCAGATAATTAATTATTGTGTGCATTGCTGTTTTTGATTTTCTAAAAATACTTAAAGTATTGCTAAAATTATGGAAAAATAGTTTTTAGATACTTTGTTAAGTTAGCTAATTTAGTATAATTTTTATAGTATTTAATTTACTGTTTTGCCACTAGTTTGGCATATGAAACCAAAACTCATTTTCTGTATACTTAGGAAAACTGATTTTTATAAAATATTTGTACTGGTTAATAAATTCCAGAAAAATTATAATAAATTTCTATGATTAACAAGGATCACTTTATTACTTTACTTTAAGAAAAATTAGGCTTTTTGTCTATCTCTAAAATTGTTAGAACACAATAATCTTTTGATTTATTTATTGATTAATTACGACTTGTAGCTTTTTGTGTTATTTGGAGTTTTAGTCGTATTGAACCCCATCCCTCACTAGTGTAAAGACCCTAGAAAGTTAGTTAACATAGTGTGTCACCCCACATTGGTCTCCTATGCCAAGTTATCATTTTGGCTAGGTGTCTAGTCACATGTCGTGTCGCACCAATTAGTGTCCTAGTGTTTTAGCTTAGTGTAAAAGCTAAGTTATTGCATTTATTTCTACAGTGACGAGTTACCAGACGTCCATAGCACTTTTATCGCAGCTTGTTTTGCTAGAGGCAAGTACATCTACATACTCATTTACTGTCTTTTAATGCTAGAACATGTATTAACCCTGTTAAAAGACTGATCCTTGAGGTAGCAAGTTATGTCTTCACATGTTGTATCACTTTCAGTACCGGCCATGTTTAGTACAGCTCTTATATCTTCACATGCTTCTTACGAGTTCTCAGTACAAGTTTCACTATGCCTTAGACTGCTCTGAGTATTCACATGTTTTATACTGCTCCCAATACCTGTCATGCTTATACTGCTCCCAGTATCTCTCACATGTTTTTACTGCTCTCGTATCTCCCACATGTTAAATAACGGGTTAAGGGGAAACTGCTAGTAGTGTACGTGAACATGACCCCCTTCTCCGTATGTACTTACCGCGTTCGGGGACATTCTATATGCGACCTTGCCGTATGTTTCTGAATCTCGCGTTTGTGTATGGATATACACCGATGCCGTTCGTGCACGTGTAGGCATACCAGAAAAACTTGACATGTACCACAGTACATCCTACTACCTATTGACCGATTCACGTACATGCTACGGTTTTAAACTTTTAAACAATATGTGGTCATTTGTAGAAATGACCAATTAAACCATGATATGCCATGTTCCCTATGTTGCTATGATACTATGATCCCAGTTGTACCATGAGGCCATGTTTCCAGTATTTCCTGTTTGTAGACTTATCACACCATGTTTCTTGTTGTACATCTCTTTCATTATATGTTCAGTACTTTAGTTGTAGAGGTTGTACTTGCTCCCGTCCTGACAGGATAACGTTGTAGGTATACTTACTGAGGAAGAGTTGCTCTGCGATTCGTATTATGGAGTCACTGCCGAGGACCCGGCTCTGCTTTACGAGGATGTTCCTACGGGAAACCTCGCCTAGATGTCTTTTGTTTACTTAGACTTTTGAGAGTAGACATGTATTAGACTATATCATTTTGTAACTGGACATGTATCCAGTTTTACATTTTAGTTTACTTGTACTTGGACGTTTACTATATGAGATGACTTTTGTGTTTGGAGCATTTATGATTCTTCTTCACTTATAGAACTGTTAGCACATTTAGTCTTATCTTGTTATCTCTAGAACAGCTTACTGCGCTTTATCTTAAGCGTAGGCTGGACATGGCTCGGCCCGGCCCAACAATTTGGGTAACGGGTCGTGACATATTTTTTTGGCGGCCCATGTAGGTCTTGACTAAACTGTTTGGTTACGTTACTGTACCAAGCATGCCTGCAATTAGGAACTTAAGGTAATTAGACAACATTAGGAAAGACGCTTAGAACACTTAGAGGAATGCTAGGATTGCAACATAGGAAATACATCACATGTTTGCTATTATAATTAGATTTTCTTGCATATGATTACTTGCTTTAAATAAGTCCTTATAAGTCTTTTATGTGTAATTTAGATGGTGCTTACTCGTTCGTCCCAGCATGTTACCCCCGAGAATGGGGCCCTCCATATCCAGTCAGCTGACCAGTTGACTGATATACCTCCACCTACCACATTCCCCCACTCCACAGATCTACAGACCCAGATACCACCTTCCACATCCCAGTCCCAGCAGGACCCGATACTTCCACCACCCCCTATCACTATACCCACCCAGGCTTCCGTCACTCTCGACGGGACCCAGCTGCTCACACTGATCCAGGGGTTCCTAACGACCCATCAGGAGCAGACTACCCTACTCTGCCAGAGCATGGAGCGTTCTGAAGGACGTCCCGTAGTCCCACCACCTGTAGAGCCACGGCAGAAGCGGGAACGGTCAAGGACTTCATGGGTCTGAATCCCAAGGATTTCTCAGGGACTGAGGGCATAGTAGTAGCTGATGACTGGCTAGATTCTGTAGAGAGGAAGCTTTTGGGAGTTAGGATGCCGGATGACCTTCAGGTCGAGGCAGCAGGATTTCTGCTGATAGACTTAGCCGGAGTCTGGTTCAGGAATGAGCCGTTGTTCGCGAGAGGTAGAGCCACCTGGGACCAGTTCAAGACCCAGTTCAAGAAGAAATTCTTCTCGACCACTGCTAGAGTAGCCATGGGGCTACGATTCCAGAACATCCAGCAGGGGAACCGTTCTGTTGATGACTATGCGGGAGAGTTTAGTCGCTTGAGCAGTTTTGCTCCTAGTCTGGTTGCTGATCCAGAGGAGATGACCCGTAGGTTTTGCCATGGTCTAGTTCCAGACATTGGCATTCTTATAGTGGCGAACGGTACGACTGACTATTACCAGAGCCTAGAGTTAGCCCGGAGCATCGAGGAGCGTCTTCTATCTAGCAAGAGGCCGGCTTCTGTACACCATGAGGGACCGTCCAAGCGTCAGGCTTTCCAGCAGAGAGCGTCGACGCCACCCCAGCAGACTTACCATCCCCCTACACCACATCATCAGACCCCGCCAGTTAGAGCCCCGGGACCCCGATAGCAGCAGCAGAAGGGAGCTTTTTGTGTATACTGCAAGAGGCAAGGCCATGACTCTCTCGTCTGCAGGAAGAGGTTAGGGCAGTGTTTAGCTTGTGGGTCTGCCATCCATCAGATTCGGGACTGCCCAGTAGCCAAGGGACCCCAGGGGAAGACTTATAGCCTAGTCCTTGAGCCGGAGCCGGAACAGGTTTCGGGAGGTTAGTTTTGATCGTAGCCTTAGTCATTTTGTTGCATTACTTGCTATGTTAGACTATTGTAGGGTCTTCAATCCTTGTGAATTTCGAGGACGAAATTTTTCAAGGACGAAATTTTTCAAGGAGGGAAGACTTGTAAGCCCCTGATTTTAAAATTTTTTTAAACTAGTGTTAATTAATTATTAAATGTCATTATTGGTTTTAAAATAATTAATTAGATTTTTAGGAATTTTTCTAGAATTTTAAAATGATTTTTAAATGAGTTTTAAATACTAAAAATATCTATATGTAATTTTCTAAATTGTTTAAATATTATTTTATAATTTTTAGAAATGTTTTAATATAGTTTTGTAATAAGTAGAATTGTTTTTATATCAATTTGCAATTTTTAAATTGTTTTAATGTGGTTTTGTAATTTTTACAATTGTTTTCATAGCAGTTTGCAAATTATGAATTGTTTATGCAAATTATAATTTGCATTCAGTTAGGGTTGGGACCTAAATGCAATTACCTAAAACCTAGGGACTCTAGTGCAAAACCCTAACCTACCCCCGACGACTGCCCCGACCGACTCGCCGCCCTGCCCCCGCCTTTCCCGGCTGCTCGACCGACCTACGACCGCCCTAACCCCTCTATTTAAACCCCCGCAGCCCCCCGACCAAAACACCGCCACCCCAACCCATCTCAGCCAACCGCCGCCCCCTTCTTCCCCACTCTTTCCCGTCGGAACCCTAACTCCGACGATCACCACCCCCACCCCTACACAAACCCTCACGGCCAACCACCACCACCATCACGTCTGCCTCGACGAGCCGCGTCCAGCGCCACCCAAGCGCCGCCGTTCCGACGCCCCCAGCCGTCGATCGCCTCTTCGACAGCAGCTCGACTTCGGACACGTACGTGTCACTCCCTCCTCCCTTCGATTCGTGTCTCGTGTACACGAACACGGACTCGCCTGGTCCCGACGAACCTAATGGTAAGCTCGGACACGGCCAACTGGACTCGTGCGTATCGTGCACGCCTAGGACACAAGACTCCTGTGTCCCTAACTGTCAGGACACAGGGTTATTTTTTTATATATTTTAATTAATTAGAAAACCTAAATAAATCTAAACCTAATCCTATCTCTAACATCGCGGGCCAACTGGCCCACTGGCCAGCGCGCAATCAATAAAATCCCCCCCCCCCCCCGCTCTGCTAGCCCGAGTTCGAGCCCCCCCCTTTTTGCTGCTGTTTCTTTTCTTTTTTCTTTTCCTTTTCTTTTTCTTTTTCTTTTTATATATAATTATATATATATATATATATATATATATGTATACATATATTTGTATATATGTGTATATGTATTATTATACATACTATATTTAGGTATATATAGTTGCTGTTTTTTTTATATATGTATATGTAGGTATACTTCATTATTTATATGTATATATATATATATGTATTATGTATACATATATATTTATGTATATATATTTCTTTGTGTATATATATTATCATATATATACTATTATATGTATATGTATACATTAATTTTGTATATATATATATATATATATATTATATAGTTAAGTATTTTCTTATATGTATGTATATATACATATTTGTATATATATATATATATATATATAATAATATAGTTAAGCATTTTCCTATATATATAAATATCCCTATATTTATATATATATATATTATTTCCTATACGTATTTTACTTAGCTTAGTGTAAATTATTTATATAAAATAATATTCATACTTTTATAGTTACTATGTAAAACTTTACCTTATTAAAATATTAATATTTATTTTGCATTTCTACCACTTAGTATTTTCTGTATATTTAAATTACTGCAACCATTTGGTGTCCAAGCCTAGCATGGATATTTAGGCTCAAATATATTTTCACACATTCAAGACCTGTATAAGTCATATTGGACTTGATTCATGGCCTTGGGTCCTGTATTTGATCTTTGGTTCAAATTATGTACATGGACAAAATACGCAGATAATTAATTATTGTGTGCATTGCTGTTTTTGATTTTCTAAAAATACTTAAATATTGCTAAAATTATGGAAAAATAGTTTTTAGATACTTTGTTAAGTTAGCTAATTTAGTATAATTTTTGTAGTATTTAATTTACTGTTTTGCCACTAGTTTGGCATATGAAACCAAAACTCATTTTCTGTATACTTAGGAAAACTGATTTTTATAAAATATTTATACTGGTTAATAAATTCCAGAAAAATTATAATAAATTTCTATGATTAACAAGGATCACTTTAGTACTTTACTCTAAGAAAAATTAGGCTTTTTGTCTATCTCTAAAATTGTTAGAACACAATGATCTTTTGATTTATTTATTGATTAATTACGACTTGTAGCTTTTTGTGTTATTTGGAGTTTTAGTCGTATTGAACCCCATCCCTCACTAGTGTAAAGACCCTAGAAAGTTAGTTAACATAGTGTGTCACCCCACATTGGTCTCCTATGCCAAGTCATCATTTTGGCTAGGTGTCCAGTCACAAGTCGTGTCGCACCAATTAGTGTCCTAGTGTTTTAGCTTAGTGTAAAAGCTAAGTTATTGTATTTATTTCTACAGTGACGAGTTACCAGACATCCATAGCACTTTTATTGCAGCTTGTTTTGCTAGAGGCAAGTACATCTACATACTCATTTACAGTCTTTTAATGCTAGAACATGTATTAACCCTGTTAAAAGACTGATCCTTGAGGTAGCAAGTTATGTCTTCACATGTTGTATCACTTTCAGTACCGGCCATGTTTAGTACAGCTCTTATATCTTCACATGCTTCTTACGGGTTCTCAGTACAAGTTTTACTATGCCTTAGACTGCTCTGAGTATTCACATGTTTTATACTGCTCCCAGTACCTGTCATGCTTATACTGCTCCCAGTATCCCTCACATGTTTTTACTGCTCTCGTATCTTCCACATGTTAAATAATGGGTTAAGGGGAAACTGCTAGTAGTGTACGTGAATATGACC
Source organism: Iris pallida (assembly GCA_029216955.1). Lineage (NCBI taxonomy): Eukaryota > Viridiplantae > Streptophyta > Magnoliopsida > Asparagales > Iridaceae > Iris > Iris pallida. The sequence goes on from JANAVB010031419.1 coordinate 10,461,153, forward strand.
CCCTTCTCCGTATGTACTTACCGCGCTCGGGGACATTCTATATGCGACCTTGCCGTATGTTTCTGAATCTCACGTTTGTGTATGGATATACACCGATGCCGTTCGTGCACGTGTGGGCACACCAGAAAAACTTGACATGTACCACAGTACATCCTACTACCTATTGACCGATTCACGTACATGCTACGATTTTAAACTTTTAAACTATATGTGGTCATTTGTAGAAATGACCAATTAAACCATGATATGCCATGTTTCCTATGTTGCTATGATACAATGATCCCAGTTGTACCATGAGGCCATGTTTCCAGTATTTTCTGTTTGTAGACTTATCACACCATGTTTCTTGTTGTACATCTCTTTCATTATATGTTCAGTACTTTAGTTGTAGAGGTTGTACTTGCTCCCGTCCTGACAGGATAACGTTGTAGGTATACTTACTGAGGAAGAGTTGCTCTGCGATTCGTATTATGGAGTCACTGCCGAGGACCCGGCTCTGCTTTACGAGGATGTTCCTACGGGGAACCTCGCCTAGATGTCTTTTGTTTACTTAGACTTTTGAGAGTAGACATGTATTAGACTATATCATTTTGTAACTGGACATGTATCCAGTTTTACATTTTAGTTTACTTGTACTTGGACGTTTACTATATGAGATGACTTTTGTGTTTGGAGCATTTATGATTCTTCTTCACTTATAGAACTGTTAGCACATTTAGTCTTATCTTGTTATCTCTAGAACATCTTACTGCGCTTTATCTTAAGCATAGGCTGGATATGGCTCGGCCCGGCCCAACAATTTGGGTAACGGGTCGTGACACACCCTTTTAGGCATTGTGTGACAGGAGGTGCAGGTCAACCCTAGCACGGGATGATATTAGGGAGAGGCAGATGCTTGGAACAAAGTTGATTGGTCATTCAGTAGGAGTAGTGAGGTAGATCAAAGATCATCTTAGAATGGCTCAGGATCGTCAGCATCATTGGACAGTTTAACTACCACTTTTCTAAAATGAGGGTATTTTTGAACTTTTGTGACACTACCAAAATTTATCGTTTTAGCGACGGCCCTATCCGTCGCCAATCCGAGGTAATTAGTATTAGCGACCGATCACTGACGGTTTTTGGTCAAAAAATTCGTCGGCAATCAGCTCGTCGCTAATAACGGTCCGTCGCTACGTAGTCGTCCAGCGACGGAATAGCGACGGCTTGTCGACGTCACAATACGAAGCATTAGCGACGCATTACCGACGGACTGTCGTCCATTTCAACTATTAAGTACTGAACTGTGTAGACAATAGCGACGTAAAATTCCGTCGGTAACACGTCGTAACAGCGTATCAAAGCGTATCGTTCCGTCGCTCATCCGTCGGTATTCGTCGATAACGAACGACGGATTAGTGACGGTCTGCTGACGGACTATCCGTCGATCAGTTTCTGGAAATGCTTGGCATTTCCAGCACCATAGCGACGGAAGAGTAGTCACTAATCCGTCGCTACACCGTCGCCACAGCGACTGATTACTGACTGATTATCCGTCGCCATGGTTCTGGAAATGTCAAGCATTTCCAGAACCTTGTCGACGGATTTTCCGTCGCTAAGCAGTCGCTAGAGCGAGCGACTGCTTAACGGCTGATTATCAGTCACCCTGGCGACGGATAGGCCGTCGCTATTCCGTCGAAGTTTATACCACCAGAACCTTGCCGACGGATAATCCGTCGATCATCCGTCGCTACCTGGAAATACTTTAAAAACTCCAGATAGCGACGGCTAATCCGTCGAAAAACCGTCGGCAACTGGGATTATCCATCGCTAAACGGTCACTAGTCTGTCGCTAACTGAGTTTTTTGGGAAAAAAATTGCAGCACTTTCCCTGTTCACAAATATATGCATAAACCAAACCAATATATAATGCACACCAATTATCCAACAATCACACAGACCAAATATATAATGCACACTAATTATCCAAGAATCACATAGACCAAATATGCACATACGAATTTAATGCACACCAATTATCCAAGAATCACAGACCAAACCAAATTAATAGAAAATAAACATCAATTATCCTAAAGTGTAACATAATATCCGGTGCTATAAGCCGATTATAGCACAATTAATCCAAAGCTCTCACAAATAATCCAAATTTTCTTAATACAATATTTTAAGAAGGAGGAGGTCGATTGTCCGGTGGTGGTAATCCCATATACGACCGACGAATATACTCCTCCACAAGGTACGGAGGCAAGCCGTCGTAGACACTGCTCGGAAGTCGGCGTAGCTGCTCTGCGGACATGAGATCCAGGAGTGACGTCACAGTCGTAGGCGGTACCACAGGGGCATCAGGGTTGAAAGAAAGATGGCCCACAGAAGATGGACCGACACATGCAGTCGACGGACCAGTAGAAGACGGACGAGCACCATCAGCAGACGTACCGACCGCAGCAGACGGACCGACAGCAGCAGACGTAGACGGAAAGTACGTGGCAAATTGCTCCCGTAAGGACGACACCGCCTCGTGCAGCTGCGTAAGCTGCGACCTAACATCATCGTCTGTCGGGGCCACGGGAGGAGGCGGGTGTCGGTGGAAATCTCTGCATCGCCATGTGCAATGGCCCTAGGGAGACGACTCCGTACAGGAACCCTTTCTTAAAGCCGCCGACGGTATCTACGAACAAGTCGTCCCGAGCGGCCAAAGAAGAGGGCGTCCGGAAGGGCGTCATTTCACCGACATCCTCGGTGTCAGTTAACTGAGCCCGACTAAGGGCCTCACGATACGCAGCCTATCAAATGAATGTGTTTATATTATAAGATTTACCTAAGTTGTAATCTAAATCCTATGTTTCACTAAGTTAAGTGTGAATCCTAAGTTTACCTAAGTTATAGTCCGAATACTTTTAATTCTAACGTTAATCTCATAAACATAAGTACTTACATCAGTCACCTTGGCCCTCTCGTCGACGAAGCTCCCGTCCTTCCGTCTTTTATGCGTATGCTGGAACACGTCGTGCATGGTGACCGATTTTGGCACCCTTCCCTCCTTCACCGCCCGTTGGGCCTGCATACAAAATTTCCGTAGAAACTAATTAACTCCTTTAATTAATAATACCTAACTCGATAGTGAAATAAATTTACGGTTGCTCACCAGATCTGCAAGTGTCGCTGCGTGGGACCTTGATCCCCACGTATGAAGGCCCGCGGCAGATCGGTTCACCTCCGCCTTCTCCGATTTCTCCTTGTACGCAAGGGTATCCATCATGCCTAAGAGGTCCTCATAATACTCCTGTCGGATCCAATTCGGCCTCGTATGCCCTATTTTTAGGTCATGAATCATATCATGTATCTTCTTCGAGCAAGCGCTTCTGTAGGTCCTGTGGATCCACTCCTCGCGATGGAGGGGCCACTAGTACGTTGTCTAACACAGAAAATCAATTATCACGTAATTTAAAAATGGTTGATTAAAGAGTAACTAATAATTAACCAGAAGATATAGATATATACCCTCAACTCGTCGAGCCAGACGTACTGCACGTTTGGGGGCACCGACGAAAAGTTGAGGTAGGGACCGTGGAAGTTAGCTCTGATAATTTCTCCAAGGGCCCTGCCAACATTAAACAGAAAAAACCTGCAAAGAAGAAACGACTGAATTATTAACTTGAATAAATGAAAAAAATTTAATAAATTAAATTAAATTTACTTACGAGGTCCCCGCGGGCCATAGCTCTCGTCGAAACTCGTCTCTCAGCCTCTCTGGTGCCGTCGGAGGATCCGCGGGTCCGCGTATGTACTCCCCAATAACCGGATAGAACCGAGTATGGGGTTACTTCGGGGCCCACTGTGCAGTAACTGGGGCATCCACTGGGGGATCCGCTGCTGGTGGTTCCGATAGCGGAACGGATCCGCTAGCAGATCCGGACTCATGCCTCGATGAAGTGGTCGATCGAGGGCGGGATGCGTCTGTGCTCGGGGTACTCTCTGGGTCGGGCTCGCTCGATGGGGTCACATCCCGGGAACTTTGAATACGACCACGACCACCAGCACCAGTACGACCACGACCACGACCCGCACCACCACCACCACCTCCACCACCACGACCAGCACCACGACCATGGCCAGCCATCATGACCTGTAAATAGAACACATAAACATAATTAACAATATAAAAGTGTAAATGGATATAAAAAAACTAAACTAAAATATACATACCACCAGTAGGAAGATGAGTGTCGCCACGACGAAAATGACTAGGAGTGCCATCTACAATAAGTAAATAATCGAAAGAAAAAAACATGAATTCACGTAATTGCTTTTATGAGGTCAAACTTAATTCACGTAATTGGAAGTGTTTTTAATATACAACAATACTTAACCTAATCATCGTCTTCGTTCTCATCCTCGGCCTCGTCTTCATCATCCTCCTCCTTATCCTCATCCTTATCCTCATCCTTATCTTCATCATCGATTTCATCTGTATCCTCATCCCCATAGAATTCTTCTTCTTCTTCTTCTTCTTCTTCTTCTTCTTCTTCTTCTTCTTCTTCGTCTTCTTCTTCTTCTTCTTCTGCCTCAAAATTTGGGACAAGACGCCTCTTTCTCTCCTGGTTGACAGCTAAGTCTTGTGTATCAACCTCTTTCGCCCCTCTATTTTCCTCAATAATATCTTCAACATCCATTGTATCTGAGTGTTGTCCCAAGTATTAGGACTTTTCGATCTGGTCCTCTTGGTATGCTGGGTCTCCAACGTTGAATGTATTTCTAGATAATCTTGCATACTGTCCACCAGTCAAATCGATCTCTACGACGCCTTGGGTAGCTTGCATAGTAGACTTGAACAGCTTGATTTGCTATCGCAAATATATCGGACCCTCTATACCTCCTGCGATGATTTATATCGACGAATCCAAATTGTTAATCGATTCTCCAACCGATATTTGGTGTCGTATCGAACCACTCACATTTGAACATCACAATATGCATATCATATGGGCCAGTATATTGTAAATCTACAATATCCCGAAGCACACCATAATAGTCAAAGTCCGGCTCGTCGTCATAGACGGTGCATCTTATACAAACACCGGAATCCTTGGTACTGATGCCGTCATTGATAAATTCGACATTTATAGCATTCTGAGTTGACTTAAACCTGAAGCCATTAACGACATAGCCTGGCCAAGTCTTTATTTGCTTCTTCGGTCCCAGTGCCAGATAACGAACACTCTCATGAGTGAGTGTTGTTTCAGGCAATAAAACCTGTAAACAAATATTTATAATTTAAATGTTTCAGATTATATATTAATAATCTCAATTATAATCACAGTTACTTACGTATTTGTGAAACCATGACGAAAATGTACAATCAACCTCCCTTTGAAGTCCCTCATCGATAATATCGGGTCTCCTTATTTTGACTTCATCTCTAAATACACTATTAGAGAATAAGAATATATAAGTGTAGTCACTTACTTCATCAAATTCGGGATTATAACGAGTGCAAGTGTACTGACTTACTTTTCCAAATCTCTCACGTCTTGTATGTCATAGTTTAACAAGACATCGCTGAACGGCATCATAGTCGTCGTCTTTCAACCACCGTCTTTTACTAGCCCCAACAGGCTTGCCCCTTACATTGAATCTTCCTCCATCCTCAACGTCTTCGTCATTCCTTTGAGGTCTATTTCGATTTGTGTTTAACATGAGTATCGAAATAAATGGAGCAGAAGTTTGACACCTCTTCGATAAGATATGCTTCGCATATCGAAGCCTCTATATGAGCTTTGTTGCCAACTTTCTTCTTTAGATGGTGTAGGTATCTAGAGAGAAATTATCTTGAGAATTAAGAAAGAATTTTAAAAACCACTGAAATTCAGCTTAAATTATATCGATATTTATGTACCTTTCAAATGGGTACATCCATCGATAATGAACAGATGCACCGACACGGGCTTCGTATGCTAGATGAATCGGTAGATGCTCCATGCTGTCGAAGAAGCCAGGAGGAAATATTTTCTCCAACTTGCAAATTGTTAAGATAATCTTCTCCTCAAGTTCAACCATGTGTTGCACAGTCAACTTAGTTGAACAAATATCCCTAAAAAATATTGATTGTTCGGCCAACGGAACCCATACAGCAGAAGACAACAACTCTTTCAAAGCAATGGGCATTAATCTTTCCATAAACACGTGGCAGTCATGACTCTTCATTCCCGTTAGCTTGCGTTCATTAAGGTCAACACATCTAGACAAATTCGACACATAGCCGTCGGGAAATCTTAAAAGTAGATACCCACTTGCAGATTATTAATCTATCTTCCTTGCTCAATGTGTATTGTGCTATCGGCTTACTTAATTGTCCAGCAGCTCCCCTTTGTATCAAATTCAGATAAGGACGCTTGCATATCTCGGCAATGTCTTGTCTTGCTTTTGGATTGTCCTTCGTCTTTCCTTTAATGTCCATGACGGTATTGAAGACATTATCGAACACATTCTTTTCGATATGCATAACATCAAGATTATGCCTTATAAGATTATCTTTCCAATAAGGCAAGTCCCAGAAGATACTCCGTTTGGTCCAGTTATGGGTTTGTCCGAACCCATCGACACGACTGTTCGATGGATCTTTCATTATAGTGGGCAAATCCTTTACATCTTCCCAAATATCGTATCCCGACAATCTGGCAGGCGGATGAAAAAATTCTTGTTTTCCAACTCTGAATGCGTCCTTGTTCTTTATCCAAGGATGACTCGCGGGCAGAAATTGACGATGACAATCAAAGAAAGAAGTTTTTCCTCCATGCTTAAGGCGGAACGCCTTACTATTTTGCATGCATATCGGACAAGACAGGGTGCCGTGAGTACTCCATCCCGACAGCATACCATATGCGGGAAAATTATTGATTGTCCACATCAGTGAAGCTCTCATCTGAAAATTCTGTTTCCTGGAAATATCATAGGTCGTGACGCCGATCTCCCACAGCTGTTTCAGCTCATCCACCAACGGCTGTAAATATATATCGATATTCTTCGTCGGATTTTTGGGACCCGGTATGATAGCTGTCAAGAACATATAAGGAGTCTTCATACACATCCATGGTGGCAGATTGTAAGGGATCAGAATGACCGGCCAGCAAGAGTATTGAGATCCCGACTGCCCGAAAGGGGCGAATCCATCAGAACATAGCCCCATGCGTACATTTCTGGGCTCTACAGCAAAATCTGGATGGCAAAAATTGAAATATTTCCACGCCTCTCTATCCGAAGGATGTAACAATTCTCTATCGTCATTTGTGCGTTCTTCGTTGTGCCACGTCATATGTTCTGCTGTATTCTGAGACATATACATCCTCTGCAAACGCTTCGTGATCGACAAGTAATGCATATACTTGTAAGGACGTCGTTTTCTAGTTGACTTTCCTTTTCCCCTGACTTCCTTGTAACGATCCGCATTACAGAAGCGGCAACTTTCTACATCCTCGTTCTCCTTATAGTACAACATGCATCCGTTGCGACAACAATCTATCTATCGTACCCCAGTCCCAGTTGTCGGACCATCATCTTCAACTTGTAGAAGTTTTTTGGAAGCTCTTTTGATTCCTTCGGTAACACCTCATTCATTAGTTGTGTAATCCGATCATAGCAAGTTTGTGGCAAGTTAAAATCGGACTTTATGTTCAACAACCGCATCGTCACTGACAGTACGGAATGTGGATCACAACCAGGATATAAAAAAGTTTCAGCATCCTGAAACATATCATAGAACTCCTTCGCCTCGGGATTAGGATCCTCCGGATCAAAATTAGGCCCTGCCGCGTCGTACACTATATCTCGTGCAAGGTTCTGCACGTCTCCATAATCAACGGAGCATTCGTCGTCATCGACGACAAAATCTGCTGCAGCATTATCATCAAAAGCATAAGTAGCAGCATTCGCAACCTGTCTTTCGGCATATAGTTCACCTTGCGATGACCACAGGCCGTAATCACGTACGAAACCCTTACGGGTCAAATTATCTCTTACACTCACCACTTCTTCGTAACGTCTATTGCGACAATTACGACATGGATACTTAATTTTGTTACCGTCCATAAACTGAGCTTTGCTCATGGCATACTTAAGAAACACTTCCACGCCTGCCTGAAAATCGTCACTCACACCTATTCTGCTCTCGTATTGTCGTTTGTACATCCATGTACGATCAACGAAATAACGATCCATCACAGATTAGATGTAAAAATCTGTATAGTAAGACAAACTAAACAGAATTAGTATATAATCATGTAACTGGTGGATCCGCTAGTATTCTAGCTCGAGAAGAGAAAAATCTAAATACAGTTGTTACTAATAGTTCGATACCGATAGTGCGATACTGATACCGATACCGATAGTACGATACCGATACCGATACCGATAGTTCGATACCGATAGTTCCATACCGATAGGGCGATACCGATACCGATACCGATAGTACGATACCGATACCGATACCGATACCGATAGTTCGATACCGATAGCATGGTTTAAAGTATCGGCCGATACCGATCCGATACGGCCGATACCGATACAGTTTGGCATGTTCCGATCCGATACCGATCGATACCAAATATTAACCGATACCGACATTGGGGGTCTTTGTTCCGGTCAATTCGGCAAAACCAATCGGTAAGGGTGACTACTATTTCATATAATTTCAAAACTACTAAGAAATAACGCTGAAATACTTAAAATTATGCCTAAATGTATAAAATATATGTTTTTAAATGTAAATAATTTATTAATAATTATTTGTTTTCCGATACCAAAGTTCGATACTCTGATACGATACCGCCGATACTACCGATATCGCCGATACCAATACTCATAGGAATAGTCTGAAACCGATTTCGATACCGATATTGTGAACCTTGACCGATAGTGCGATATCGATACCGATACCGATACCGATAGTGCGATACCGATACCAAACTGAGTTAATCTATCTATTTCTAAATTGCAAGAGTCCACTTCTAGGATATGGGAGCTATATCCTAAATATCTAGTCTAAAATTAACTTGGTTAGGATACTAGAGTGTCCTTATTATCAAGCAAGCACTACCTTAGTCTAGTCACACTAGCATTAATTACCTATAATTCCTACCATGTCTACAATCACATATTACACCCCAAGCCGTCCTATATGCTAATAGGCATGGTAGGCCTGCCTTTTCATTCCTCACTCTCTAAAGCACACATACATATGTATATCACAGTTAGATGTATAGATATATACATCTATATAGAAGCACACAACTGACTTATGCAGATGAAGAACTCGCACTGTCCATGACACAGTGAACAAATACACCATGAACCCAAACTCCATATTCACATTTACTAATCCAAACACCACCAAACTAATGGATAACACCCAATATGGATAATACATTATTTAGCCAATATATAAACTTAGATGAATTTGATAAGCAAAGCCCCCGCCGCCCCCGACCAAAGCCCGCCGCCCCAAGCCCGCCGCCCAGCCCCCGATGCCCCCGCCCCAAGCCTGCCGCCCAGCCCCCGACGCCCCCGCCCCAAGCCCGCCGTCCAGCCCCCGACGCCCCCGACCCAAGCCCGCCGCCCAGCCCCCGACGCCCCCGCCCCAACCCCGCCGCCCAGCCCCCGACGCCCCCGTCCCAAGCCCACCGCCCAGCCCCCGACGCCCCCGTCCCAAGCCAGCCGCCCTGCCCCCGACGCCTCCACCCCAAGCCCGCCGCCCAGCCCCCGACGCCCCCGCCCCAGGCCAGCCGCCCAGCCCCAGAATGTCCCCAAGCCCGCCGCCCCCACTGCCCCTACGTCGACACCGCGACACAGAGAGAGAGAGAGAGAGAGAGAGAGAGAGAGAGGATTACCTTGGAGGATGCGAAAAGTTCCCTCCGCCTTTTTATTTAAGTCTGGAACATAAATTTAGCGACGGAATAGCGACTGCTAATAATCCGTCGCCAATTAGTCGCTATTATTGATTATCCGACTGAATATCCGTCGCTACGTAGTCGAAGAAATGTACCGCCAAATTTTTACACAATTCCCGCCAAATAATCTACTACGTAGCGACGACTGGACATCCGTCGCTATAATGCCGACAGCCTAGCGACGGATATGCGACCTTTCCTCCCCCTAAAATTAAAATAAAAATGGCAAAGGCGTGTGGTCGGTAATCAGTCGGTGTGCGGCCACAAAGCCGTCGCTAACGCCGACGAAAAAATTCTGTCGCTAAATATCCGTCGCTAATTTAGTGTATTTTGGTAGTGTGAAACTGATTATGTTAGTTATTATTCAATGGATTAAATAATGTTAGTAATATAAATTATGGGTTTTTGATTATTTTTAATTTTATTTAATTAATGTATTGTGTTAGCATCATTAGTTAGAGAACCTTAGAACCATTTTGGCTAGAGGCTAACCATGATCGTAGAGACCTAGCTAGTGGACTTAGACTTGTTATTTGGACTCTAATTATGTTAGAATATCATGTCGAGACTAGAAATAGTGTAACACTCCAGTCCCAAAATACGTAGGACCAAGTACGTGAACATGCCAGCTGCACATATACGAAGAACACTCCAATATATAGAATCCTCATATATGCACATAAGCTGTAAATAAATAATCACAGGCCAGAATAACATATCTAATCTCATCACAGCTCAACACAGAAGATAATGAAGTCTAAATAAATAAATAAGAGTATCAAAAGATATCCGAGTGAACATACTCACTCCAAACAGCTATGGAAAATAGTCTCACAAGATCGGAGTCCGACCTCCGCAAAATAGAAGGAAAAAGATGTAAAATAATGTCTACAACTGTTACAACTATAGAATAAACTAGAAATCAGTAGTGACTGCCTCGTCGTCAATGTAAGATAGCTCCAATGCCGCTCCGTACTCCTGTGGAATATCGTCTAAACCTGGAGAGATAACCAGGTCCTCAGGGGACATAGCAAGATACAAGAAAACACCATGCCATATAAACTATGATAATATAATAAGAGAAAAAGGTATGCATGCAATCGAGTTCCTGACCATTCTACTGTGAATATGCAGTTTGAGATACAATCCTTCGACGTATGAACCCTGGCTGAAAAATGGGATCGGCATAGTTCCCATAAAGGGTACCAGGGGCCTACATCCATAACGCTCGGGAAACGTCAGAGGGCACCATGTGAAAGGCTACGTCCATAACGCTCTTGGAAACGTCAGAGGGCACCTGGAGCCTGCGTCTCCGGAGGAGCGCACAGGTAATCATGAAAGTGTAAAGAAGTCCATACGTCATGTATTGTTCTCCCCACCCAATGTCTAGTATCATCATCTCCATTACTGATATGTACCTCTAGTAACCGCCAAGTCTTCTAACATGCAATACTATTGTCAGTTACTCCTATCCGTCGCACGCTCCATACGTATCGGTGGCCAGCCAACTACGCGAAAACGTGTCCTATATATGACTCACATCACGTGATACAACAAGTGTCAAGGCCATATGAGATATACCAATACCTCAACATCAATGGGTGGTCAATAAGCTAAGTCAATGCAAGAGAATAAATAAAGCAAGAAAACGACCGATAGAGTCGCTTGCACCCAAGTGTGACTTGGACGCACAGTTTAAATATTATGAAATAAAATTCTGAAAATTACAACTGAAAATAAGAATATAATAATCACAGAGTAAGGTGGCAAGGTATCTTGCCTGATGGTACAAAGTGGCAAGTCCAAGTAATCACAATGTCAGCCAAGAATCGTCACAATCTCCAAACAACTCTGGACGCTGAAACAAACATCAAAAATGGTCTCAGTGAAGAAGATATACCTAGGAAATGCCTGTCCAAAAGTCAAATTCTGGAATAGGGGCAAAATCATAATTTCGGGTCAAAACGATGTCCGCCGTTGGACCCGTTTTTCACCGAAATGTGTGCTAAAGTCTACAGTCTCTAGAGTCGTCAAACTATATGTTTACGGTTTTAGTTTGAGGAGAGGAACTCTACGGTATGTCCAGTTTTGGATTTCGAGGAGCCGTGTACAAAATCGCCCGTTTGAGTGGGTCGCGGGCCCGCCAAAAATGGGTTCCGATTCGACCTTCTCAGAATTGAACCAAACTTGGCATGCAGGACCAGAATTTTGATCCAGACCCGTTGGTACAAGTTTTATCTCGATCTGACGATTGTATACGAAGTTATGGGCAAGTTTGCAAAACGTCGATACGGGGTATCTTGATGGATACGCGTTGGTTTCGTCGCACACGCACGACGAATCTGAGTTCCGTCTGTTCCCACACGTTCGCAACGTCCATACGCGTCTTTCGATGCATATAGCGCGCGACCACGTCACCCGGTTTGTCGGGGCGTACGTCGTATCGGACAAAATTCCAAAATTTTTGTGATTAAGAAACCAATTTTTCTGACAACTTCTCCTACAGATTTCTTCTTACATATTAAACAAAACTTCGATTCAAAAGTTGCATTTTACTCTTGGTTATATTGTTAACAACTGTTTTCAATTGGTTGGTTGAAATCCTCAGTATTTGAGTCAAAAAATCGGCTTCCAAGTCGGGGGTTTGGACTGCCCAAAACTGTTCTGTTTCGACAGTTTTTCGAGAAGTTTGGATTTGAATACCGAGCGATTTATGGGGTTTCGCTCGATTCTACCAGAAAGGGTTTTGAGAGGGTTATGTCTATTACGTACAACATTCGATAGAGCAAACTTTCGTTGAACAAATTTAAAGAAATCGGAATTGGAAGATGGGTACCTGAGTTTTTCGAAAACAGAGTATCCTCTGTTTACTGTCGACTCCGAGCGAATTGACGGCGATCCAGACGTCGTCAACGGCGAGTAGGCGGCCGACGGTGAGCGTGATGGTGTGGGGGAAGGTTGGCGCCTTGGGGTCGAGATGTATTTGCGTACGAGGGGGTTAGGGTTCGGCTTTAGCTTTGAGCGGCTTATATACTGTCGCCGCTCTCTCTTATTCCGAATATGAGTAAGATTAAGGGGGCTCGGTTTTGCTCCTATGGGGTCAGCTGCTATATGGGGTTTGGGTTTATGAGGTGTGGGGTCGGGTGCTAAAGTCATTACGGCTAGAAGTTGCTATTTGGTTTCGGTTTTGTGGGGGTCGGGCCCCACCGCTGTTATATATATATTTTAACTATCAATATATAATATATATATATATATATATATATATATATATATATATATATATATATATAATCCCAAGGAAAAATCTAAAGTTCTTAATAAGGTAACAAAATATTTTGTAACAAGGTAAGCTATATTTTATTAGTATAAAATATCAAGCTCACAAACATGCATATATTATATACATCTATAATTACGTATATATACCAAATAATTTCTATTTAATATAGAAAAATAGTTTTTCAAGCACTAAAATAATTTAGGAAAATATTGGGGGTTTACATCGTACCCAACTTAAAGAAAATTTCGTCCTCGAAATTAAACTAAGGTCGGGGGATCAAATGCATTGCAAGGAAATAAAATTGCACTTAAAATGCAAGGCATACCTTCGCTTTCGAACAACTGCGGGTAGCGATTTCGGATGTCGTCCTTGCGCTCCTAAGTAGACTCTCCTGGCGAGTGATGCTTCCATGCCACGCGAACCAATGGAATAGATTGGTTCCGCAACACCTTCACTCGGTGATCGAGGATACTTACTGGTTGCTCTTCGTACGACAAACTCGGTCCCACTATGATCTCGGAGTGATCAAGCACATGATTGTTGTCCGTCACGTACCTCCTTAACTGAGATACATGGAATACGTCATGCACTCCCTCTAGCGACGGTGGCAATTCCAATCTGTAGGCAACCTCTCCAACACGTTCCAAGACATCGAAAGGGCCGATGTACCTTGGACTCAACTTGCCACGTCCTCCGAATCGAATCGTGCCTCTAGTGAGGGATATCTTCAAGAACATATGTTACCCTCTTTGAACTCCAAAGGTCGACGACGATTATCTGCCCACTGCTTCTGACACTCCTGTACTGCTCGCAGGTGGTCCTGAATTTTCTTTACTGTCTCCACTGTGTTCAAGACTAACTCGGGACCCAATAGCTGTCGCTCTCCTATGTCGCTCCAACAAACAGGAGACCGACACTTCCTACCATACAATACTTCAAACGGAGCCATTTGAATGCTCGCTTGATAGCTATTGTTGTAGAAAAACTCAACAAGATGAAGATGGTCCTCCCACGAACCGCCAAAATCAAGCATACACGCTCTCAACATATCTTCTAGCGTCTGAATGGTACGCTCCGACTGGCCGTCTGTCTGTGGGTGGTATGATGTGTTAAACTTCAATCGAGTGCCCAAACTCTCTTGTATGCTCCTCCAAAAGTGCGAGGTAAATCTCGAGTCACGGTTCGATACAATACTAACAGGCACACCATGCAATCTCACAATCTGCTCCATATACATTTCTGCCAATACCTCTGTCGACTGGCCCACTCTAAAAGGTAAGAAGTGGGCTGACTTGGTAAGTCTATCAACAATCACCCATACTGCATCACGTCCTCTAGGACTCCGAGGAAAACCCGTGACGAAATCTATAGTAATGTGCACCCAATTCCACTCGAGAATGGGTAGCGGCGGCAATAATCTGGCCGTCCTCTGGTGCTCCGCCTTCACTTGTTGGCATACCAAGCACTTGGCAATGAAACGAGCTATCTCTCGCTTCATTCTATGCCACCAATAATACTGTCGTAAGTCACGATACATCTTGGTCCCTCCGGGATGAATAGAGTAAGTCGAACTGTGAGCCTCTGCCATCAGCTCCTGTCGTAGCTCTCCATTGGGAACATAAATGCGATCACCACATCGCAATGTTCCATCAGTGTGGATCCTCAATCCTGTCTGCTCTCCTGCTTCAGTCCTCTCTTTCAGCCGTCGAAATCTAGCATCATTAGACAATGCTGCATTGATGTGCTCTACTAATGATGATTGCAGTCGAAGGTTGGGTAATACGCCGTCTGCTCCGGGTAATACTACCTCAATACCAAGCTGTTCCAAGTCTCTAATCAATTCTCTCTGTGTAGTCAAAAAGTGTGCCATGGGCTTACGGCTCAATGCGTCTGCCATGACATTAGCCTTGCCCGGATGATAATGTAGCTCAATCTCATAATCCTTCATCAACTCCAACCAACATCGCTGTCGCATATTCAACTCTTTTTGTGTGAACACGTACTTGAGGCTCTTATGATCAGTGTAGATATCAACCTTCTCGCCGTACAAGTAGTGTCTCCATAGCTTCAAAGCAAAGATAACCGCTGCGAGCTCTAGATCGTGGGTGCATCACAACTCTCTCTGTCTTCTTTGGTGAACTCAAACTCTGCCACATTCGGTGGTCTAAAGATAATACTGCTCCTATGGCAGTCGATGAGAGCGAAATGCTGGCTCAACCAGTCCATTCCAAGAACCACGTCAAATATTGGCATAGGGAATACAAGAAGTCATGCCATCATCTCTCTACCATTTATTAGTATAGGACAAAGTCTACAAACACCACTAACAGGTACAACTCCTCCTCCAGTGAGGATTTTAACATTCTTAGCTAAGGGTGTGATGGAAATGCTGTGTCTAGTGGCAAAACTAGTGGCTATAAATGAATGTGTGGCTCCAGTATCAAATAATCTTATAGCAGGAGAAGATGCAACTAGAACCATACCTGTTATAACCTCTGCCTCTGTCTCTATATCTTTAATAGCAAGTGAGAATGCCTGTCCATAATTCTGTCCTGGGCCCTGAGCTCTGTCCTTGTTGTTCTGGGTGCCTTGGGGAGGCAATGGTGGACGAGGTGCTCCTGCTATGAGTCATGGTGCTGGAAGAGCTGGGGCTGTGGGTCTCGGGTTCTGCCGAGCTTGTACTATTGCATGTTGCTCCGGACAATCCTTGAGCATGTGCTGATTGGATCCACATCTCAAGCATAATCCAAGGCGAGTCCTGCAGTCGTTCTGGATATGTCCTTGTCTTCCGCAGTAATGGCAAACAAGCTTCTGATAAGGTGAGGGCCTCTGCTGGAACTGTCATGTGGTCCTCTTGATAGGTTCACTTTGAGTAGCTCGGGCTGGTGTAACTGCTGGGGTATGGCGCCTCGATGTCTGCTGCTGTTCCTTGCGAAGAATCTCCTGAGCATGAGCTTCTTCCAAGACAGCTGAATGGGAGACTCAAGACTGAGTAGTCGTATAAGACTTGAGCTCTGGTGCAAGCCCCTGGTGAAATCTCCTTGCCTTCTCTAACTCTGTCAGAATCAATCCCGCACCAAATCGACTCAGGCGACTGAACTCCGAGTCATACTCGTCAACTGTCATATTTCCTTGCATCAGATGAAGGAACTGGTCATAGAGACCATCTTGAACATGAATAGGGAAGAATCTCTCATAAATGCATCATAGAACTGCTTCCAGGTGATCCCAATATCTAATCGTCTCTCTTCCGCCTTCTACCAGTGGTGAGTATTATCTTCTAACAGTAGGTCCACTACTGTCATCCAATCTCGAGCCGGCAACTTGGATGCCTTCAGTAACTTCTCTGTACTAATAAGCCACTGTGACACCTCTAATGGCCTTTTCGTTCCCCTAAAGGCCTTGGGGTTCATATCTGTGAAATTCTTGATAGAGCCTTCATAGGGATGCAGAGCCGGTGCTGGTACTGGTACTGGAGGTGGTGGTGGAGGTCTAGCCATGGCTGCCATCATCGTCTGTCTCATCAGCTCAGTCTATTGCTACTGAGCCTGCATCATGGTATACATGAACTGAGTAGTAGGGCTCCCATCAGTCGGTGGTGGGGGCATCTGAGGTCCCGACTGTGGAGGGAACTGCTGAGGGAATGGTGGTGGTGGGGGTAGTGGTACATTCCCTCCCGGGGGCATGGTAGTAGTCTGTCCAGTCTGTCCAGCCTGGCTACCTGGGGGTGCTGCGATATCTGGGTACTCCGTCGTCGGTGTCGTAGTAGGCTGCAACAGTTCTGGCTGGTAGGGTATCGCTGGAGTCATGAAAGGATTCTGTCCCTCCGGAGTAGTCTCCTCGCTAGATGTGAGGGCCAAGGCAGAAGTGCGTCCGCTACGTAGATTCATACTGTTGGCACGAGGAAGATAAGTTGATATTAGAAAGGATTAGATATGAAGTAATTCGAATAATCAAGGAAGTTTCGAAAAGATTGGAAGCCAAGGGATAGTAGTAGTTCTGGATGAGATATTCCTACTCCTATATGCAGGCTTGTTGGGCACAGTCATGTAACCCAACAATATTAATTCTGACCTGCATGGGCCACCACAAAAATATGTAACGCCCCAGTCCCAAAATACGTAGGACCAAGTACGTGAACATGCCAGCTGCCCATATACGAAGAACACTCCAATATATGGAATCCTTATATATATACATAAGTTGTAAATAAATAATCACAGGCCAGAATAACATATCTAATCGCATCACAGCTCAACACAGAAGATAATGAAGTCCAAATAAATAAATAAGAGTATCAAAAGATAGCCGGGTGAACATACTCACTCCAAACAGTTATGGAAAATAGTCTCACAAGATCGGAGTCCGACCTCCGCAAAATAGAAGGAAAGAGATGTAAAATAATGTCTACAACTGTTACAACTATAGAATAAACTAGAAATCAGTAGTGACTGCCTCGTCGTCAATGTAAGATAGCTCCAATGCCGCTCCGTACTCCTGTGGAATATCGTCTAAACCTGAAGAGATAACCAGGTCCTCAGGGGACATAACAAGATATAAGAAAACACCATGCAATATAAACTATGATAATATAATAAGAAAAAAAGGTATGCATGCAATCGGGTTCCTGACCATTCTACTGTGAATATGCAGTTTGAGATATAATCCTTCGACGCATGAACCCTGGCTGAAAAATAGGATCGGCATAGTTTCCATAAAGGGTACCAGGGGCCTACGTCCATAACGCTCGAAAAACGTCAGAGGGCACCATGTGAAGGGCTACGTCCATAACGCTCTGGAAAACGTCAGAGGGCACCTGGAGCCTGCGTCTCCGGAGGAGCGCACAGGTAATCATGGAAGTGTAAAGAAGCCCATACGTCAGGTATTGTTCTCCCCACCCAATGTCTAGTATCATCATCTCCATAACTGATATGTACCTCTAGTAACCGCCAAGTCTTCTAGCATGCAATACTATTGGCAGTTACTCCTATCCGTCGCACGCTCCATACGTATCTGTGGCTAGCCAACTACGCAGAAATGTGTCCTACATGTGACTCACATCACGTGATACAACAAGTGTCAAGGCCATATGAGATATACCAATACCTCAACATCAATGGGTGGTCAATAAGCTAAGTCAATGCAAGAGAATAAATAAAGCAAGAAAACGACCGATAGAGTCGCTTGCACCCAAGTGTGACTTGGACGCACAGTTTAAATATCATAAAATAAATTGCTAAAAATAATAACTAAAAATAAGAATATAATAATCACAGAGTAAGGTGGCAAGGTATCTTGCCTGATGGTGCAAAGTGGCAAGTCCAAGTAATCACAATGTCAGCCAAGAATCGTCACAATCTCCAAAAAACTCCGGACGCTGAAACAAACATCAAAAATGGTCTCAGTGAAGAAGATATACCTAGGAAACGCCTATCCAAAAGTCAAATTCTGGAATAGGGGCAAAATCGTAATTTTGGGTCAAAACGATGTCCGCCGTTGGACCCGCTTTGCACCGAAACGCGTGCCAAAGTCTACAGTCTCTAAAGTCGACAAACTACATGTCTACGGTTTCAGTTTGAGGAGAGAAACTCCACGGCATGTCCAGTTTTGGATTCTGAGGAGCCGTGTACAAAATCGCCCGTTTGAGTGGGAGTTCCGATTCGACCTTCTCAAAATTGAAGCAAACTTGGCATGCAGGACCAGAATTTTGATCCAGACCCGTTGGCGCAAGTTTCATCTCGATCCGACGACTGTACACGAAGTTATGGGCAAGTTTGCAAAATGTCGATACGGGGTATCTTGACGGATACGCGTTGGTTTCGTCGCGCACGTACGACGAATATGAGTTCCGTCAGTTTCCACACGTCCGCAACGTCCATACGTGTCTTTTGATGCATATAGCGCATGACCACGTCTCCCAGTTTGTCGGGGGCGTACGTCGTATTGGACAAAATTCCAGAATTTTTGTGATTAAGAAACCAGTTTTTCTGACAACTTCTCCTACAGATTTCTTCCTACATATTAAAAAAAACTTCGATTCAAAAGTTGCGTTCTACTATAGGTTATATTGTTAACAACTATCTTCAATTGGTTGGTTGAAATCCTCAGTATTTGAGTCAAAAAATCGGCTTCCAAGTCGGGGGTTTGGACTGCCCAATACTGTTCTGTTTCGACAGTTTTTCGGGAAATTTGGGTTCAAATACCGAGCGATTTATGGGGTTTCGCTCGATTCTACCAAAAGGGTTTTGAGAGGGTTATGTCTATTATGTACAACATTCGATAGAGCAAACTTTCGTCGAACAGATTTAAAGAAATCGGAATTGGAAGATGGGTACCTGAGTTTTTCGAAAACAGAGTATCCTCTGTTTACTGTCGACTTCGAGCGAATTGACGGCAATCCAGACGTCGTCGACGGCGAGTAGGCGGCCGACGGTGAGCGCGGGGGTGTGGGAGAAGGTTGGCGCCTTGGGGTCGAGATGTATTTGCGTACGAGGGGGTTAGGGTTCGGCTTTGGCTTTGAGCGGCTTATATACTGTCGCCGCTCTCTCTTATTCCGAATATGAGTAAGATTAAGGGGGCTCGGTTTTGCTCCTATGGGGTCAGCTGCTATATGAGGGTTTGGGTTTATGAGGTGTGGGGTCAGGTGCTAAAGTCATTGCAGCTACAAGCTGCTGTTTGGTTTCGGTTATGTGGGGGTCGGGCCCCACCGCTGTTATATATATATTTTAACAATCAATATATATATATATATATATATATATATATATATATATATATATATATATATATATATATATATATATATATATATATATAAAATATATATATATATATGTACATATATTTTTTTATTTTTTTATATATATATATATATATATATATATATATATATATATATATACATATATATGTATATAATCCCAAGGAAAAATCTAAAGTTCTTAATAAGGTAACAAAATATTTTGTAACAAGGTAAGCTATATTTTAGTAGTATAAAATATCAAGCTCATAAACATGCATATATTATATACATCTATAATTACGTATATATACCAAATGATTTCTATTTAATATAGAAAAATAGTTTTTCAAGCACTAAAATAATTTAGGAAAATATTGGGTGTTTACAAATAGACTTAGTTAATAAACCACTTTTGGGCCTTTCTCTAAAAGGTATTGAAATGACATTAGAGTGGCCTTTAGCCAAATACAACCAACCAAACCCTAGCTAGACCTAATGTGGCCGGCCACCATAGCACCCACTTCCTATTTATAGCATCATTAGCCCCACTTCTTCCCCTTTCATTTAGAAACCTAACCCTAATTTGGTGTTCTTCCCCAAATTGCCTCCATTCCTCAAATTGAGCCCAATTTCCTCCAAACAAGTTGTAATCTCTTACCTTTGGAGAGAAGAAGCCTCTATTTGCTAGGAGGGAGCCTTTTGGAGTAATTTGGCTAGTGGAAGCGAAGGAGATCTAGATCTAGAAGTGTCTCCTTGAGAATCCATCTCTCAAGTGGTAAGAACCTCTAAACCCCTTCTAATTTCATATTTCTTTCTATAGATGCATTCATTTAGGGGCCCCATGACATTAGGAAGAGTTTGGTTTGATTTTGGATCCATTTGAGGTGCGTATCGTAATAGAGTCGGATACGCACGTCAATGTTTGGAGAAATATCTCTTAGGACTTTTCATGCATATTTTTTAGTTGTAATTTGTCTATATTGTTGTTTATATACTGTGGATTGTGTGTGGGCTGTTTTATGGGACTTGGAGATGGTTTGATATGGTATTTGGCCAAGGGAGAGGCTCGGGCTAGGGGCTATTCTCATTTGTTCCATGTTCTTGGAACTGTTCTGTGTGCAGTCATTATTTTTGGCCTTGTACTTGTTTTTATCATCACATAAACACCCTAGAGAGCATGCCTAGCAACTGTACCCTACCCACATTGCTCTGTACATCACACATACTGTTGTCTTGCCATCACATTCCACTGCACATGCTTACTACATCACAGTCAAATGCCCTGCATCACATTTTGTCCTGCATCCTTTCATCACTGCAACATATAGGCCAAATCGAGCATATTTCTAACCAATGTACATCACAACAATGCCACACTTTCATTCCATATTAGAAAACTACTGCTCATGATGCCACTGCAATACTGCACTTGATAACCTGTATTCAAATTAACCTATTGTCATGCACATCCATTATTCACTCATCTATAGCAGTACATCTCATTAACCCTGCAAGTTAGATACACTGCCTGCAAACACTCAATCATTCACTGTTCAATGATAACACTGCATACATTGCATTGGCCCTGTACATTCAAGCAGGTCCTGTAACCTATCAGTTAGCTTACTGCTATATTTTATGTATTGCCTTGCCTTCATTTAATAACCTGTACTTCACTTGCAGATACTACATTCATTTATCCTAGCCCTGCATTTACTTGATACCCTTATTTGCATCCTTCATTACACTTCATTCACAACAGTGCCCCACATATCTTCACTGCATTCATTTGTACTTCAATGCCAAAATTGGATACATCTCCAATTCATTCAATTCACTTGTACTGCACACATCATTCACTCATTTTCTGAGATTTATATGACACTTCACTTTACTGCACTTGAAATTGTTCTGCAAATACTTCAAATTACCTGCATTATATTCCTACATTCCATTTTACTACACTTAACATATATTATCTGTATTACCCTTAGTGTCCTGCTACCAGTTAACCACATGTTTTGCATTCATATTTACTCACTGTACTACATATAGATGTTCTGCATTCCCTGAACACATTCATGTCATATGCTTGTGTTATCCCCTGCATATGGATTCATTCCATTAGACATGCATGCAACTCAGTTACTTGTAGCTTCACTGCATTTTAAACATACTCCATTACGTTGCATCACCCCTTGTATATTTCCCTGTATCCTGACCACTACACAGTAGATAATGCCCGCTACTAGGCTATGGTCCGGCCTTGCATCATAAACCAACCGCACATGTTATATGGAAAATGTTTCACCGATACACTACATCATGACCTGTAATTGGTCATGTCTGCATCCACAATAGCCCTGTACATTAGACACACTACTGTCCTGCCTTGTGTTGGTCCAATTACTGCTATGTGTATACATATATGTTAGAAAATGCTATATGTATTATGTATAGGATTATGGGTTTTTGAAGGTAAAGGTTATATAGGATAAAGGGGATTGTTTGTCACGCCCCCGACCCAGAATCACCCGAATCATCGTCCTCGCAGGGGGTGTGATGCCGCACGAGCCTGGAGTTGCGCTCGTGCAAGGCAAGATGACAAATTCTCAAATGGTTATCTTTGAGTTGATATTAACAACAAAAGGAAAACAGAGTATACGAAACAATTCTCTTTATTGATATTCGAAATATGATTACAAAGGCTTTCGATAGCCTAACAATATATGCCAGATTGGATACAACACTCAGGTTCTCTTTTGCCCACAAAGGATTTTACAGTTCCATACATCATGTCTTCTATATCTCGGCCGCATCATTCTTGTTGCATGTCCGAGCGTCAATGCGGTTGCACGCCTCAATATGCTTCGGCATTCCAAGCCTCAACGCGTTCAAGCAAAGCTCCGCCACGAGCAGACCAATCCTTCAACCTGCTAGCAAACTAGTGGAGGATTAGTTCTTTCGTCCTCGCTGTACTGATCAAAAACCAACTTAACAAACCGATATTTAGTTTTGTATTGATTCATGCAAACATACAATTTAGTTCTCTTTCTATGTTCTCCTTAGGATGAGTTTATGGCATAATTCAAAGACTGTAAAGCATGTTATCATGGCAAGCATGTTATTCAATTAGCATAAGTAAATAGGTGAGCAATCTCGTGTTCGTTTCGTGGCACGACTTACCAACATCGACGTACTTGTCCTTGCATCGATGCAAGGTAAATACGCCTATCAGCTTTCCCTGTCATGTTATAAGTGCTCTCTATACGGATCTATATGTGCATGATATGAGTGTACCTTGCACTTTTGACCCAGGTTCCGTCCATACAGGATATATGTATACCTTGCACTTCCAACCCATCGCCCTTAACTATATGAAGGTCACTAGCTTTCTGGGCTAGAATAGACTTATATTTATCGAATCGAATATGTAAAATGACGATCACTCTATTGCGGTTGCTAACCCAAACAATCAAAGGTCCTCCGAAATACTCGTGTAAGTGGCTTATCACATTCACTAGAAGGTCGCTACCCGTCTAGATGAAGTGCACCAACAATACCGATTATCGCAGTCCCTCCTAGGCCGAACGGTCCCAGCGCCCTGGTGCACCACGTTTGAGGGATTACCCGTGCACGGGCTATACGTCTTTAAGTCCATTTGACCATGCAACGCATCTTATCTTTCTTACAACCAAGCAAGTTCGCTTATCTCTATTTCAATTGGAACAACGCCCCAATGTCCTCAACGAATGCCCCGAAGGCCATGGACATTTCACAGGCACCATGTCACATCGACAGTTATGTCACATCCGTGCCACAACTATTCTCCTTGTCGCAACGATGTCGTCTTTTGTAAGTATTGTGCAGCTGCGCACCTTCGTCGTCTTTCCTTGTATCGTGCATTCAATACACGCCTCGAAGCCGTGTTTTCTTGTGCTACGCCTTAGTATTCAACGCGTTATACTTATGTTCCATTCTTTCGATTCATGCAACTGAGGCACGCCTCGATAGGCTATTCAATGTTCTATCGCTCGTACATTGAGTCACTCGAACCGATATAGCCTTTCAATGTTCTAGCATGCTAACTCGTACGCGAGGGCACAGAATGACTTATGTACTGGGGCACTCGTCGATACAATTATCCCATTTTCTTATGGCTTGCACACCGAGGCGGTCGCCTTTACGTTATTTAATGTTCCATAGCGACTCGTACATTTGATGTACGATTCATTTCAATTGTTCTATCTAGTGTTTTACACGCACTATGTTTATCTCTCTATCGAGCCACGCCCGTGGCGTTGATAGGTTAACTCAGCATACAATGATATATATTTTACTTAGGCATGAAGGAGTAGGAAAGAGAGTCAATGTCCCTCCACCTTGAATCAATGTACCTTGTCGTTTCGCCGAGCCGTTGTGGCTCGATTTTATAACTTCGATGCACGGGCAACTCTTCTGACTTAGCCATTCGAGCACTTCATGCTTCATTGAATTATACGTTCGATTTGGCTTACCATGCCCAAGTCTCAGTCCGTCGCAAGGCGACGATTTGCTTTCGCGGATTCCTTACTGAATAAGGCAGAATGCCGACCTTTAATATTTCAGCGTAAACGTATAGCCTGCATATGAAACCAACTAAAGTTAATACCTGCATCGATTCGG
Organism: Iris pallida; assembly: GCA_029216955.1. NCBI lineage: Eukaryota > Viridiplantae > Streptophyta > Magnoliopsida > Asparagales > Iridaceae > Iris > Iris pallida. The sequence continues at coordinate 10,485,784 of JANAVB010031419.1, forward strand.
ACTTGCGCCTTGGTCGATTCGATTTCTTAGAATCTTCGAGCCGTCTCAACACACTTATCCGTCGGGGCAACGCAGCACTTCGTATCGATTCAACTCGATGCATACTTTGGGACAATGCAACTCTTCGCATCGACTTAGTTCGATGCATTGCTCGGGACAACGTAACTCTCGTAACGATTTGCATCGATATATTTTATTCGGTCAACGCGACAACGCGACTCTTTAAGTCAACGACTCAGCATAATCTACCGTACGCAGTGGGGTATTACATAATATACCACTCAAAACAAGGTTCGTCCTCGAACAAAAACTAATACTCAATTTCCAAGGGTTTTACTAGATCGTTCCACGATCTCGTCTCACTATCGTTTGGATCATACAACTTAGTTTGGAATCATACACATATTTTAGGCATCCTACCAATATATGCATTTCAGCCAAGCTCAGTTGTAGGATATCGGAACAATGCAAACATGTAACTTCTTATTCTCAATTACTTGGTACCTCGTATTCTCAATCGGACTTGGCTCTAGTACTTGTTCTCGTAATTCCATTGCATATGCATATTGATACACACGCGATCATCCAACAAAACTCAAGGTACACGATACGATTCAAAAATCATATTCTTACTTTGTAAGTTTTATTGGGACTATCAATCCTATACATCGCGTTAAGCCGTTGCGCATCCGGTCACAACGAGTCTCCGTAATGCCTTGCATTCGACGTCACTATCCAACTATTTCTGATGTTTCACTTCGTATCTTGTCTCGACATGATTCCCTTTTGTTGACTTGCAAAAGCATCAACATTCAGGACTACGTTCGCTAGGTGACTTACCCAAACACCGTGCTCAAATCCTTCTGACGCAACTTTAAATTGACATTGCACAAAGGCACAATCTATCCGACACAAATTTTAATTCAAGTCGATGATGCTCAAGACAACGATCGCCTTGACACGAAGGTCTTTACGATGGACCTTATGTTCGATTTCCTAACGAGTAGGAATTTACTAGCCAAATTCTCAACTTATCTGTCTCGCAACATCGAATATATGTTCGATTCGCGCAAGCTCAATTGTAAGATAAATCTGAATCTAACGACATAACTCGTAAGTCATTCCCTTATCGCTCTTTCTCATGCATAGTACGATTCTCGTAATCGCCTATCCGAATCACCAAGTCCGTTGGTAAATTTCTAGTTCGACCGTCGACCAACATAACCATTCAAGCATTCATCCGACGAATACTCAAAAACTAGCTACATCATTCTCAATTGAAAATGGTTCTAACAATTTTCGATCGCCTAGACTTACCGTCAACATGCACCATACTGTATTTGTTATCGATGAAATTTTGTATGTGACATCGTATGGGTCATCTTACGGTCTGCAATATTCAATTTGATTTGGCAGTCAAGTCTTCTAGGGTCAGCTGCCCCGATGCTACGCTCGATAATTGTGGAACATCACCGAAGGACAGTTTACTACGAACCATGCTATATCTTATTTCGGAGCCAAATCACGTTCTGACGATTTCTATACGACTATCCAATTCCGGACAAAATCATTTTTATCGGTACAACTGATGTGCAACTATCCTTCGAGTAAAGTCATGTACTACCGTCGATGATTTTGCAATTTACGAAACATCTACTCGTATCGAGTTCGAGTCTATCTTAATTGCGGTGGACACACGAGATGATATATGCATCGAACAATCGTCGATGACTTATAGTCTCATCTTGATCAACCACAAAGTTCATGATCAACCAGTTCGTTCATTCTCGTATTGTTATCTATAAAATTTTGATAGCGCGAGGCACACTCTATTTTATATTCTTACATCGTGCTTACATTTCCTTACGTATCGATCTCGATACGCCGTATAAATTTCGATAGCGTAAGGGTCAACTTTGAATCCGTTTCAACGTCAACTTAACTCGCATCGCATATATCCAAGTTCGCAATGAACTTTTTCATACGCATCAACTCGTTCTTCCGATTCGCCGCATTTCGCTATACCTTCATCGCGTAACTGAGTTACCGATTATTCAACATCGAACCCTCAAGTCATACGATCTCGTCCTCTAAGTTTCGCATGTTTTCAGTCGTACTCAAATGAGTTTCGCCGTAACGTAACCAACTATTTCTTGGGCATAATTTATCCGCATTAACCAACTCTTCACCGAAGTCGTACATCGTGCGATCCGATTATATTTTGCCTCGTCCAACATTTCTATCGAGATCGTAATTCGTGCGATTCGATTACAACATTTCAAGTTTCCTATTCTGTCGATCCGATTGTTGCCTCAAGGCATAATCGTTTTGCTAGTTTCCGTCATTCGACTGACACATAAATTTTCAATCAACGTATCATTCCATGATACAAGTCCCGCCTTATCGTTCTAACCGATCATCGAAGAACACTTGCATCAACATGTCGTTATACAAATTCTCAATCGAGTCTCGGTGCTATCCCGTATGTTGCAGACGAATCTTCTGCAATTTTCATAATGCATCGATGCAACCCATCGCACAAGTGGTATACCATATACCACTCAGAATCGAGTCATTCATCTCATACGTGGTATGGCATATACCACTCAAAAATTAAGTTATTTCCTTCGTATTATACTCACTATAACCAACAATCTCTTCTGACTCACGATTTCTGCAGTGATCATGCTTGATCACAACCGTAACTTTGATTAAATCAAATCCGATACAACTCGGCCAAAGTATTCATTTGCCAACACAAGCTCGGTGCGCAACTGAACCGATTTCGTTTTTCGATTTATAACTTTTATTTTCTTCCGTTGCATCTTATTTTCTTCCGTTACATCTTGTGCAACAATTCATTCTCAATATTCGTTGCACTTCGTGCAGCAATTTTACTTTGATATGCGTTGCACCACGTGCAATAATTTACTTTCAATACGTGTTGCACATCGTGCACCGACTTATTTTTGACATTCATTGCACTCGTGCAACGATTTATTTTTGATATCTATTGCACCTCGTGCAACAATCTATTTTCGATACGTATTGCACATCGTACAATGATTTATTTCCAACATTCAAAGTCAATAGTTAATCTGTTCGACACATTCGATATCAACTTTCATTTTCTTTCGATGCATCATTTATAATCAATGCGTGGCAATTACCGCAGCAACTTTCCACGACTTTCATTATATTGATGTAACCAATATTTCTCCTATCGATCGTTGCAAACAATGAATATCTCAAATTACAATTCACGAGGTGTTGCATCCGCAACAACAATTCTTGAATTCATATCTCGCAACTTGTTGCACTTGCAACAACAAACCTTTCAAGACTTTTCCAGTAAATACCATATAATTTCCAAAACAACATACGGCAAAATTACATGATTTGTATTAGATTTATTATATGGAGCATCCAGTGCGGCATTGAGTAGAGTCAAGAGTGATTTGAATGGTGGTGGACAACTCTTTGGAATTGAAATGAAGCAAGCATCCAGAGAAAATTGAGCCTAGAGCTCTGATACCAATTTGTCACGCCCCGACCCGGAATCACCCGAATCATCGTCCTCGTAGGGGGGTGATGCCGCACGAGCCTGGAGTTGCGCTCGTGCAAGGCAAGATGACAAGTTCTCAAATGGTTATCTTTGAGTTGATATTAACAATAAAAGGAAAACAGAGTATACGAAACAATTCTCTTTATTGATATTCGAAATGTGATTACAAAAGCTTTCGATAGCCCAAAAATATATACCAGATTGGCTACAACACTCAGGTTCTCTCTTGCCCATAAAGGATTTTACCGTTCCACACATCATGTCTTCTATATCTCGGCCGCATCATTCTTGTTACATGTTCGAGCGTCAATGCGGTTGCACGCCTCAATACGCTTCGGTATTCCAAGCCTCAACGCGTTGAAGCGAAGCTCTGCCGCGAGCAGACCAATCCTTGAACCTGCTAGCAAACTAGTGGGGGATTAGTACTTTCGTCCTCGCTGTACTGATCAAAAACCTACTTAACAAACCGACATTTAGTATTGTATTGATTCATACAAACATATAATTTAGTTCTCTTTCTATGTTCTTATTAGGATGAGTTTATGGCATAATTCGAAGACTGTAAAGCATGTTATCATGGCAAGCACGTTATTCAATTAGCATAAGTAAATAGGTGAGCAATCTCGTGTTCGTTTCATGGCGCGACTTACCAACATCGACGCACTTGCCCTTGCATCGATGCAAGGTGAATACGCCTATCAGCTTTCTCTGTCATGTTATAAGTGCTCTCTATACGAATCTATATGTACAAGATATGAGTGTACCTTGCACTTTCAACCCAGGATCCGTCCATGCAAGATATATGTATAACTTGTACTTCCAACCCATTGCCCTTAACTATATGAAGGTCACTAGCTTTCCGGGATAGAATGGACTTATATTTATCAAATCGAATATGTAAAACGACGATCACTCTATTGCGGTTGCTAACCCAAACAATCATAGGATCCCCGAAATACTCGTGTAAGTGGTTTATGACATTCACTAGAAGGTCGTTACCCGTCTTGATGAAGTGCACCAACAATACCGTTTATCGCAGTCCCTCCTTGGCCGAACGGTCCCAGCGCCCTGGTGCGCCACATTCGAGGGATTACCCGTGCACGGGCTATACGTCTCTAAGTCCATTTGACCATGCAACGCATCTTATCTTTCGTACATCAAAGCAAGTTCGCTTATCTCTATTTCAATTGGCACAACGCCCCAATGTCCTCAACGAATGCCCCGAAGGCCATGGACATTTTAAAGGCACCATGCCGCATCGACAGTTATGTCACATCCGTGCCACAATTGTTCTTCTCGTCGCAACGACGTCGTCTTTTGTAAGTATTGTGCAACTGCACACCTTCGTCGTCTTTTCTTGCATCGTGCATTCAATGCACGCCTCAAAGCCGTGTTTCCTTGTGCTATGCCTTAGTATTCAATGCGTTATACTTATGTTCCACTCTATCGATTCGTGCAACTGAGGCACGCCTCGATAGGCTATTCAATGTTCTATCGCTCGTGCACTGAGGCACTCGCACCGATATAGCCTTTCAATATTCTAGCTTGCTAACTCATGTACGGGGGCACAGAATAACTTATGCACTGGGGAACTCGTCGATATAGTTATCCCATATTCTTATGGCTTGCACACCGAGGCGCTCGCCTTTGCGTTATTCAATGTTCCATAGCGACTCATACATTTGATGTACGATTCAATTCAATTATCCTATCTAGTGTTTCATATACACTATGTTTATCTCTCTATCGAGCCACGCCAGTGGTGTTTATAGGTTAACTCAGCATATAATGATATATATTTTACTTAGGCATAAAGGAGTAGGAAAGAGAGTCAATGTCCCCCACCTTGAATCAATGCACCTTGTCATTTTGCCGAGCCGTTGTGGCTCAATTTCATAACTTTGATGCATGGGCAACTCTCCTGACTTAGCCATTCGAGCACTTCGTGCTTCATTGAATTATACGTTCGATTTGGCTTACCGTGCCCAAGTCTCAGTCCGTCGCAAGTCGACAATTTGCTTTCACGAACCCCTTACTGAATAAGGCATAATGCCGACCTCTAATATTTTAGCGTAAACGTATAACCTGTACATGAAACCAAGTAAAGTTAATACTTACATCGATTCGAACATGCGCCTTGGTCGATTCGATTTCTTAGAATCTTCAAGCCGTCTCAACACACTTATCCTTCGGGGCAATGCAGCACTTCGCATCGATTCAACTCAATGCATACTTTGGGACAATACAACTCTCCGTATCAATTTATTTCGATGCGTTGCTCGGGACAACGTAACTCTCGTATCGATTTGCATCGATACATTTCATTCGGTCAATACGACTCTTCGAGTCAACGACTCAGCATAATGCACCGTACAGAGCGGGACATTACAATGTTATCCTATAGGTAAGCATATATATGATATACCTTGTATATAGGAAACAGCTTTGGGTTAGGATTTATGAGATTAGCTTTATTATAGAAATTAACTAGATGGTTAACCCTAGAAATAGCCTAGTTGACCATTGACCAAGAATTGACCCAATAGTCTAAAGTTTGACTTAGTTGACAAAGAGTTGACTTTTGACCTAGAGAGGCCTAGATGTAGAATGCATTGTTTAATTCAATTATTCAATTTAGAACACATTGTAATTTGTATCTCATTAAATAGGACTATGTGACTCCAGTTCAGACACCGATATACATCAGTTGCTCAGGATATCAGGCGAGTACATTCTCTGATAGTTTTTTATTTATTTGATGATCATTATGATTCAGCTTCTAGTATAGTTCTATTTGATTCTCTAACACAACACGGATTGTATTTTTGGATCCATTGCATGTGACACACATATATTACTTATCTGGCCTTTATCACTGGAATCATCCTAGTAGAATAACCTACGGGTATCATATTGTTCTGGCTGGACTTGTACTCGTTTTATGTGTTGGGTTATGGATTCACTTTTACTTGTCGGGGCAGGAAAATACTCGGGTAGACATGTAAACATTCCTAAACATACTGGAATCATTCCTACTGGTCTAATCTGGAATGATAACAGTCGCACACTTGCCAAGTGTACGATGAGCAGTAGTTACCCCTAGCCGTTTATATGTCGAAAGTGGTATTTCAAACACACTGGATTAGTGTTTTGTACTAGATTCACATTTGACTCATGTTATACTGTCTGGACTCACATCATCTCTATTCTAGTTCAGTTATCTCTATTTACAGTCTTCATAGTCATGCTCTTCTGATTTACTATATTTACTTTCCTTGTTCTTTAGTTAAACTGTTGTTCTATTTCATTTCTTGTCTCAATCTTTTTAAATTCATCAAGTATTACTTGCTATAACTGCTTATAGTCTTTGTCATTTATTTGGAACTGCTAGAGGAGAGGTGCTCGTTCCAATCCTGACTGGATATGTTGACAAAATTTTACAGAGAACTTGGAGGATCCAACTAGCCTAGAGGAGACACCAATAGTGCTTGGGATAGATTGCTAGGATGTTGTCTGGTTTTGTTTTAAGTTATCTTTCATGAGATGTATATAAACAGTAATTCTACTTTGAGATGTAATGATAACCCTAAAACTTACTTCTCTTCTGGATTGCATTGTACTGATATATTCCTATCTATTCCATATCGTACTGCTATCTCTCTTAGTTATTTTATGATTGAGTTGTATTCTTCTTAGATTGTCCTTCGTTTGGAGAGTATATCTTTATTGGTCAGATAAATTATTTTGTGTTTAGTGATTGTTGAGACCTAGGACATCGTTCTATCGTTGCCACTGTGGCGTAGGCTGGACGTACCCACGGTCTTGTGCCCTTACACTCGGTACGGGTTGTGACACATTTTTAGTGGTAACCCATGCAGGTCGAGATTCGCATTAGTGCATGTCACAGTAGCACAACGACTTAGTTATATTACTACGAGCCTGCAATAGAATATAGGAAATACGGTATTAGAATGAGAGGATAGTCAATCACAGTTAGAATTTCTTGAGAGATTCCTGGAACGACCTACCCTTGAGAATCTTGTTTGAACTCCAATTCGAAATCCCTTTCTCTTGTTTCTGTTCACCCTAGTCCCTTGTTATTGATTTTGATTTTGATGGTTGGTTGTTCATTTGAATTTTCATATCGAGATGAATTTTATGGCTTGAATTACGATATCTTCTGATAACATATGTTGACGATGACAACAGGAAAGATAAAATGTCTACTTGGTTATGGAGCCTAGACTTTATCGTAGCCATATTAGCCGGCATGGCAGAAATGTAGAGACCTAACTTCATATGTATATATCTTGGTTATGAAATTTAGAATCACTCGCAGCTATACTAGTCGGCATAGTGAGAATTCTAGACGACATGATTATACAGGTGCATACCCCAGTTATGGAATCTACCGTTTATCGCAGCCTTGCTTACTGGCATGGTGAGGATTCTTAGTATCATGATTTTGGACAGACGTATATGATTATCAGATTGTATCTTGAGAAGGTTCTTAGCACTAGACATAGTAGGAGGTGAGTTTTGACCTAGACCTTAGTCTTTTGAGATGATTTGATGCACCCTATCATTGTTTGTGTGTTTTTAGTACCTTGTGAATTGCCTTGTGTTGTAGTATGGTTCGTGTAGCTAGATGAGCCCTAGGTTGATATAACATGTCATAACCAATAATAGCCTAACCATGTATGTTGTTCTTTCAATATTGTATGATTTAGATAAGGTTTTCTTAGACCATGACTGTTGGGGGCATGATCTTAAGAAGAGTATATATGACCAACTTAAATTTCGAGGACGAAATTTTTTTTTTTGGGAGGATTGTAACTCCACTTTTCTAAAATGAGGGTATTTTGGAACTTTTGTGAAACTGATTATGTTAGTTGTTATTTAATGGATTAAATAATGTTAGTAATATAAATTGTGAGCTTTTGATTATTTTTAATTTTATTTAATTAATGTATTGTGTTAGCATCATTAGTTAGAGAACGATAGAACCATTTTGACTAGAGGCTAACCATGATCATAGAGACCTAGCTAGCAGACTTAGACTTATTAGTTGGACTCTAATTATGTTAGAATATCATGCAGAAACTATAAATAGACTTAGTTAATAAACCACTTTTGGGCCTTTCTCTAAAAGGCCTTGAAATGACATTAGAGAGGCCTTTAGCCAAATGCAACCAACCAAACCCTAGCTAGACCTAATGTGGCCGGCCACCATAGCACCCACTTCCTATTTATAGCATCATTAGCCCCACTTCTTCCCCTTTCATTTAGAAACCTAACCCTAATTTGGTGTTCTTCCCCAAATTGCCTCTATTCCTCAAATTGAGCCCAATTTCCTCCAAACAATTTGTAATCTCTTCCCTTTGGAGAGAAGAAGCCTCTATTTGCTAGGAGGGAGCCTTTTGGAGTAATTTGGCTAGTGGAAGCAAAGGAGATCTAGATCTAGAAGTGTCTCCTTGAGAATCCATCTCTCAAGTGGTAAGAACCTCTAAACGCCTTCTAATTTCATATTTCTTTCTATAGATGCATTCATTTAGGGGCCCCATGACATTAGGAAGAGTTTGGTTTGATTTTGGATCCATTTGAGGTGCGTATCGTAATAGAGTCGGATACGCATGTCAATGTTTGGAGAAATATCTCTTAGGACTTTTCATGCTTATTTTTCAGTTGTAATTTGTCTATATTGTTGTTTATATACTGTGGATTGTGTGTAGGTTGTTTTATGGGACTTGGAGATGGTTTGATATGTTATTTGGCTAAGGGGGAGGCTCGGGCTAGGGGCTATTCTCATTTGTTCCCTGTTCTTAGAACTGTTCTGTGTGCAGTCATTATTTTTGGCCTTGTACTTGTTTTTATCATCATCACATAAACACCCTAGAGAGCATGCCTAGCAACTGTACACTACCCACATTGCTCTGCACATCACACACACTGTTGTCTTGCCATCACATTCTACTGCACATGCTTACTACATCACAGTCAAATGCCCTGTATCACATTTTTTTCCTGCATCCTTTCATCACTGCAACATATAGGCCAAGTCGAGCATATTTCTAACCAATGTACATCACAACAATGCCACACTTTCATTTCATATTAGAAAACTACTGCTTATGATGCTACTGTAATACTGCACTTGATAACCTGTATTCAAATTAACCTATTGTCATGTACATCCATTATTCACTCATCTATAGCAGTACATCTCATTAACCCTGCAAGTTAGATACACTGTCTGCAAACACTCAATCATTCACTGTTCAATGATAACACGACATACATTGCATTGGCACTACACATTCAAGCAGGTCCAGTAACCTATCTGTTAGCTTACTGCTATAGTTTATACATTGCCTTGCCTTCATTTAATAACCTGCACTTCACTTGCAGATACTACAATCATTTATCCTAGTCCTGCATTTACCTGATACCCTTATTTGCATCCTTCATCACACTTCATTCACAACAGTGCCCCACATATCTTCACTGCATTCATTTGCACTTCAATGCCAAAATTGGATACATCTCCAATTCATTCAATTCACTTGTACTGCACACATCATTCACTCATTTTCTGAGATTTACATGACACTTTCACTTCACTGCACTTGAAATTGTTCTGTAAATACTTTAAATTACCTGCATTATATTCCTACATTCCATTTTACTACACTTAACATATATTATAGACCTAATGTGGCCGGCCACCATAGCACCCACTTCCTATTTATAGCATCATTAGCCCCACTTCTTCCCCTTTCATTTAGAAACTAACCCTAATTTGGTGTTCTTCCCCAAATTGTCTCCATTCCTCAAATTGAGCCCAATGTTCTCCAAACAAGTTGCAATCTCTTCCCCTTGGAGAGTGGAAACATCTATTTGCTAGTAGGGAGCCTTTTGGAGCAATTTAGCTAGTGGAAGTGAAGGAGATCTAGATCTAGAAGTGTCTCTTTAAGAATCCATCTCTTAAGTGGTAAGAACCTCTAAACACCTTCTAATTTCAGATTTCTTTCTATAGATGCATTCATATAGGGTCTCTATGACATTAGGAAGAGTTTGGTTTAATTTCGGATCCATTTGAGGTGCGTATCGCAAGAGTATCGGATACGCATGTCAAGTGTTTGGTTAAATGTCTCTTAGGACTTTTTATGCCTATTTTTCAATTATAATTTGTCTATATTATTGTTTATATACTGTGGATTGTGTGGGGGCTGTTCTATGGGATTTGGAGATGGTTTGATGTGGTATTTGGCCAAGGGGGAGGCTCGAGCTAGGGGCTATTCTCATTTGTTCCTTGTTCTTGGGATTGTAGTTATTATTTTTTGTCACATACTTGTTTGTATCATCAACTAAACACCCTAGAGAGCATGCCTAGCATCTATGCACTACCCACATTGCCCTGCACATCACACACATTGCTGTCTTGCCATCACATTCCATTGCACATGCTTTGTAACGCCCAGTCCCAAAATACTTAGGACAAGTACGTAGACATGCCAGCTGTATACATACGAAGTATACTCCAATGTATGGAACCCCCGTATGTATACATAAGCTGTAAAATGTAGTAAAACCTTGATAACTAAATCTCATCCACAAAATCAGAAGAATAATGATATAAATCAACTCAAGAATTTGTCACTTATACATGTAGTTGGGCGGAGACAAATCCACTACCAACTATTTTAAAAGAAAGAGATATACAAGAAAAGGATCGATAAAATAATAAGACGAACCAAGGACAATAATCTTTGAAGGAATGGAGAAGATCACGTACTTGGCTAGAATACCTGTAAAAAGTCAAAAAGCACACACCTGGAGAGATAACCAGGTCCTCAGAGGGACGTAACAAGATACAGGAAGAACATGCCATAATAAACTAAATATATAAAATGTCACAAGCCACAATTAAGTAAAATAGTCCCAATCGTATCAAGATACATAAAAGAACGGTGGTGACTTGACATTGACTAGGAATACCTAACCATCTAAAGTGTTTATGCAGTTGAGAATAAACCTTTCTTCGTATGAGCCCTGGCTGTAAATAGGATCTGGTATAGTCCCCACTTGGGCACCAGTGACCTAAGCACATGACGTTCAAAAATGATAGTGGCCAACCTGAGTGGATCATCTTATCCCAAGCACATAACGTACAAGAACGTCAGTGGCCAACATGAGGGGGTAAGCATACCCGTATCTCCAGCGGAGCTTCCGGGTTACAAGGCAATATGTAGTAGAAGCCCATATGACTATAAAATATTCCTCCTACCCGATGCACCTATCAAGGTCGCATCTGCAATCATGTACCTCTACTAACTGCTAAGTCTCCTAACATGCCTCTATTATCAGTTAGACCTAACGCATGCGCACGGGTGATCAACCAACACGCAAGTACCTCTACATGCTACTCATCTCACACATATCTCATGGTACTTCTGTGTCAAGGTTTATGATATACACTACAAATGGTAGTCCATTAACTCTAGGTCCATATACAATCAAAGGATAATAATTAAAGTAAAGCTAATATCACTGAGGAGGCAATAAATCAGAAACTGTAATAATGCTACAGCTACAAGAACTAGAAATAATAACACAGTGATATACAATAAATAAAATGCAGACTAATTATAAACAGTAAATTATGGCAAAGTATCTTGCCTGGTATTGATTCCTGGTGTGGTGCGATAATCACGGCAGCACAGAATCGACTTCGGTGTAACAACTACGCAAGGTGACCTCTGATGACGGCACAGACAGTTCCATTGGGTCCAGAACGGTCAAATTAGTTAGAGTTGACATAACGAAGTCCAGAATTGGCGAGGGATTAGGAGGAATGGGATTGGTCATGGACAGAAGAAATTGGTCATGGACAGAAGAAAATTCAAAAGGTAATAATATATACGATTTTTAGACAACTATTCATAAAACATGAAAAACATATTTTGTTTGTAAAAATAGTTTCTAGATAAATACATGAAAAATATAAAAATCGCTTTTAGGCAAAAGCTTAAGTTTGTCAAAGTAAGCAAAAATATATTAGAAATCTAGAAAAAATCCTTTTAGGCCAAAACTATAAAAAGATGGTCAAATATATATACAAATGGTTTTAGTCAAAAATCATAGATTTGTAACAAAAATTTATGTGCAAAACTATTTATAAAAATATAGTATTGCTATTAGACTTGTAAACCCCCTTAACCCAAAATTATACTTTACCGATTTAAATATTTTAATAAGCCTAGAAAATATTTTAGGACAAAACTATGTTTTGTACAAAGATGTGGATATCTTAAATATTTACATAATAATTTATAGATAATATATACATGACAATAGAAGAAATAATATAAATGCTTTGATAATTTTTATCATACTACTATACAAATAATAAAACATGTACCATATATATTAATAATAGCTAATTAAGAAGTTAGTAATAATAACAAAATAAATAAAAATATTTATGATAATTGTAATATTGATACTGAAATACTAATAAAAATAGTAACTTAATTAATAATAATAATAATAGCATTAACTCATTCATATGTATATGTTAATGAAAGCACTTAATATTTAATGGATCATAATATCCATTAAGGCGGTCAGGACAGCAGCTGTGTTGTTCTCCTCCCACCATTTATTCGGTGGAGAGAGAGAGAGAGAGAGAGAGAGAGAGGAAAGTGAGTGAACCCAGAAAACAAAATTGAAAACTTCTCCCATGAAGAGGAAGAAGGAGGAAGAGAGGGTGAGGCGAGAGTGTAACACCCCAGTCCCAAACGTAGGACTTGGAACGTAGATATGCCAGCCGTATAATAAATATACGTAAGCTGTAAAATGAAGTAGAACCATGACTAATCTCATCCACACAAAATAAAAGAATAAAAGATTTCATATAATAACCATGATTTGTCTTGGTACAATATGTTGGGTGGAGACACATCCACTACCAACCAAATAAAAGGAAAGAAGTACATGATATATAAAAGAAATGACGAAGGTAGCGGGATGGATCCAAGACACGTCATCTTTGAATAAATGGAGAAGCTCACGACTTCGGCTAGACTACCTGCGGAAGACATGAACACACACCTGGAGAGATAACCAGGTCCTCAAAGGGACGTAACAAGACACATAATATCATGCCAATATAACTAAATATAAATTGCTCAAATAAATAAGTTAATTGAATTATAACACGGTCCAATACACACCATTGAACTAGCGTACCATTCTTCCAACCAAACAAGGATAAGAGATGGTAAACTAATTCACGATGACGTATCTTTCCATGCTATGAATCCAATATGGTATTCGGACTCCAACAAGGTTCAATACCTTCTCATCGGAGTAGTAAGCCACACCTACAACCAAACAAGGACAAGGTATGACGAACTAATCCTCGACAAGTTATTATTCTAAGCCACAGTCAGATACAAGTACCCAAACCAAAAGTACTCGTACCTAACGGATAAAGGTAGCCTAACCAGTCTAAGTGTATGCAGTTTTAAGAAAATCCTCCCACGCATGGGCCCTGGCTAAAATAGGATCGGCATGGTCCCCCTTGGGGCACCAGAGGCCTAATCAATAAGAGCATAACGTTCCGCAGAACGTTAGTGGCCGTCAGTAATCAGTGGATCATCAACTCCGTATCTCCAGCGGAGCATCCGGGTCATAAAAGAAAGTGCATAGTAGCACATACGCTAAGGAATTGTCCTCCCTGCCCAATGCCTACTATGTTGTATCCACAAAAGAAAACCTCTATAACCGCTAAGTCAAACTAGCATGAAATTCTATTAGCGGTTAATCCAATCGCACGGCTTATACGTACTGGTGGCCAGCCAATCACGTACGTCCATGTTCTACATGCGACACATAACTTCGTGGTACAATGTGTCATGGCCAATAAATGCAACACACAAGGTGGTCCCTTAAATCTAGGTTTAATGTGTAAGAAAAATAATACATAGCAGGAAATATAACTGAACAGTAAGTTCTAACAGGTTATGCCATGTACCACAGTTTATTTTGTATAAAGAAAATAATGAATAATGCATGAAATATGAGCTAAATAAATAAACAGTAAATGGTAAGGTGTCTTTCATGGTAGGACGTCTAATGTACTGTAATGATCAAGGTGGCACGAACTATGACTTCGGGTAACAGCTACACAAGGTGACCTCTGATGGTGGCATGGACAGTTCCATTGGGTCCAGAAGGGTCAAATTAGTTAGGGTCGATATAAGGTGGTATGAAATTGGCAAATGAATAGGAATAACGGGATTTGTTGTCACGGACAGGAGGATAATCAAAAGAAATTGGATAATTAATATATATAAATACCCTAGATAATCTAATAAAATATTTTTCACAAATATATTTTAAGTATATTAATACTGGCATTTTATAAATCTTCCAAAAATTTAGGATAGCATTACTACAATTATTAATTCTAGCTACTTTACCATATATACTATATATAAATATATTAAAATAACATTCAACTAATAATAAAGTATCTACTGGAAGTGGTAAAAGAAAATTAAAGAAAAATAAAAATAAAAATAATAAAATGAAGATGAAAGAATAGGTTCATCTACTGCTCTTCTCTTTAAAAATAAACAAAATAATAATAATAATAATAATAATAATAATAATAATAATAATAATAATAAAATTACAACATACTAATTTACTGATAGTAAATTAGTTACTGTATATACTCTGATACATACCTACTATATTTAGTATATTATTGTATCATATACCTTAACATTAGTAAAAATATAGTAAAAACTAAAAAAACACAAGCCTGCTTGTCCAATGCTTTAACCCACTGCTGTGTGCTCTTCCTTAAAGGAAGAGTTGACCTTGGAAAGAAAGGAAAAAGAAGCAAACAAAATTTATAAAGAGCAGAGGAGGAATAAAACCGAGGGAGAGGAGTGATCGGAGAGTGAGGGGGAATGGGGGAGCGGGGTCGACCGGCGCTTGCAGCGGGACGCTGCTCCGGCGGAGGGAAGACCAAGAAGGGGAAGACGAGCGGCGGAGGTACGACGACGAGGAGGGCACAGAGAGGAAGTGGGAGGAGGAAGACGGAGGGGGCGCTAGCCTCGCGCGCGGTCAAGGCGGTCGGAGGCGCGCGGGGGCTTGGACACGATCGACGGAGCAATTGGTCGAGGGAGGAGGTGTTAATGCTGTCGAGATCGTGGTGGCGGTCAGGGAGGAAGGTCGCACGGGTCTGCCCAAAATTCGACAGAGGAGGGCGGCTACTGGGAAGAAGGAGCTTGAGCAGGAGAGGGTTTCCAGTGGGGTTATGGTGACGTGGCTCGCTGGCGGGCTTGCGGTCGGGACGGTTGCCGAGGCGCGGAGGTGTGGTCCAGCGGCAGGGGCGGACTCGAAGGAAGGAAGGGGGCACGGTGGTCGGATCTAGGGCGCGACGGTGGTCTCGCGTGGCCTGCGGTCAATGGTCGAAGGCTCTCGGCCATAGCGCGGTGGCCGGTCAGGTTTGGTTTTCCTCTTCTCTTCTCTCTGGTAGTGGTGATGGGTTACGGGTGTATTATGGTGGTCGCGGTGGCTACTGGTGGTGGTGTCGGTGGATGTTGGAGGACTGATTAGGACGGTGTCGGGTGGTTGGTTTGGGATGCTGTTGGTGGTGGCCACGGCGGAAGTGCGATGGAGACGAGGGTCAGGCTGTGGTGTCGGGAGGCTTGGGGATGGTGCTGCTGTCGACGATGGTGTGGTTTTTGGTGGGCAGGGTGGTTGTGGTGGTGGCGATGATGGACTTTTAGGGTTTTCTATTGGTGGCCGTTGGAAGAAAGAGGTGGCGTGGCAGGGGTTTCGTGATAGGCGGCGATCGAAACGGGAAGAGGTGGCTGTGCAGGCGTCGAATGACCCGATGGAAGCGGAGGGTGGTGTTGCTGGCAACAGGGATTTTGGGTCGGTCGCAACATCGAAGGGGATGGCTGGAAACATGGGTGACAAGTTTTAGGGTTAGGGTTTGCTTGGAATTGGGTTTTAGGTTTAGGACTTGGTGTCGGGGAAGGATGATGACATGTGTCCGTGTGTGGACACGAAAAAGGTGACAATATAATTGTAATGGATGAAATAGTGGAAAGGATGGAGACACGGACACGATGCACGCAATGATGTGGGTGGTGGAAAATTTTGTGGATGGTAGAAATTTATGGATGAGTACCTCTCCTTATATAGGAGGTGAAAATTCCCAGTTGGATAAGGATGTAGGAAATTTAAATCCTTAATAGATAATTTGCTACTAGTTACAATAAATTTAAAACCAATCAAATGCAAATCCAAATCAAATTTAAATCTAATTAAATTCCATCTTTTAGTTTAAAATCAATTAAGATAAATCAAATTTCAAATATAGATATTAATTTAACTATTTAAATCAGTCCATAAAATGAAATCAAGATTTAAATTGTCACAATAATTTCAAAATATATTTTCCAAAAATACTAATAATAATAATTTTAAAAATTACATTATTATTTAAAAAACTAATAAAATATTTATGAAATATATAGATATGCACAAAAGAATATTATTTATTATTAATAACTGTTATAAACGAAAAGGCTTTTATAATTAAAATAGCAAACTTAGAAAATTTTGGTACGATAGCAAGAATAATTATTATATATATTATCTTAAAACTATAAAAGTAGAAAAATGTTTTTCTAAAAATATGTACGCTCGCACATATTCGCACTCGTCGAGCAATTACAAAAAAAACAAAATTTTATGCGTGACGTACAATGCAACTACAAGACGTACAAAAACAAAATAATAAATTAGTACCAAATTTATAAAATAAAATAAAAATATAGTAGAAATTTAGGGGTTTTACAGAGAGAACGGGAGAGAGGGGAGAGGTGCTAAGATTGACGGAGGAAGGTGCAGAGGAGAGGATTGATCGGGAGAGAGGGAAAACGACGGAGAGGGGTCGCACGCGCGCTGTAGACCGATGCATGCGACGACGAATCGACGGAGGGCTGGGGCTACTCCGGCGCAGGTGGAGAGAGAGAAAGACGCACGTGGAGGCGGGTCGGGCTCAACGAGCGGCTATGCGAGCGGAGGACTGGCTTGGTCAGATCTGGGAGTCGTAGAAGCTCTCGCCGAGGGCTCGGTACTACGGGGACGACGTTCGTCGACAGGTCGAGGTAAGGGCGGTGGTGGTGGTGGTTGTTGGTTTTTGTTCTTGTTGTTGCTACATGGTGATGGGCTTTGGCGAGTCGCCAGGTGGGGGAGTGGGTTTTTCGGCTTCGGTCGATGATGACGGTGGATAGATATGGTGGTGGCCGGGATGCCGCGGTGGTGGTCGCGGTGGTGGTGTATGGGGGTATGGGAAATTAGGTGGCAATGGTGGCTAGTAGTTCGGGTGGTGGTGATGATGGTGTCGGAGGGTAGAGGTGGTGAGTGTGGTGGTGGCACCGTAGGTGCCAGATGGCAGGAGGCCGGTGGTTGTGGCGATGTTGGTGAAGTCAGGTCGAGGCTATAAGGAATAGGCAGGGTGGTTGGGAATGTACGGGGATGGACGGCGATGGCGGGAGAGGAGGAGCTGTGATGATGATGGTCGGGTCTGCCCCGACGAGGTGGCTGGCCGAAATTAGCTAGGATAGATTTAGGTTTTGAATGTGTTTATGGTGTGTCCGACACAGAATTAATGCAGTGTATATGTAATTGTGGAATAAGAATTTGGATGGGGGAACATAGACACGATGCACGTGGGTGGGAAAATATTTATGGAGGAAATTTTGGTTATGGGAATAAGAGAACATGGAGCCTCTCCTTATATAGGAGGTGGACCTCCTAGTTCGATAAGATGTAGGAGAATTTTAAATCCCCATAGTTATATCACTAGTAATCCAAATCAATTGAAAATCAAGTCAAATCCAAATCTGATCCAATTAAATCTTATCTATAAGTTTAAAACTATTTACGAATATAATCAATAGATTAAATCTTAATTTAAATTGCTATAAATGAATTACATTAATACATAAATTTTGAAATATCTTAATAATAAATAATGTTAATAATTAATTTTGAAATTTATAATAAATATTTAAATATTAATAGAGAATACTTCAAAATATTTTTTAATAAATTAGGATAAAATAATTTTGAAAATTCAATATATATTCATGAATTAAATTTCATGTACCCGCATACAATTAGTATTTTATATTAAACATATTTTTCTAAACTTTATTTATACTTAAATAAATAAAAATAGTCTTTTAATTAGAGTTTTGACAAAATACGATATGTTATATTTTATGCTCAAACAAGATAAAAAATATCTATCTTATATAATAAAAAAACATACTTAATTTCTATATGAAGAATTATATACTATTAAACCTTTGTATATATATATATAAATATATACTTCGTATATACGTATTCGTACACGACGTAAAATATCGAAAATAAAACCAACACCAATTAAATAAATAATAAAAAAATTACAGTAAAAATTTAGGGGGTTTACATCCTACCAACTTACAAGAATTTCGTCCTCGAAATTAAGAATAAATAGGGGGTTAAAAAGGTACAAGGGTATATTGATACGGATCATGATCAAATCATTAGGCGAGGCAAGGAGACGGCGTTTAACACAAACATGTATTTAGAGAGACGAAAATAAATCATGGATATGGAATTGAACGAAAGTCGCTAGTTTAAGGCAATAAAATTATGATAACACGAATTAGAGAATAGTAAGGAATCAAGAGAATAATTTAGGGCTTATAAGATATGGGTCATAGGGAGGAAACAGTGTACTAGTCATCAAGGTTGAAAGCACAAATAAAAGGATGATTGGAATCATCCAAGTGATTAGGAGGTCATGATGATAGGTTTAGGGTCGAGGGAAGGACGAGTAGTTTAAGACGAAGATAAAGTCACATTGAGTGGTAATGGCATAAGTGATTGGACAGCTAGAGGGAATTCACGTACAAGTGTCTTCTTCCTTCTAAAATAGGTGAAGGACGAAAGCAATATAGTGTTCGAAGAAGACAAAATTGACTACGATTACGTGGTTCAAAGGCGACTGAATAATTCAAAATAGAATTGCCAAGACAGTTGTGGATGAGACTCTAGAGGCCAAGTTTAACTATGTCTCCATCCACGTAGAACGATATCTAAAAAGCGAACTAAAGCGCACTTGGTTGATCAGACCATCATGCACCGGTTCTGATTAGACAATATGTTAGTGAGCGCGCGCTCAATAGCATAAGTCATGAACAAGTTCGATAAATAGATAAGCTTGCAAAACTAGATTATGGTAGCAACATTAGTCGAGATGGTAAAAACATGGGCACAAGAGATTATGATGGAAGGAAAGTAGACTTAGTTTAACTCCTTAAGAATCTAAGTCATGTCCTATGTTGGTGCCTATATAGTTGCCCTATTGTTTACTTGTCTAAGGCTTTGTTAAGGCCATAAGGAAGGTTAGGTCTTAAGGCGTTCTACCCAACTTACAAGAGTTACATTAATGGTATTTTGGGGACAATAAAACATGTCTATCCAGTAGGGGTCATCTTCCAGTAGGGGTCACCTTCCGAACCTCTAGCAAGCACAAAGGAAAGATAAGAATAATGGTAGAAGGAATCAAGCAAGATGCAAATCAATAAGTCCAGCGGTAGATAAAATCAAGGAAGGAGGTCAAGTAGGTGGATGAGATCCTAGACTATAATCCTATACGCAGGCTTGCTTGGTACAGTAAAGTAACCAAACAATTTATATGGACCTGCATGGGCCACCATAAAAACTTGTAATGCCACAGTCCCAAATTACTTAGGACTAAGTACGTAGACATGCCAGCTGTATACATACGAAGTATACTCTAATGTATGGAACCCCCGTATCTATACATAAGCTGTAAAATGCAGTAAAACCATGATAACTAAATCTCATCCACAAAATCAGAAGAATAATGATATAAATCAATCAAGAATTTGTCACTTATACATGTAGTTGGACGGAGACAAATCCACTACCAACTATTTTAAAAGAAAGAGATATACAAGGAAAAGATCGATAAAAATGACAAGACGAACCAAGGGCAATCATCTTCGAAGGAATGGAGAAGATCACGGCCTTGGCTAGAACACCTGTGAAAAGTCATAAAACACACATCTAGAGAGATAACCAGGTCCTCAGAGGAACGTAACAAGATACAGGAAGAACATGCCATAATAAACTGAATATATAAAATGTCACAAGCCACAAGTAAAGTAAAATAGTCCCAATCGTAATAAGATACATAAAGGAATGGGGGTGACTTGACATTGACTATGATTACCTAACCATTTAAAGTGTTTATGTAGTTGAGAACAAACCTTTCGTTGCATGAGCCTTGGCTGTAAATAGGATCTGGTATAGTCCCCACTTGGGCACCAGTGACCTAAGTGCATGACGTTCAAAAATGACAGTGGCCAACCTGAGTGGATCATCTTATCCCAAGCGCATAACATTCAAGAACGTCAGTGACCAACAAGAGGGGATAAGCATACCCGTATCTCCAGCGGAGCTTCTGAGTTACAAGGAAATGTGTAATAGAAGCCCATATGACCAGAAAATGTTCCATCACCGGATGCACCTATCTAGGTCGCATCCGCGATCATGTACCTCTACTAACTGCTAAGTCTCCTAACATGCCTCTATTAGCAGTTAGACCTAACACATGCGCATGGGTGATCAACCAACCCACAAGTACCTCTAGATGCTACTCATCTCACACATACCTCGTGGTACTACAGTATCAAGGTTTATGATATACACTACAAATGGTAGTCCCTTAACTGTACGTCCATATACAATCAAAGGATAATAAGTAAAGTAAAGCTAATATCACTGAGCAGGCACTAAATCAGAAACTATAATAATGGTACAGCTACAAGAACTAGAAATAATAACACAGTGATATGCAATAAATAAAATGTAAACTAATTATAAATAGTAAATTATGGCAAGGTATCTTGCCTGGTATCGATTCCTGGTGTGGTACGATAATCACGACGGCACAGAATCGATTTCGGTATAACAACTACGCAAGGTGACCTCCGACGACGGCACGGACAGTTCCATTGGGTCCAGAACGGTCAAATTAGTTAGGGTTGACATAACGAAGTCCAGAATTGGCGAGGGATTGGGAGGAATGGGATTGGTCATGGACAGAAGAAAACTCAAAAGGATAATAATATATACGGTTTTTAGAAAACTATTCATACCACATGAAAAATATATTTTATTTGTAAAAATAGTTTCTAGATAAATACATGAAAAATATAAAAATCGCTTTTAGGCAAAAGCTTAAGTTTGTCAAAGTAGGCAAAAACATATTGGAAATCTAAAAAAAATCCTTTTACGCCAAAACTATAAAAAGATGGTCAAATATATATACAAATTGTTTTAGTCAAAAATATCATAGATTTGTAATAAAAATTTAGGTGCAAAACAATTTATAAAATATAGTGTTGCTATTAGACTTCTAAACCCCCTTAACCTAAAATTATATTTTACCAGTTGAAAGATTATAATAAGCCTAGAAAATATTTTAGGACAAAACTATATTTTTTACAAAGATGTGGATATCTTAAATATTTACATATTAATTTATAGAAAATATATACATGACAATAGAAGAAATAATATAAATGCTTTGATAATTTTTATCATACTACTATACAAATAATAAAACATATACCATATATATAAATGATAGCTAATTAAGAAGTTAGTAATAATAACAAAATACATAAAAATATTTATGCTAATTGTAATATTGATACTGAAATACTAATAATAATAGTAACTTAATTAATAATAATAATAACAATAACTCATTCATATGTATATGTTAATGAAAGCACTTAATATTTAATGGATCATAATGTCCATTAAGGTAGGTCAAGACAGCAACTGTGTTGTTCTTCTCCCACCATTTATTCGGTAGAGAGAGAGAGAGAGGAAAGTGAGTGAACCCAGAAAACAAAATCGAGAACTTCTTCCACGAAGAGGAAGAAGGAGGAAGAGAGGGTGAGACGAGAGAACGGGAGAGAGGGGAGAGGTGCGGAGATTGGCGGAGGGAGGTGCAGAGGAGCAGAGTGATCGAGAGAGAGGGAAAACGACGGAGAGGGGTCGTGCGTGCGTTGTAGATCGATGCATGCGACGGCGAATCGACGGAGGGCTAGGGCTACTCCGGCACGAGTGGAGAGAGAGGAAGATGCACGCGGAGGAGGGTTGGGCTCAGCGAGCGGCTGGACGAGCGGAGGACTGGCTTGGTCGGATATGGGAGTCGCAGGAGCTCTCGCCGAGGGCTCGGCACTACGGGGACGGCGTTCGTCGGCAAGCCGAGGTAAGGGCGGTGGCGGTGGTAGTGGTTGGTTTTTTGTTGTTGTTGCTGCTTGTGATGGGCTTTGGCGAGTCGCCAGGTAGGGGAGCGAGTTTTCTGGCTTCGGCCGATGATGTCGACGGATTGGTGCGGTGGTAGCCGGGTAGTTCGTGTGGTGGTAATGATGGTATCGGAGGGTGGAGCTGGTGAGCGTGGTAGTGGCACCGTAGGTTCGTGGAGGCAGGAGGCTGGTGGTTGTGGCGATGTTGGTGAAGTCAGGTCGAGGCTGTGAGGAATAGGCAGGGTGGTCAGGACTGTGCGGGGTTGGACGACGATAGGGGAGAGAAGGAGCTATGATGATTATAACACCCAGTTTTCCAGATGAGGATAATTTTGAAATTTTGTAATTATAATTATTATTTATTGATTATTATTTCATATTATGATTTTTGGTGATTTTTAATCATTTTTAAACTATTTAAAATTATGACTTGTGATTTTGACATTTTACTATTGTTTGGTTTCAATTTCGAGGAATTTGTCACCCCTAGTTTTCAGGAACAGGAGTATTTTTGTCATTTTATATTTTTGAAATATATTTTATTATTTATGATATTGTTTTGGGATTATTTGAGTCGGGTTCGAATTTCAGCTCAATCCGACTTGAAACGGGGACCCAGGGGTAGTGTTGACTTTAGTGGACCCACACACTAGTTAGGCATGGCCCACATGATATTAATTTTAGTTCACATGATAAAAATATTTTAGTTAGAGGTTAGACTAATTATTATGGATAAGGTTAGTGTGATTAGAGACTTTAGAATGACTAATTTAGCCCCAACCAATTAGCCCTTTCCTAATAATAATAGAATAGGTTAGTGGGGGCATTTTGGACCTTACCATAATAGGACAAATAGCCCCATATGGCCAGCCACTTTGGGAGAGGATAGGCTCAAGTTCATTTCATTATTCTCATCCACACTCTCTCTCTTGTTCTTCCCTAAATTTCTAGAGAGCAATCCCTAGCAATTTCTCCACCAAATCCTTCCATTTCGCCACCAAATCTTCTTCTTTCCTTCTCCATTCTAGCCAAGGAGGAAGCTATCCAAGTTTGGGAGGATTCGGAGCTCGTTCGTGTCATTTTTGAATCTCTATGTGTCGGTGTCGCTCCGGGAAGGCTTTTTTTCGATTCGATCTACCGGGAGGTATAAATCCCTTCTCCTTTTCATTTTCTCATGCATATAAGAATATTTTGAACCCATAGGAATGACTCCCTTGGTTGTATCTCCATTTGTGTCTATTTCGTGTCCATTTGGAGGTCATAGGAGTGTCCTTTGTGTTGTGGGTGTGTCCATGTGGGAAAACCCCAAATTTGGACACACTATGTGTTGTTGTTATGTATGAATAAATTATTACATATTTAATCTCATATTTTTGTATTGGAGGTGTGTTCTATAGTGTCTCATATATATATATATTAGTGTAGAGAGTGAGTTTTTGATATATTATGTTATATACTTGTGTTTCTTTTGTCTCAAACTACCTAAATTCGTCATAATATTTATCCACATTTTTAGTAGCAATAACAACTTAGAAATGTCATAACTTTTAGCCTAGAACTCCGATTTATCTCCCGTTTTTTTTAGAAGAACCGTATCGAAGTTAGCTTTCCAAATATATATTTTAATAAGCAAAATTCTTTCTGTAATTTTCTGTAAAATTATTTGAGTGTCAGCTGTACGAAAGACGAACGTGTTTCGGTATTTTCGCGATTTCGGGAGCTTCCGGACACGAAAATGCGATCCGTTTAAAGTTTCGAAAAGCTAACACGAAGAGCTATAACATACTTTAATCCTAGAATTTAATAAATGTCCAATTGGTATAGTATTAGTTTTAAATAGAAGAGTGACTATACGATATATGTATTTTGTGTAACCTATGAGCCTATGTAGTATGGATATTAAATGAATATAGAGTATGTAATGCATGATATGTTAGATGAATAAAATGATATATATATGATATATATTCTCTTTACATTAATTTATATATATGGTTGAATGCAAGCATGTAGGAATGCTATTAATATAATGCATATAAGCAATGCATAAATGAAAGAATGATATACAATGTATGCATGAAAGTATATAATGAATGCTAGATATGAATGCAAGATATATATATAATGATAGATATGAATGCATAATGTATAAATATTGCAATGCAATATATAATGATAACATGTATGGTAATGTACAGTATATGATTCAAGCATGAATGAATGGAGGAAATACATGTATATAGGTAATATAGAATGTAATATATGAAAGAAATGAATGATAATATATAACATGATATGTAGGTAATACAAGGTATGAAATATATGATGTGTGTATGTTTGTATGTCTCTATGTTAATGTATGAAATGATATGAATATACAATGTATGCATATGTATAAAACATGTAGGTAATGCATAGATGCATAAATGAAATGAATGTTTGCAATATGTTAATATAAATACAAGTATCTAATATGCATGAATGTAAGTAAAATATAATACAAGTATACATGCATGTATCATGTAAATGTAATATACATGATACGTATGTATGCATGTATACCAGGTAAGTATGTATGTATGTATTTCTATAAACTGAGTTAACATATAACCTTTTACACACATGCATTCATACACCCTTTGACATCATGTATCCCATGTCACATACACCTACCTATCACTAAATTTTAGAACATTAACACATATCCTTTCACACACATGCCAAACACACACATACTCACTTACTCTTTTACCTCTCTTTCTTTCTCTCTCTCTCTCTCTATATATATATATATATATATATATATATATATATATGTATGTGCCTATATATATAGCTTTCCTATATATATATATGTATCTGAATATGTGAATGTGAATAATATATATACATTATATGACTAAGTTTGTGTGCCTTGTTAGCTTATGGTTTAGTTTTGTGCTTTGTTTAGCAAGTGACTTAGGCTATGAGTTAGTAGCTATCTTGGATACTTGATTTGCATATACTTAGTTTGTTTAGACCTAGAATAACTTGTTTGACCTAATTTAGACTTGTTAGACCTAGTTTGACCATAGTTGACCTAGGTTTGACTTTCAGGGTTGATCAAGTTGACCAAGAGTTGACTTTGGTCTAGATTGACCTAGAATCGTGTAAAATGTATAGTAGAACTTCATATTGTCATTTTAGACTTGTTGTGACTTGTGCTATTCTGATTAGGAGCCAGACACCTCTTATCGGACAGTATATTTACTTTGGACATTCAGACATCAGGCGAGTACATTCTCTGATAGTTCTCTTATTTATTTGTCAATTACTGTACTTCAGTTCTAGTTAGTTGTATGTGATTCTCTGTTACAACACGTATAGATATTCTTAATTCATGTATACGACACATATTTATTTTTTGGCCTCTATTACTGGTATCATCATTCCTGGCTTCTATTACTGGAATCACCTACTGGAATCATTTACTGGTATCATTATATTTTGGCTGGACTCATCTTGAATCATTGTGTCAGAATTCTGGATTCACTTGCTGGGAGGGGAAATACTAGTGTAAGACATGTAGACATACCCCAATCTGGAATCTCCCAACTGGAATCTACTGGAATGATAGCCATCTCACACCCGGCCAGGTGTGTGATGTGCCATATTACCTACAGCCGTTTACATGTCAAACTCAGTATTTTAAAACACACTGCTAGAGTATAGGCTGGACTCACCCTGGAATCTTTGATCACTGACTGGAATTATCTCATACCGGACTCATCTTGTACTGGAATCACCTGGTATCAGATTCATGTTGTCTGGATTTACGTTGGTCTTACACTTGTTTACATTTACTGTCTGGACTTATATCATGTTATCCTGGTTCAGCTAGTTCTATTTTTACAGTCTTCATTGCTATGATTCTTCTCTTGTTTAGTTATTTACTTTCCTTGCACTTTATCTGTCTTTCTTACCATTACCTGAATATAAACTGCCATTTTCATCAATACAACTGTCTATAACTGCTTTATAGTTCTCTGTCATTTACTTGGGTTTTCTAGATAAGATGTGCTCGTTCCTGTCCTAACTGGACCTGTTGATAAATTTTACAGATAGCCTGGAGGTAGCCTGCTAGCCTAGAGGAGACACAGTAAAGGTTGTATAGTTAGTTATTTCAGTTGTATTTAGTTGTATTTATTCTATAGATTACTGTATTGAGCTTTGAGATGTTTTCTGGGTTTGTGTATCTTAGACACTTAGACTTCTATCTGCTGTATCTCTTTTGGATTTTATATTTTATCTATCTTTTATCTCGCTCTACCTTAGTTGTGATTGAGACTGTATCTGCTTATGTCACCTCCATTCGGAGAGTATATACTATACAGGTACCTTTATATTGTTAGATGTTTGACCTAGGACAGCGTTCTATCATCGACACTGCGGCGTAGGCTGGACGTACCCACGTCTCGTGCCCTTACTCTAGGGTGCGGGTCATGACACGTTTTTAGTGGTGGCCCATGCAGGTCGAGTTTATGTAGTGGTATTCGCACTAGAGTATCACTACAGCCTGCAGTAGGATTTGGATATTTTTGGAGGTACTCAATCACATTAGGAAAAACTCTTAATCCGATTCCTTTTGTCTAAAATTGTTGCTTATTGACTTCCCTTGAATATAAACTGTTCTCCTTTGAATTTTTGCTTCATTCTCAGAAATTGCTTCTTGTTTTGATCTGTCTTCATGATGGTTATAAAGACACGATCTCATCGCTTCGGTTCGGGGGATACTATCGAGAGGCTGGCCACCTCTCGTCCTATTCATCAGGGCCTCGAGACCGCAGCTTCTGTTGTACCGACTCAGGTTGGCATTCTGCTACATTGGAGGTCCACCTCCGTCTGTACAGAGACTTTTCCCTTCGTTTCCGGTTTCTCTCAGCAGCAGCGATTCATGCAGCATCAGCAGCAGAGATTTGTGCAGTATCAGCATCAGGCTGGAGGAAACCAGCACGACGAGCTATCGTCAGGACAGTAGAGGATGCACAGACCGTTGGAGATCTTGCCGCAAGTTCCGTTCTTCTCAATTCCATTCCCGCAATTGTTTTTATAATTACCTTGAAATCCGATTCCATCTGTTCCTTGTTGATTGATTAATTTTGTCATGTTACTCTTTTGTTGTGTTTGTTTTTCTTCTGAGAAAATCATATGGGCTAGGTCGCCTAAATCATAGGATCTAGAATCCTCGATAGTCGTGTTAGTTGGCATCGTGAGGATATGTAGTCAGATTTTGGATGTATTCTCGGGTATAGGAATTTAAGGTTTTCGCCGTCGCATGCGGCAGTGCAAAAATTTTAAATACCATGAACCTAGAGGTACGTATCTTAGTCAAGGACTCTGTGATTATCGTAGCCTTGCTCACTAGCATAATAAAGACTCTGGACAACATGATTTTGGACAGACGTATATGATTAACAGATTGTATCTTGAGAAGGTTTAAACATCATACCCTTTTGATTGTTATAAATGACTTAGGAGTAAGGATATTTAGTTTTGTAGAGCTTATTCATAGGTAGTTCCTTCATAGTATAATGATATGATGACTTGTAGAGTGTCTGTACCCTAGAGGTAATAGTTAGCATTTGTGTTAGAATAGTAACCCATTGCAGATAATTCTCCTGTTATCTATAATACCAACCAGTTACACATAGGATGTTAGTATGCCTTACAGCCTTGATGAGTATTACTACTTTCCCTTACCTTTTCCAGTGAGGCACCCATGACCAGAGCCTGCCTTTGAGTATAGTTGTAGTTTCACCTAAGACCGAGAGGTCTATTTGCATAGATAGATTGCAGATGATATTGGCATATGGGATATAGGTTAGTTGGTATCTATAGGTCATTGTTGTATAGGGTTATAAACATGTTGTTTAGCCTATACTTGGTTCAGTTTTCCATTTTAGTTTAGTTCTCTTCGTGTTGAGTTCCTTTGTGTTGATTACCTTTATAGGCAGTGTGCAGACCCTTCACTATATACCATGTCCCCTTGATTCAGACCATTCATCCTTAGCCTAGTTCTAAGCATTGTTTCAGACCCTTATAAGTTTAGTCTGCCTTAACCCTTGGTTGATCAGTCATGTATATATATATAGATGATATACTTAGGATATATGTGATGGGTTGTTGTTCTTGAGCATATATATATGTGGTATTTGGTATTCATGTGCTTAGCTTGTAGGTATTTAGTTATAGGTGACTTGATAGGATTGGGAAGTTAAGAGCTAGTCTATTATAGAGTTTCTCTTTTGCTAAATTCTAGTTGCCAACACCTAGATAGCTAGCATAGGTAAAACCCTAAGAAGTTGACCAGTTGATGACCAAGTACTTGGATGTTGAGAAATTGACTAGTGATTGACCCTTGACTATGTTTGACATAGAAGGGGGTGCGATCATCTTAATTTCGAGGACAAAATTTTTATAAGGTGGGTAGGATTGTAACACCTAGTTTTCCAAATAAGGATAATTTTGAAATTTTGTAATTATAATTATTATTTATTGATTATTATTTTATATTATGATTTTTGGTGATTTTTAATTATTTTTAAACTATTTAAAATTATGACTTGTGATTTTGATATTTTACTATTGTTTGGTTTTAATTTCGAGGAATTTGTCACCCTCAGTTTTCAGAAACAGGGGTATTTTTGTCATTTTGTATTTTTGAAATATTTTTGAAATTTATTTTATTATTTATGATATTGTTTTAGGATTATTTGAGTCGGATTCGAATTTCAGCTCAATCCGACTGGAAACGGGGACCCAGGGGTAGTGTTGACTTTAGTGGACCCACACACTAGTTAGGCATGGCCCACATGATATTAATTTTAGTCCACATGATAGAAATATTTTAGTTAGAGGTTAGACTAATTATTATGGATAAGGTTAGTGTGATTAGAGACTTTAGAATGACTAATTTAGCCCCAACCAATTAGCCCTTTCCTAATACTAATAGAATAGGTTAGTGGGGGCATTTTGGACCTTACCATAATAGGACAAATAGTCCCATATGGCCAGCCACTTTGGGATAGGATAGGCTCAAGTTCATTTCATTATTCTCATCCACACTCTCTCTCTCTTGTTCTTTCCTAAATTTCTAGAGAGCAATCCCTAGCAATTTCTCCACCAAATCCTTCCATTTCGCCACCAAATCTTCTTCTTTCCTTCTCCATTCTAGCCAAGGAGGAAGCTATCCAAGTTTGGAAGGATTCGGAGCTCGTTCGTGTCCTTTTGGAATCTCTACGTGTCGGTGTCACTCCGGGAAGGCTTTTCTTCGATTCGATCTACCGGGAGGTATAAATCCCTTCTCCTTTTCATTTTCTCATACATATAGGAATATTTTGAACCCATAGGAATGACCCCCATGGTTGTATCTCCATTTGTGTCCATTTTGTGTCCATTTGGAGGTCATAGGAGTGTCCTTTGTGTTGTGGGTGTGTCCATGTGGGAAAACCCCAAATTTGGACACACTATGTGTTGTTGTTATGTATGAATGAATTATTACATGTTTAATCTCATATTTTTGTATTGGAGGTGTGTTCTATAGTGTCTCATATATATATATATATTAGTGTAGAGAGTTGAGTTCTTGATATATTATGTTATATACTTGTGTTTCTTTTGTCTCAAACTACCTAAATTCGTCATAATATTTATCCACGTTTTTAGTAGCAATAACAACTTAGAAATATCATAACTTTTAGCCTAGAACTCCGATTTATCTCCCATTTTTTTTAAAAGAACCGTATCGAAGTTAGCTTTCCAAATATATATTTTAATAAGCCAAATTCTTTTTGTAACTTTCTGTAGAATTATTTGAGTGTCAGCTGTATGAAAGACGAACGTGTTTCGGTATTTTCGCAATTTCGGGAGCTTCCGGACATGAAAATGCGATCTGTTTAAAGTTTCGGAAAGCTAACACGAAGAGCTATAACATACTTTAATCCTAGAATTTAATAAATGTCCAATTGGTATAGTATTAGTTTTAAATAGAAGAGTGACTATACGATATATGCATTTTGTGTAACCTATGAGCCTATGTAGTATGGATATTAAATGAATATAGAGTATGTAATGCATGATATATTAGATGAATAAAATGATATATATATATGATATATATTCTCTTTATATTAATTTATATATATGGTTGAATGCAAGCATGTAGGAATGCTATTAATATAATGCATATAAGCAATGCATGAATGAAAGAATGATATACAATGTATGCATGAAAGTATATAATGAATGCTAGATATGAATGCAAGATATATATGTAATGATAAATATGAATGCATAATGTATAAATATTGTAATGCAATATATAATGATAACATGTATGGTAATATAGAGTATATGATGCAAGCATGAATGAATGGAGGAAATACATGTATATAGGTAATATAGAATATAATATATGAAAGGAATGAATGATAATATATAACATGATATGTAGGTAATGTAAGGTATAAAATATATGATGTGTGTATGTTTATATGTCTCTATGTTAATGTATGAAATGATATGAATATACAATATATGCATATGTATAAAACATGTAGGTAATGCATAGATGCATGAATGAAATGAATGTTTGCAATATGTTAATATAAATACAAGTATCTAATATGCATGAATGTAAGTATAATATAATACAAGTATACATGCATGTATCATGTAAATGTAATATACATGATATGTATGTATGCATGTATACCAGGTAAGTATGTATGTATGTATGTATTTCTATAAACTGAGTTAACCTATAACCTTTTACACACATGCATTCATACACCCTTTGACATCATGTATCCCATGTCACATACACCTACCTATCACTAAATTTTAGAACATTAACACATATCCTTTCACACACATGCTAAACACACACATACTCACTTACTCTTTTACCTCTCTTTCTCTCTATATATATATATATATGTATGTGCCTATATATATAGCTTTCCTATATATCTATGTATCTGAATATGTGAATGTGAATAATATATATACATTATATGACTAAGTTTGTGTGCCTTGTTAGCTTATGGTTTAGTTTTGTGCTTGGTTTAGCAAGTGACTTAGGCTATGAGTTAGTAGCTATCTTGGATACTTGATTTGTATATACTTAGTTTGTTTAGACCTAAAATAACTTGTTTGACCTAATTTAGACTTGTTAGACCTAGTTTGACAATAGTTGACCTAGGTTTGACTTTCAGGGTTGATCAAGTTGACCAAGAGTTGACTTTGGTCTAGATTGACCTAGAATCATGTAGAATGCATAGTAGAACTTCATATTGTCATTTTGGACTTATTGTGACTTGTGCTGTTCTGATTAGGAGTCAGACACCTCTCATCGGACAGTATATTTACTTTGGACATTCAGACATCAGGCGAGTACATTCTCTGATAGTTCTCTCATTTATTTGTCAATTACTGTACTTCAGTTCTAGTTAGTTGTATGTGATTCTCTGTTACAACAGGTATGGATATTCTGGATTCATGTATACGACACATATTTATTTTCTGGCCTCTATTACTGGTATCATCATTCCTGGCTTCTATTACTGGAATCACCTACTGGAATCATTTACTGGAATCATTTACTGGTATTATTATATTTTGGTTGGACTCATCTTGAATCATTGTGTCAGAATTCTAGATTCACTTGCTGGAAGGGAAAATACTAGAGTAAGACATGTAGACATACCCCAATCTGGAATCTCCCAACTGGAATCTACTGGAATGATAGCTATCTCACACCCGGCCAGGTGTGTGATGTGCCGTATTATCTACAGCCGTTTACATGTCAAACTCAGTATTTTAAAATACACTGCTAGAGTATAGGCTGGACTCACCCTGTAATCTTTGATCACCGACTGGAATCATCTCATACCGGACTCATCTTGTACTGGAATCACCTGGTATCAGATTCATGTTGTCTGGATTTACGTTGGTCTTACACTTGTTTACATTTACTGTCTGGACTTATATCATGTTACCCTGGTTCAGCTAGTTCTATTTTTACAGTCATCATTGCTATGATTCTTCTCTTGTTTAGTTATTTACTTTCCTTGCACTTTATCTGTCTTTCTTACCATCACCTGAATATAAACTGCCATTTTCATCAATACAACTGTCTATAACTGCTTTATAGTTCTCTGTCATTTACTTGGGTTTTCTAGATGAGATGTGCTCGTTCCTGTCCTGACTAGACCTGTTGATAAATTTTACAGATAGCCTGGAGGTTGCCTGCTAGCCTAGAGGAGACATAGTAGAGGTTGTATAGTTAGTTATTTTAGTTGTATTTATTCTATGGATTACTGTATTGAGCTTTGAGATGTTTTCTGGGTTTGTGTATCTTAGACACTTAGACTTCTATCTGCTGTATCTCTTTTGGATTTCATATTTTACCTATCTTTTATCTCGCTCTACCTTAGTTGTGATTGAGACTGTTTCTGCTATGTTACCTCCATTCGGAGAGTATATACTATACAGGTACCTTTATATTGTTAGATGTTTGACCTAGGATAGCGTTCTACCGCCGACACTGCGGCGTAGGCTGGACGTACCCACGTCTCGTACCCTTACACTAGGGTGCGGGTCGTGACAATGATGATGGTCGGGTCTGTCCCGACGAAGTAGCTGGCCGAAATTAGCTAGGATAGATTTAGGTTTTGATTGTGTCGGGGATGTGTCCGACAAGGAATTAATGCAGTATATATGTTGTGGAATAAGAATTTGGATGGGGGAACATGGACACGATGCACGTGGGTGGAGAAATATTTGTGG
Organism: Iris pallida; assembly: GCA_029216955.1. Classification (NCBI taxonomy): domain Eukaryota; kingdom Viridiplantae; phylum Streptophyta; class Magnoliopsida; order Asparagales; family Iridaceae; genus Iris; species Iris pallida. Next base: position 10,519,618 of record JANAVB010031419.1, read on the forward strand.
AGGAAATTTTGGTTATTGGAATAAGAGAACATTGAGCCTCTCCTTATATAGGAGGTGGACCTCCTAGTTCGATACGATGTAGGAGAATTTTAAATCCCCATAGTTATGTCACTAGTAATCCAAATCAGTTTAAAATCAAATCAAATCCAAATATGATCCAATTAAATCTTATCTATAAGTTTAAAACTATTTACGAATATAGTCAATAGATTAAATCTTAATTTAAATTACTATAAATGAATTACATTAATCCATAAATTTTGAAATATCTTAATAATAAATAATATTAATAATTAATTTCGAAAATTTGCAATAAATATTTAAATATTAATAGAGAATACTTCAAAATATTTTTAAAAAAATTAGGATAAAATAATTTCAAAAATTCAATATATATACATGAATTAAATTTCATGTACCCGCATACAATTAGTATTTTATATAAAACATATTTTTCTAAACTTTATTTATACTTAGATAAATAAAATAGTCTTTTAATTAGAGTTTTGACAAAATACGATATGTTATATTTTATGCTCAAACAAGATAAAATTATCTATCTTATATAATAAAAAAACATACTTAATTTCTATATGAAGAATTATATACTATAAAACCTTTGTATATATATATAAATATATACTTCGTATATACGTATTCGTACACGACGTAAAATATCAAAAATAAAAACAACACCAATTAAATAAATAATGAAAAAATTACAGTAAAAATTTAGGGGGTTTACATGCTTAATGCATCACAGTCAAATGCTCACATTTTGTCCTGCATCCTTTCATCACAGCTACATATAGGCCGAGTCGAGCATATCTCTAACCAATGTACATCACAACAATGCAACACTTTCATTTCACATTAGAAAACTACTACTCATGATGCCACTGCAATACTGCACTTGATAATTTGTATTCAAATTAACCCATTGTCCTACACATCCATTATTCACTCATCTATAGCAGTACATCTCATTAACCCTGCAAGTTAGATGCACTGCCTGCAAACACTCAATCATTCACTATTCACTGATAACACTGCATATATTGCATTGGCACTGCACATTCAAGCAGGTCATGCAACGTATCGGTTAGCTTACTGATGTGGTTTATTAATTGTCTTCCCTTCATTTAATAACCTGCGCTTTACTTGCAGATACTGCATTCATTTATCCCAGCCCTGTCTTTACCTGATACCCTCATTTGCATCCTTCATTGCACTTCATTCACAATACTGCCCCATATATCTTCACTGCATTCATTTTTACTTCACTACCAAAATTGGATACATCTCTAATTCATTCAATTCACTTATACTGCACACATCATTCACTCATTTCCTGAGATTTGCATGACACTTTCACTTCACTGTACTAGAAATTGTTCTGCAAACACTTCAAATTACCTGCATTGTATTCCCACATTCCATTTTACTACACTTAACATATATTATCTGCATTACCCTTAGTGTCCTGCTACCAGTTAACCACATGTTCTGCATTTATATTCACTCACTGTACTGCATATAGATGTTCTGTATTCCCTGAACACATTCATGTCCTATGCTTGCATTATCCACTGCATATGGATTCATTCCATTAGACATGCCTGCAACTTAGTTACCTGTAGCTTCACTGCATTTCAAACATACTCCATTGCATTGCATCACCCCTCGCATATTTCCTTGTATCCTGACCACTGCACAGTAGATAATGCCCTGCTACTAGGCTATGGTCCTGTCTTGCTTCATAAACCAACTACACATGTTACATGGAAAATGTTTCGCTGATACACTACATCATGACCTGCAATTGGTCATGTCTACATCCACAATAGCCCTGCACATTTGACACACTATTGTCATGCCTTGTGTTGGTCCAATTACTGCTATGTGTATACATATATGTTAGGATATGCTATATGCATTGTGTATAGGATTATGGGTTTTTTAGGGTAAAGGTTATATAGGATAAAGGGGAATGTTATCCTATAGGTAAGCATATATATGATATACCTTGCATATAGGATATGGCTTTGGGTTAGGATTTATGAGATTAGCTTTATTATAGAATTTGACTAGATGGTTAACCCTAGAAATAGCATAGTTGACCATTGACCAAGAATTGACCCAATAGTCTGAAGTTGTTCACCCAGAGTTGACTTTTGACCTAGAGAGGCCTAGAGCATGTAGAATGCATTGTTTAATTCAATTATTCAATTTAGAACACATTGTAACCTATGGTAAACCCCTTAAAAATTTAGTATTTATTTTAATTTATATTTAAAGCTTGGTATTGATTTCCTCTTCTATTTGGTTGGCAAAAATAAAATAAATAAATAAATTAGTTATGTTTTGAAGACTAAGGTTATTTAGAAAAGTTATGAATAATTCTTATTTTACTTACCAATATATTATTTTTATTTATTTATTTTCATGAAAGCTATAGGTATTTTGATTTTATTACACACAAGTGTATCATATATATGTATACAATTGTTAAAAAAAGAAAGTAAAAAAAAACCAATGGAGTACTGTTCACGTGAACAGTACTCATCTCCAACCCGATACACGCGAGCACAGCCAAATGGTCGAGAGAATTCAAATCCGATTCTCCTCAATCCTTCACCAACTCGTTTCAATTTTTTGTATGAGTCTATCTAGGATTCTCTATGAAACTGACCTATCAATCCAAATAAAACCCTGATACAAAATCGAATTTAATTGGGATTTAAATTCGATATATAAGCCGACCCCGATAGCAACTTCACGAAAAACCTAGAAAATTTTCCATCTGATAACTCGAGCAGCAAACCTAGAGAACACCAACCCCCTTGCGTACAACATCAGCAATCTGTACACTGCCATTCGTCTCCAAGTCGCCGAAGAGACGTTCAAACCCGACGGAACTGGACACCCTGTTCTAATAATACGGCTGCGAGGTAACCCCCTTCGACCCCATGTTCCTTCATGTGTACTAAATCGATTTTGATTGTACGAAGTTCTATATGACCCTCTTTGAACCGCTTCAAAGGGATTCAAGTATGAGCAGAAACTCGACACGAAGTTGGGAAAAACCTGTTCAAAAAGTTGACTTTAGGGCGATCTAGAACCCTGACTTGAAAGGGTAATCCCGACTCACATACTTAGAATTTTTCAAAAACAAATTGAAACAGTAGAAGAGAACATATACGATAGTAGAACCCAACTTCCAGAATTTGCTTTCGTTAATTAAATGTAAAGATAATTAGTTGAGAACATGTACGAAAAACTGTTTCAAAAACTGTGAATTTTATAAAAACTTCCCGATACGGCGTGTGCCCCGACAAATCGAGCGACGTGGTCACAAGATATACACATCAAAAGGCGCGTATGGATGTCGCCGACGTGTGAGAACTAACAGAGCTTAATTTCGTTGCGTGTGCACAACGAAATCAGTACGTATCCTTCAAGATACCCCGGTATCGACCTTTTGTAAACTTGGCCATAACTTCGTGTACGTTCGTTGTATCAAGACGAAACTAGCGCCAACATGACCGTATCAAAATTTTGGTCATGTTTGCCAAGTTTGATCCGATTCTGAGACAGTTGACCTGATCGCCATTTTGCAGGCCCCACGATCTAATCCAATGGACGAAATTATGCACGGCCCGCTGGAATCCAACTTTAGACATACGGTTGGATTTTTCTCCTCAAATCGGACCCGTAGACACGTAGTTTGACGACTTTAGAGACTGTAGATATTGGCATGCATTTCGGTACAAAATGGGTCCAATGGCGAACATCGTTTTGACCCAAAATTATGATTTTGCCCTTATTCCAGAATTTGACTTTTGGACAGGCATTTCTTAGATATATCTTTTACACCGAAAATGTTCTTGTTGTTTGTTTCAGCATCCGGAGCCGTTCGTAGATTTTGAGTTTCTTGCTTACGCTTCTGATTGCTGGATTTGCCATTCCCGCATCACCATGCAAGATACCCTGCCATCTTACTCTGTGATTTACTTATTCTTATTTTTAGTTATTAATGTTTAGCATTACTTATCTATTGTTAGTATTATATCACTGTGCGTCCAAGTCACACTTGGGTGCAAGCGACTCCATCGATCGTTTTACTGCTTTTGGTTTTATTATATTATATTGACTTAGCCTAGTGACCACCCAGTTTTGATGAGGTATTATTATACCTCATACGGCCTTAACACATGATCATCATGAGTTGTGAGTCACATATAGGACACGTACTTGCATAGTCGGCTGGCCACCGATACGTATGAGGCGTACGACGGTTATGAGTAACTGCTAATAGAATTACATACTAGTGGACTTGGCAGTTACTAGAGGTTCCTATGGGACATGGATGTGACCCTACTAGGCATTGGGTAGGGAGGACAGTTCCTTAACATATGGGCCACGTATACACTTTTCTACTCCTGATCCTGCTGGCCTCTGACATTCAATGAATGTTATGCTTTGAGATCCCTGGTATCCCTTGAGGGACCATACTGATTCCCCTGTAGCCAGAGTGCCCATGCGTTGAAGGTTTGTTCTTAACTGCATTATCACTGTAGAACTGGTAGGCACCCTATTGCATGCATCCCTTTCTTTTTTATTATATATCATAGTTTATATGGCATGGTATTTTCTTATATCTTGTTACGTCCCTCTGAGGACCTGGTTATCTCTACAGGGTTAGATGATTTTCCGCATGAGTACGGAGCGGCACTGGATCCTTCATACATCGATGATGAGGCATCTCTTGCTGATTTCTAGTTTATTTATTCATTGAGACATTTAGTGGGCATTTTTATATATTTTTCCTTTCTATTTTGCGGAGGTTGGACTCCGATCATTTGAGACTATTTTTCATAGCTGTTTGGAGTGTGTATGTCCACCCGGCTATCTTTTGATACACTTATTTATTTTGGACTCTTATATCTTCTGTGTTGAGCTGGGATGAGATTAGATTATTATATTCTGGCCTGTGATTATTTTATATATACAGCTTATGTATGTATTCAAGGATTCCATATATTGGAGTATTCTTCGTATATGTGCAGCTGGCATGTCTACATACTTGGTCTTAAGTATTTTGGGACTGGGGTGTTACATGTTTTTGTGGTGGCCCATGCAGGTCAGAAAATATTGTTGGGTTACATGACTGTGCCCAACAAGCCTGCATATAGGAATAGGAATAGTATCTCATCCAGAATTACTACCTCCTTTGACTTCCAACCTTTTCGAAATTTCCTTTGACTACTTGAATTACCTCATATCTAACCTTTCCTAATATCATCCTACTTTCTTCGTGCCAACAGTATAAATCTAAGAAGCGGATGCTCTTCTGCCTTGGCCCTCACATCTGGTGAAGAGCCACCCCGGTGGGACAGAATCCTCCGATAACTCCGATGACACCGTACCAGCCAGGACAGTCGTAGCCTACTACGAATCTGACAACGGTGCACCCAAAGATCGCAGCAGCCCCAGTCAGCCAGGCTATGCAGACCACTACCGTGCCACCGGAAGGGAATGTACCACTGCCTCTACCACCACCATTCCTTCAGCAGTTTCTATCACAGTCGTGACCTCAGATGCCTCCACCACCGACTGATGGGAGCCCTACTTTCCAGTTCATATATGCCATGATGCAAGCTCAGTAGCAGCAGACTGAGCTGATGAGACAGACTATGATGGCAGCAGTGGCTAGGTCTCCACCTCCACCTCCGACACCGGCACCAGCACCGGCTCTGCATCCTTATTGTAACGCCCTATCCTAAAATACTTAGGATGAAGTGCGTAGACATGCTAGCTGTATACACACGAAGTATACTCCAATTTATGGAACTCCCGTATGTATACATAAGCTGTAAAATGCAGTAAACCATGATAACTAAATTTGTCATTTATACATGTAGTTGGATGGAGACAAATCCACTACCAACTATTTTAAAAGAGAGAAATATACAAGGAAGGGATAGATGAAAATGACAAGACGAACAAAGGGCAATCATCTTCGAAGGACTAGAGAAGATTACGACCTTGGCTAGAACACCTGCAAAAAGTCTCAAAGCACACACCTAGAGAGATAACCAGGTCCTCAAAGGGACGTAACAAGATACATGAAGAACATGCCATAAAAAACTGAATATATAAAATGTTACAAGCCACAAGTAAAGTAAAATTGTTCCAATCGTAACAAGATACATAAAGGAACGGGGGTGACTTGACATTGACTAGGTTTTACCTAACCATTCTAATGTGTTTATGCAGTTAAGAACAAACCTTTCATCGCATGAGCCCTGGCTATAAATAGGATCTAGTATAGTCTCCACTTGGGCACCAGTGACCTAAGCGCATGACGTGCAAAAACGACAGTGGCCAACCTGAGAGGATCATCTTACCCCAAGCGCATAACGTTCAAGAACGTCAGTGGCCAAAATGAGGGGGTAAGCATACCGGTATCTCCAGCGGAGCTTCCGGATTACAAGGGAATGTGTAATAGAAGCCCATACGACTAGGAAATGTACTTCCCACCCGATGCACCTATTGAAGTCACATCTGCGATCATGTACCACTACTAACTGTTGAGTCTCCAAACATGCCTCTATTAGCAGTTTGACCTAACGCATGCGTACGGGTGATCAGCCAACACGCAAGTATCTCTACATGCTACTCATCTCACACATATCTCGTAGTACAACTATGTCAAGATTTATGTAATACACTACAGTTGGTAGTCCCTTAACTCTAGGTCCGTAAGCAATCAAAGGATAATAAGCAAAGTAAGGCTAATATCACTGAGTAGGTAATAAATCAGGAATTGTAATAATGGTACAACTACAAGAACTGGAAATAAATAAACAGTGATACGAAAATAACTAAAAATGCAGACTAAATATAAGCAGTAAATATGGCAAGGTATCTTTCCTGAGGTCGTGTGCAAAAGAGCGACGTCCAATAGCTTGAACCGTCAGAATAGTGAAGCAATGAAAGCCAAATCTCGCATACATCCTTGGATGCTGAAATAAACACCACGAACGTGTTCGAAATATAAGATATGTCTAAGAAATACCTGTCCAAAAGTCTAATTCTGGAACATGTGCAAAATTATAATTTTGGGTCAAAATGATGTCCGTCGTTGGATCCATTTTGTACCAAAATACGTGCCAGAACCTACGATCTCTAAAGTCGTCAAACTATATGTCTACAGGTCTAATTTAAGGAGACGAACCCAATCGTATGTCCAAAGTTGGATTCCGCTGGGCTATGCACAATTTTGCCCGTTGGAGCGGGTCGTGGGTCCGCCAAATAGGCGTTCCGATCGACCTTCTCAGAATCTGATCAAACTTGGCATGCATGACCAGAAAAATGATACGGTCTTAGTGGTGCAACTTTTGTCATGATTTGACGAACGTGCACAAAGTAATTGAGAAATTTGTAAAAGGTCGATACGGTGAATTTCGACGGATACGCATCAAATTCGTCGCGCACACGCGACCAATTTGAATTCCGTCAAAGCCCACACGTCCACGAAATCGATACGCACCTTTCGATGCTTTCAGTTCGCAAATACGTCATCCGGTTTGGCGGGACGCACGTCGTATTGAGGAAGTTTTCTAAATTTGTAGTTTTTTAAAAAAATGATTTTTCCTAAAGTTTAGCATCAAATTAAATTCTATACAGTTAAAGAAAATGATTTTTCCTAAAGTTTAGCATCAAATTAAATTCCATACAGTTAAAGAAAACTAATTCTACAACGAAAATTTTGGTGTCCTATAGGTTGACTCGAACTTTGTTCAATTAGATTTTGAAAAATCTCGAAATCCTGACCAAAATCATTCTTCCAAAACAGGGGGTTGAACCTATAAACTGTTCTGTTTCGAAATAGTTTTTCGGCAATTTCGTGTTGATATTTCATCGAAACAGCATCAGTTTGACATTAACTAATTAGAGGGGTTCCTAGATGGTTACATGGGCTATCCCTAGGATTTTACGGAGTCAAAATCTATTGCTTATACGCGAAGAACGAGATAGAGAAATGGTGTACCTTGCGCCCGCAACTGCTGCGCCTGGCTGTGCTTGTCGTGCGCGCGCGTGCGTCCGACGTGCTCTGCCGGCGGCATAGAGAAGGGTGGCATGCTCCAGGGTAGAGCCGCACAGGGATAGGGTTTGTGGAGTTTGAAAAGTTATTCCAAAGTGGTCATGAGTTTAAAGGGAAAAAAACAGAAATTTGAAGTTACACTTGACACATATATTCGAGTTTTTAAATCAGACTTCAATCTGATTTTTCTCCAAATTTTTGATTCATAGTTGAACATGATTTGGTGAAATCTTGGGTAGAATATTATAGGGGATTTGTTGGAATTTATTTGGATGAAACATTTAGAAGTTTTCATTGGTTTTAAAAGTTTACAACCCATATACTAAGCACTCGGGTTCTAACGACTGCAGTGAAGATGATGACCAATGTTCATCAGTTGGAATTTTTTTTATACTTATATGTATAGCAGTGTATACATAAATATATGCCCCAAAAATAAGCTAAAAATCCTAAAGTTTTTAGAACTCAATAAACATCTTGTAAATATATTGTTCTTTTTCCTTTGGAAACCTTTGCAAGCAAAATATCAAGAAGACTAATAGTTTTTTTATATATAAAAAAATCATATAATGATTTACTAACTATTTAATAATATAAAAATTATAATAAAATATTAAATAAAATTCTTTCTTTCTTTTTAATATAAAAACTTATAAAAAATGTTAAGTAATAATTTGGGTGACTACCCAGTTTACAATTTTTATCATGGTTACAATAATTTTTTTCCAAACCTTTCAATATAGTAAACAATTAAGTACAGAAAATGGAAAAAGGAATCAAAATACAAATAAATAATTAAGTAAATTCAAAACAAATGGCACCTGACTGCACTAGTCATGCCCTAGTTTCGAGTATATATGCGTAGTGATATTTAACAACGACTAAGGCTATATTTATAAGTAAAATAATAAAAATTTCCTAAATCATTATTTAAGCAATTAAAAATATTCAAAACTTTTGGGGGTTTACACTTATAAAGGCTCTATCAAGAACTTCACAGACATGAACCCCAAGCCCTTTAAAAGTACGGAGAAGCCACTAGAGGTGTCTCAATGGCTTATTAATGTAAACCCCCATATTTTATTCCTAATTATTTTAATATTTTTATTTAATTCTTGTTATATATATTTTTGTATTAAGTCATTAGTTTTTAGTTAATAATGTATAGGTATGTATGCTTGTACATTATGCTATCAAATATAATCTATATTATAATTTGGAATTTTAGATATTTTTGTATATATTTTTAGAATTTTCTAAAGCTACTTTATTTGTTTTATAAGATTGAATATATATATATATATATATATATATATATATATATATATATATATATATATATAAAGAGCACTGTAGCCGCAGCTATAGTACACCTAAGAACCCGACCCTTCATTGATTTGAATGAAAATTCAAATCAACACCAAGCCCAAATCAAATCCGTTTTACAAATCATTCAAGGGGATCTCCCCTATATCCCCTCCGATCAAATCTCAGATTTGACCACGGTAAACCAAGGATTCGAATAAATTCGAATCCGACTCTTTCACGGACAACCCGGCTATATACGGCTGTGTCGAGAACATAGAGAAAAACCCTAACTAAAACTTCGCGAAGCCTCCCAGAGCCATCCCTGAGTCTCCCTCACCCTCTGCCGAACCACTCTGGCCGCCTGACTATGCCGCACCGCCGTGGGATCATCGCCAGCCACCCTAGGCCGACCGCACAATAGTGCCAATCCACTATTGTCGACTGCAAGGTACCCATATTCTAACGACGATTTCTTTATTAGTACTCAATCATTTTTTGATTCGTTAAATCCTATTGAGAGACCATATAACCATATTTAATATCTATATCTAGTATCGAATCAAATCAAGTTAGAATCGACAAAAAAAAATACCCGAGAAATCGAGGAAAACCATGTTAATTGAACTATGATTGGCAGTCCCAACCCAAAACTTGGAAGGCCGATATCGACCAAACCAGTACATAATTTCAAAAAATGACTTAACACAGTTAAATTCAACATTACCGAGAGTAAAACCCACCTGGTAGGATTAGTTTTCATGGAGTATGCAAGAATTCACTTGATGTTAAAAATCGAAGAAAAACTGGTTTCAATAACTGAAAACTTTAGAAAACTTCTCGATACGGCGTGCGCTCTGACAAACCAGGCAGCATGGTCGCACACTATACGTATTGAAAGAAACGTATGGATGTTTTCGACATGTAGGAACTGACGGGACTCGATTTCGTTGCGTGTGCGCGACGAAATCAGTGCGTATCCATCGAGATACCACCGTATCGACCTTTTGCAAACTTGGCCAAAACTTCGTGTACGTTCGTCGTATCGAGATGAAACTTACGCCAGCAGGACCGTATAAAATTTTTGGTCCTCTATGCCAAGTTTGGTCCGATTTTGAGAAGGTCGATTGGAACGCCTATTTGGCAGGCCCGCGACCCGCTATAACGGACAAAATTGTACACGGCTCATCGAAATCCAAAATTAGACATGCCGTTGAGTTCGTCTCCTCAAACCGAAATTGGATATACCGTTGAGTTCGTCTCCTCAAACCGGATCCGTTGAGTTTCGGTGCAAAACTGGTCCAACGGCAGACATTGTTTTGACCCAAAATTACGACTTTGCCCCTTTTCTAGAATTGGACTTTTGGACAGGCATTTCCTAAATATATCTTTTACACCGAAAATGTTTTTGATGTTTGTTTCAGCACCCGGAGTCGTTCGTGGATTGTGAGATTTCTTGCTGACATGATTGATTACTTGGAGTTGCTATTCCCGCTCTGCCAGACAAGATACCTTTTCTCCTTCTCTGTGATTTACATATTCTTATTTTCAGTTATTTATTTTCAGCATTTCTTATTATTGTTATTATTATAAAAATACGCATCCAAGTCACACTTGGGCACAAGCGACTTTATCGATCGTTTTTCTGCTTTTCTTTATTTCTCTTGCATTGACTTAGCCTAGTGACCGCCCATTGTTGATGAGGTATTGGTATATGTAGGAAACATACCCGCGTAGTTGGCTGGCCACCGATACGTATGGAACGTACGACGGATAGGAGAAACTACCAATAGAAATGTATGTTAGAAGACTTGACGGTTACTAGAGGTTCATATCAGTCACGGAGATGACGATACTAGGCATTGGATGGGGAGAACAATACCTGAAATATGGGCTTCTTTGGACTTCCCTGATTATCTGTACGCTCCTCCGGAGACACAGGCCCCAGGTGCCCTCTGACGTTTTCCAGAGCGTTATGGACGTACCCCTTATACATGATGCCCTCTGACGATCTTCACACGTTACGGACGTAGGCCCCTGGTGCCATATACGGGGACTATGTCGATCCCATTTACAGCCAGGGCACATGCGTTGAAGGATTATTTATCAACTTCATATTCACAGTAGAATGGTCAGGAACCCTATCACATGCATGCCCTTTCTTTTATATTATATATCACAGTTTATTTGGCATGGTGTTTTCTTGTATCTTATTACGTCCCACTGAGGACCTGGTTATCTTTCATGGGTTAGACGAGTTCCTGCAAGAGTACGGAGCGGCACTGGATCCATCCTATATTGATGACGACGCATCTCCTGTTGATTTCTAGTCTATTCATTTATTGAGACATTAGTGGATATTTTTATATCTCTTTTCTTTCTATTTTACGGAGGTTGGACTCTGATCTTGTGAGACTATTTTTATAGCTGTTTGGAGTGGGTATGTCCATCCGGCTATCTTTTGATACACTCATTTATTATCTGGACTCTATTATCTTCTGTGTTGAGCTGTGATGATATTAGATTATATTATTCTGGCCTGTGATTATTTTATATACAGCTTATGTACGTATACGAGGATTCCATATATTGAGTTCCCTTAGTATATGCGCAACTGTCATGTTCACGTACTTGGTCCTATGTATTTTGGGACTGGGGAGTTATATGTTTTTGTGGTGGCCCATGCAGGTCAGAAAATATTGTTGGGATACATGACTGTGCCCAACAAGCCTGTATATAGGAATAGGAATAAGTATCTCATCCAGAACTACTATCTCCCTTGACTCCTAATCTTTTCGAAATTTTTTTGTTTAGTTGACTTACCTTATATCTAACCTTTTCTAATACCTTCATATTTTTTCTTCGTGGCAACAATATGCATTTGAGAAGTGGACGTAATGCCTTGGCCTTCACGTCTGGTGAAGCGGCTACCACGGAGGGACATAATCCTTCGATGACTCCGGTGACACCATATCAGCCAGGTCAGTCACAGCCTATAACGACCCCGTCGATGGTGCATCAGAAGACACAAGCACCCCCAATCATCCAGGCTGGGCAGACCATGACTGTGCCACCAGGAGGGAATGTACCACCACCACCACCATTCCCTCAGCAGTTTCTGCCACAGTTGGGACCTCATATGCCTCCGCCACCGATTGGTGGAAGCCCTACTTCTCAGTTCATGTATGCCATGATACAGGGTCAGTGGCAGCAGACTGAGCTGATGAGACATACTTTGATGACAGTATTGGCTAGACCTCCACCTCCACCTCCAGTACCAGCACCGGCTCTGCATACTTATTAAGGCTCTATCAAGAACTTTACAGACATGAACCCCAAGCCCTTCAGAGGAACGGAGAAGCCACTAGAGGTATCACAATGGCTTAGTAACACAGAGAAGATACTGAAGGCATCCCAGTTGCCACGTCGAGATTGGATGACAACAGTAGACCTACGTACTATTGGTGGATAATGATCACCACTGGTGGAAGGCAAAAGAGAGACGACTAAGCACTGGGATCACTTGGAAGGAGTTCTATGATCTATTCTATGAGAGATTGTTCCCCATTCATGTTTGAGACGGTCTCTACGACCAGTTCCTTCATCTGAAGCAAGGAAATATGACAGTTGATGAGTATGACTCAGAATTTAATCGCCTAAGTAGATTTGGTGCGGGTTTGATCCCGATAAATCTAGAGAAGGCGAGGAGATTCCATCAGGGGCTTGTACCGAAGCTCAAGTATTATATGACTACACAGTCTCGAGTCTCCCATTCAGCTGTCTTGGAAGAAGCTCGTGCTCAGCAGATTCTTTGCAAGGAGCAGCAGCCGACATCGAGACGCCATATGCCAGCAGTTTATACCAGCCCGTGCTACTCATAAAGGACCTATTGGGAGGCCCATAGGACAGCACCAGCCGAGGTACACACCTTATCAGAAGCCCGTTAGCCATTACTGTAAAAAGCAAAGACATCTCCAGAATGACTGCAGGACTCGCCTTGGATTGTGCTTGAGATGTGGATCTAACCAGCACATGCTCAAGGACTGTCCGGAGCAACAAGCGATAGTACATGCACGAAAGAACCCGAGGCCTACAGTTCCAGCACTTCCAACACCACGACCTGTAGCAGGAGCACCTCGCCTACCATTGCCTCCCCAAGGCGTACAGTACAATAAGGCCAGAGCTCAGGGACCAGGACAGAAATATGGGCAGGCAATCTCACTTGCTATTGAGGATATAGAGACAAAGGTAGAGGTCATAGCAGGTATGGTTTTAGTTACTTCATTTTCTGTTATTACATTGTTTGACACTGTAGCCACCCATTCATTCATAGCCACTAGTTTTGCCACTAGACACAGCATTTCCATCACACCCTTATATAAAAATGTTAGAATCCTCACTGGAGGAGTTGTACCTGTTAGTGGTGTTTGTAGACTTTGTCCTGTAGTGATATGTGGTAGAGAGATGAAGGCGCAATTTCTTGTATTTCCTATGCCGACATTCGATGTGGTTTTCGGAATGGACTGGTTGAGCCAGCATTTTGCTCTCATAGACTGCCATAGGGACAATATCGTCTTTAGACCACCGAATATGACGGAGTTCGAGTTCACCAAAGAAGAAGGAGAGAGTTGTGATGCACCCACATTGGGGACTCACATGATGATGCAGGACACCCCTCAGCACCTTGTTATCACTGAGTTCGAGGATGTGTTCCCCGAGGATTTGCCAGGACTGCCACCTGATCGAGACATTGAGTTTTTTATTGAGCTTATTCCGAGAGCGAGCCTATTTCATCCCGAGTTTATCGTCTAGCACCCAAGGAGTTAGTAGAGATGAAGATACAGATTGACAACTTGTTGGAGAAAGGCTTTATTCGTGCCAGCGCATCACTATGGGAAGCACCCGTACTTTTTGTGCCAAAGAAAGACGGGACAGTGTGCATGTGTATCGACTACAGAGCTTTGAATGCAGTGACGGTGAAGAACAAGTATCCCTTATCGTATATAGATGATCTATTCGATCAACTGAGTGGAGCAAAAGTATTCTCTAAGATTGACTTACGATCGGGCTATCACCAACTGAAGGTTCGGAAGGAAGACATTACGAAGACAGCTTTTCGATCGAGGTATGGACACTACGAGTTCTTGGTCATGTCCTTCGGTTTGAACAACGCTTCCGCAGTCTTCATGTATTTAATGAACAACATCTCTCACCAGTACTCGGACAAATTTGTAGTCGTCTTTATAGATGATATCTTGATTTACTCCAAGAGTCAAGAGGAGCATGAGCAGCATCTACGGATTGTCTTGGGAACATTGAGGAATGAGCGAATTTACGCGAAGCTTAGCAAGTATGATTTCTTTCTCAAGGAAGTATCATTTCTTGGATACATTGTTACTAGAGATGGCATATCAGTAGATCCGGAGAAGATCATAGCAGTCAAGGCATGGCCCGCTCCTACATCAGCTTCTGATGTAAGAAGTTTTCTTGGACTTACGGGTTATTACCGAAGGTTCGTAGAAGATTTTTCTCGAATATCGGGGCCTATGACTCGACTCACTGGCAAGGATCAGTGTGTAAGGGCACGAAAAGTGGTTACGTTCAGCCTACATTGCAGTATCGGCGGTAGAACGCTGTCCTAGGTCGCACACATCTAACAGTTAAAGGTACTTGCACAGTTTATAGTCTCCGAATGGAGGAACAATATAAGATGTACAATCGCAATCACAACTAAGGAAGAAGTACGAATGATAGATAGATAGATAGATAGATAGATAGATAGATAGATAGATAGATAGATAGATAGATAGATAGATAGATAGATAGATAGATAGATAGATAGATATGATCTGAACTACAAACTGAAACATAAACAAGAGAGAGGTCTAAGTGTCTAAGATAACATCTCGACAACATCCAGAATAACACAAGGTCCCAAATAATACAACTCCAGAACACAAAAACAAGAAGAAGGAAAATAATAGACTAAACTATCTACTCTAAGCAGTGGTGTCATCCTCAGTAGCTGCCTGAACCTCGAGGTCCAGGTTGTAAGTGTCGTCCATGTCTGTTCCGTAGTAGGTAGGACAGAAAGCCTCATCCTCATCCTTATCCTCTATAATATTTTCAACAGGTCCAGTCAGGACGGGAGCGAGCACAATACATCTCAATAGTTCATATCATGACAAGAATATAAATTTAACAATAGAATAAGATACATAAAATGCTGTAAAGAAATGTACATGATGTAAGAGAGACAGTTGTAACTGGAAATATCTACTATAAGTAAGGAACTGTAAGTGACTAGTGAATCAGAGTACAAGATAGACATGTGAATGGCTGGGAATGATTCATGATTACACTACGGAATTGATTCATGATAACGCTACTTAGGATTATTCATATGACTATTTTTACTCCCCCATCCCCAATCAATACACAAGGATCCATTCAAGTTATGTTAAGATTCATGATTACACTACTGACTCATAATGTGTGATTCATGAACTTGATTCGTGAAGGTTCTGTGATTCATGAGGGTACATGAGTCACAAGCAGATTCATGATAGTAGAAGCATGAGAGTACATGATGTAAGTAAAACACATAAGACATGAAGTACCCGATGTTCCCGAGAGGGATAACATCTCATGAAAATATTAATACAGTACTAATCTGTGTTACCAACGTGACAGCATCAAGTAAAGTAGTCTAGAGCAAGATATAAGTCCTAACAAGTATGAAATGATCAGAGAATATACTCGCCTGATATCCTGAGTATCTAAAGTGAATATACTATCTGAGGAGAGGTGTCTGACTCCTATTTAGAACAACACAAGTCACAACATGTCCAAAATGATAAAATAGAACACTACAATACATTCTACATGATGTTTGGGTCAATCTAGACTACAGTCAACCTTTGGTCAACTCTAGTCAACTACACTAGTCAAACTAGGTCAACTTGGTCAAGTCCTAACCCAGACAAGTCTCACTAAGCCTAACCATGTCTACCTAGCATTCACACAAGTCACAACACTACACAAACTATTAAACATACAATTTCCTATATATACATATATATTTAATACACATATTGCATACACTAGTATGGGCAATCATTCATAAGCATACTTATATAGGTAAACACACACACATGGCAATCATTCATAGGCACACATAGTGCATACACTAGTATGGGCAATCATTCATAGGCACACTCATATAGGTCATCATTCATAGGCACATTCATAGACACACTCATATGGGTTTACATATTATCATGCATGATTATATATATACATATAAGAGAGAGAGGGGTAGAGTGACAGTGGCATATGTGTGTGTGCCATGTGTGTGTGTTTACAATGTGGTTGTGTGTGTGTGTACAAGTAGAATATGTGTGTGTATAGTAGTAGTACATAGGGTGTTCTCAGGTTTTAGTGAATGTGGGTAGGTAGCAGTACATAGGGTTCTTAGTTTTACAGTGACAGCATCAAGTTAACATGGAGTTTCAGGTTCAGTCAATGTGAGGGTTCAGTGTGACACAGGCTTGTGACATGTGTGTGTGTGTGTATTGTGTTCAGATTTCATCATAGGTTAGGGTGTACATGGATGTGTGAATAATAGGTGATTTGTTTCAAAAATCAATGTATACCCAAAATCAGTTTTCAGAGTGTGTGTCATAGAATCCATTTTCAGTTTACACCCATTTGTATTTTGAAAACCCAATAACCAAGCTAACATGAATCCCAACATGTAGACTTAATCTCAGATATAATATGTGATCTAACATTGCAATTTAATCTTCTAAAAATCATTTTAAACATCACTAAAACCTCAAAAATCATTTTACAGAACATGTATCAGATAATTTAGGGAAAACACAAATTGGAATTCAAATCTCAGTTAATTATCCAATTAATGGGTTGATAAATATTGTGGCGTATGTGTATGTGTCAGGCCAATGATTTGGTGTCCAAAAACTAGAGACAACGTGTCTAATACAAATCTAACACACAAGCTACACTAAAATAGTGCATTGTCTCGTGCACAAGTTCACCACGTTCGTGGACACGACACACGACACCAATGACCTCGTGCACGTGTCCACGTGTTCACCTAGGGTAGATCTACGTGTCTAGAACCCTGATTTGTGTCTAAGTGGTGTCGTGTCTAAGTTACCATAGCGTATCAGAGCACAAAACCTGCGCGTAGTAGTTCAGTTCAAAACCAGTGCACCACGAATACCGTGTCCGACACGACACGAGGAGTCGTGAAACTGGGCGAGTGGCTTGTCAGTCACTGCCCCAACCTCCACACCAAGTTTGGTGGGTCTACGTAGCCTGTACAGTGAGCACGACACATATGGTAGCAGGACACTCGAGACACAATCTCGTACTGTATGTCCGTGTCAGTTTTCGACATGAAAACAACACAAAAATCAATTCAGACAAGTGGGGTTGTGATCTACACAAATAGGGCTGCAATATCATTCAAATACATTATGAAAATAGCAAAATAAATTCTATTGTGGCATTCTAACAAACACTTGTAAATGAAAACGGATATGTGTCTGATACGGACACGAAATCAATGCAAAACTTTACCAAACACACATCACAGCTAGGGGACACGTAGATCTAGGCTATCATGCAAACAATTCAAGATTAAATGATAGTTTGAGGTGTTTACCTATAGAGTATCAATCACAAGAAAAAAGCCCCAAATAGGAAGATTTTTTTTGCAAGTCAAAAGCTCCAAATTGTGCAAAATCTGAGATTTCTCTCCATGAATAGCAAGTAGAGTATGATTAGGTTCTAATGCAAGAGACTAGAGTCAAAAATTAATTAAAATGAAAGAGTTATGGATTGAAGAAGAAGGACCAATACCTCTTTCTTTTCAAAAGTTGTTGTGATGTAAAAAGAGGCAAGAACTAGGAAGAGAGATTAAATAGGGGGAATTCCCTAGGGGCCGGCCATGTAAGGAAGGAATTAGGGTTAGGGTTATAACTAATGGGCATGGGCCAATTTTCAAAGCTAAATGAATCAATTCCTAAGTCAAAAACCCATGCACTAAATCATTTATTCTCTATATGAAACTTGATTCAAAATAACTCAACTTGGGTTGACTTAAGTTAGAATAGTGTCCCACCGTGCTAATCAACTCACCATAGCCAAAGTCAACATCTAGTTTAGTCTCCATAGTCTCAACTAGCAAAGGATAAAAATAACAACCATCACTCCAATAATTCAAATTAAATCCAAATTTTAAAATAACCAAAATACCCTCAAGTAAAATATTGTAATTAGTCATCCTAATCACATGGTTAGGTCCCCGTGGTCTTGGTTAGTCTCTAGGTCATGCAGTCTCTAGGGTTCACTAGCAAAACTCCAAATCACCAATTACCAACCAAAAATCACATCATGATTTAAATAACATTATTAAATAATAAAAATACAAAAGTTTAAAATTATTCTCATTTTAGAAAACTGGGTGTTACAAGTCTACCCCCTTAGAAGAATTTTATCCTTGAAATTAAGATGGTAGTACTCCTTCTAGGTCAAACACCCCACAATCATAGTCTCAAACACACAGTTCGATAATCATATGCGTCTGTCCAAAATTATGATACTCAAAACCTCTGTCATGTTAGTGAGCAAGGCTACGATAATCACAAAGTCCTCGACTAAGGTACATACTTCTAGAATCATGGTATTTAAAATTTTTGGATTTTACAGTTCAATCACTACAACAAAAAACCCTTTTAATGACTGCTAAAAAGCGTCATTAATGACAAACCATGAAGCTTTTTTTCTTCAAAGCAACCGTTATGAAAACGAATGTTATAAATGTTTTTTAAAAACGTTATAAAAAAACCATCATGAATAGTTTCTATAAAAGCGTTATGAATATTTAATATATAGTGCACAATTTAGGACTTTTGTAAAATGTTATGAATAGATAATATGTATAGGCTCAATGAAGCACCTTTATAACACTTTATACTATTCAAATTAGCATATTTATAACGCTTTATACTGCACATTATATATTACATTCCAAAAACTTAATATTATATATCACCATCTTTATTACATTTCTCAAAATAGAGTATATATCAACATTTTCATTACATTCTCAAAATAGAATATCCAAATACATATATATATTTACAACTACCAAAATTGTCCACATCAAAACTTGTCCACATAACTAATAATCATGAAAGATCAACGACAGCCGGAACACCAGTGAAATCCTGAGAAAAAGAGAAGACAACCAAATCAGCCCATATAATTGTCAGGCCTAAAAATCAAATCTAATCATGAAATATCCAGGGAAAGGAGTAAAACAAACTTGGTCATGATAGGGATCAGGTATTTGTCCCATATCTGGAGCAAGCTTGACAGAATAATCCCTTATAAAAGAGTTTTCATGAAAATTGGAACAATCATAACATTATATAGAAACAATAAAAAACTATTACAGAGATTTTACAAGAAAAAAGACCAATTCCAACGACCCCAATGCCTTTAAAAGGGAAGAAATAGAGCAGTATCCTAAAGGAATGAGGACGTTTCAATTTCCTTCACCGTCTATCAAAACAAAAACAATATAAAGGTATAGTTGAGGAAAGAAGCTAACAACATAACAATTATCCTGCGTCCCAGCAACAACCACAATATAAAGGAACATTTTACATATGATTATGTTTCATGTATTCAATGGTTCAAGAACATCATTAATAGGACCAAATTAATTTAATTAGAGCAAATTGGCCTCTATATATGCACCAACAAATAATGAATACCTGGTATAAAGAAATAAACATTCATGCATATAAATGTACCAATAATTCTGATGTTCTAGATGAGAATTGAGATCGTAGAATTTATTACAGAGTACTAAATAAGAACACCATCACAAAACACCATAGAGGATTTGCATCCTTATCGTGTTTGTAACTTATTCGTTTTCATATTGGTGCAACGTACGTGACTACCTTGTACCTATTTTGAAAATATCCCTATCCCACATGCAAAATAGCACGAGACAGTTCAACAAAATAAGCTGACATGGGCATCAAATCTATACTTACCCTGGAAGAATCCAACTGATTTTTTAGCAAGTTAGCATGGTCCCTCAACCCAGTGAGCGTTTCCATCATAGCACTGTTCTCCTTCTGCAGCCTTGGGATGGTTTCTCTATTTTTAACAGCATCAGCCTGAGATTGCTATTGTATTACTGCAAACTAGTATTGTACTCTTGCAACCTCTAATTTGTTTCTTGCAACACTTTAATCTAGCATTGCCATATAAATGAATCAAAGTCAATACAGAATCTTTAATCAGCATTCAGGTTATTTAAGAAGTGATTCATCACCTGATGATTGCTTTGTTATAACTCTTGAGTAATCCTCAATTTCAAGATCTTCTGACAAAGAAGCACGTAAGTTTTCAGATGTAGCCCTAGTCTCTGCTTCTTCCTCGAAAGACTTATACTTGCAACCTGGCTTCTTCTTCTTCTTTTTATGTCCAGATACCACTGAGAACCATAAAAAGACAACAGAGGGAAGTACTCGCAATTAAAATATAAACCCACCAATTTTTTGTCTCTTCCCTTGCTCAAACTCTCCTGCAAAGATAAACACTCTGTGAAGATCCTCGATAATTGCATTCAATTCCTTAAGCTGAGGATTCCAATGTGTTCCTGCACAAACAAATAGAAATTTTACATTAGCATTACAATGACCAGGTGTCCATAAAAAAGATTGAAATTAAAAAATATGTTAATCAAGAACTACTCACTGTTACTAGTTCATGCTTCCTCAGTTGAGAAATCGAGTCAGCAAAAACTCAAATTTCTAGTTGTAAAGTGAGCACAAACTGGCATTTGATATTTTGCTTGCAGTTCTGTGCACAAGAAGTTTATTAAAGCAAAATAACTTTCATTGCCATTTAGTTGCTCATACTTAATTTGACAGAAAAAAATAGGTCTGCTTACAACCAGTCCCTTAAGGTAACAATATGCGCACTGTACAACTGCATTTTGAGCCTACCTCTGAATTCTGTAAATAGTTGTACATATCAAGTCTCTTTAAGCTACGTACAATTATCAAAACATAAGTAGCTATATATCTATGAATATATGTATTTTTGTGTTCATTCACCTTCAAGTAATTGGAATTTTAAGATGCAAATTAAATACTAAGATGCACTGATACCTCCTCTTCAGTTTCCTTTAAACACCTCTTAGTTAACCAATATAATCATTCCGTATAACACTCAAATTATATTCCAAAGGGTTTGGAAGAAATTTTGAAAAAAAAGAAAAAAAAAAGCCTAGCTAAAACTAACCTTGTTCATCTCATTGCTCATCATTCCTGATCCATCGCTGGCGGCAGTTGCGGCAACTCGGTCCGACTGGGCACTGCAGGCGTAGGCAATAGACCCTACTGAAGAGACAAAGGCGACGAGAGGTGACTGGAACTCACCGTGCTCTGATCCTTCTGCCGGTAGTCTTCATTTTGTTCAGAGTAGTCGAGGTTGACTCTGAAGAGACGGACCCGCTTCGGCTCTGCCGTACACACGGGTATCGAAGCCAGTATCCTTTCGTACATCGGCGGACCGGCTAGTCGCCGCCTCGACCGTCGGAGCAGTCGAGATCTGCGATCGTCGGGTCGAAGAGATTAAACATAGAGAAGAAGAAAAATTAACGGGGGGAGGGGGTAGGAAATTAGGGTTAGGTTTTGGGACGGACCGAAGGAGTCGCCGAGGCTGAAGTCGTAGTGGATGATCCAGCCCTTGCTGGTGCCGAGGACGATGAAGTCATTGCCGGAGGCCATGGAAGTGATGGTGCCGTGCCCCTGGCGGCGTTGCGCTCGAGGGGGTCGACGGAGAAGAGGACGCCGGAGGCCCCGCCGGAGTCCATGGCGGAGGGGATCGGACAGATGGATCGGTGGAGAAACCCTAAACCTAACCCTAGGCCTGGATGCTAGATCGAACCCTAATTCTGAGCATGGGAGCGGAGGAAGAGGAAGAGGAGAAGGAGAGGGGAAATTGAAGGAGAAGAAGGTATTTCGAACGCTTAATATTAATAAGTTTGCAAAATATTACAAGTTTGTCACCGCTCTAAAATATTAATAACGCTTTGTTTTATAAACGTTATTAAAAGTCCAGAATTAGCCCAAACCGTCATAGAAAAAAGGTATTTCGAACTTTGATAACGCTTAGTTATCAGGCGTCATCAATACGTCTTATCGAAAGTTATTAATAGGCCTTTTTGTTGTAGTGAATGTGTATGAGTACACAATGTGTGTGTGTATAGCAGCAGTACATAGGGTGTTCTCAGGTTTTAGTGAATGTGGGTAGGTAGCAGTACATAGGGTTCTTAGTTTTACAGTGACAGCATCAAGTTAACATGGGGTTTCAGGTTCAGTCAATGTGAGGGTTTAGTGTGACACAGGCTTGTGACATGTGTGTGTGTATTGTGTTCAAATTTCATCATAGGTTAGGGTGTACATGGATGTGTATATAATAGGTGATGTGTTTCAGAAATCAGTGTATACCCAGAATCAGTTTTCAGAGTGTATATATAATTCATAGAATCCATTTTTAGTTTACACCCATTTGTATTTCGAAAACCCAATAACCAAGCTAACATGAATCCCAACATGTAGACTTAATTTCAGATATAATATGTGATCTAACATTGCAATTTAATCTTCTAAAAATTAGTTTAAACATCATTAAAATCTCAGAAATCATTTTACAGAACATATATCAGATAATTTGGGGAAAACACAAATTAGAATTCGAATCTCAGTTAATTATCCAATTAATGGGTTGATAAACATTGTGACATATGTGTATGTGTCATACCAATGATTTGGTGTCCAATACAAATCTAACACGCAAGCTACACTAAAATAGTGCACTGTCTCGTGCACGAGTTCACCATGTTCGTGGACACGACACACGACACCAATGACCTCATACAAGTGTCCACGTAATCTGACACGCAAGCTACACTAAAATAGTGCACTGTCGCGTGCACGAGTTCACCATGTTCGTGGACACGACACACGACACCAATGACCTCGTACAAGTGTCCACGTATTCGCCTAGGGTAGGTCTACGTGTCTAGAACCCTGATTTGTGTCTAAGTGGTGTCGTATCTGAGTTGCCACATAGCGTATCAGAGCACAAAACCTGCGCATAGCAGTTCAGTTCAAAACCAGTGCACCACGAATACCGTATTCGACACGACACGAGGAGTCATGAAACTGGGCGAGTGGCTTGTCAGTCACTGCCCCGACCTTCTCACCAAGTTTGGTGGGTCCACGTGGCCTGTGCAGTGAGCACGACACGTGTGGCAGCAGGACACTCGAGACACAGTCTCGTGCTGCATGTCCGTGTCAGTTTTTGACACAAAAATTACCCAAAAATTACACAAAAATTAATTTTCAGACAAGTGGGGTTGTGATCTACACATATAGTGCTGCAATATCATTTAAATACATTTCAAAAATAGCAAAATAAATTCTATTGTGGCATTCTAACAAATACTTGTAAATAGAAATGGATACGTGTCTGATACGGACACGAAATCAATGCAAAACCTTACCAAACACACACCACAACTAAGGGACACCTAGATCTAGGCTATCATGCAAAGAAATTAAGATTAAATGATAGTTTGAGGTGTTTACCTTTAGAGTATCAATCACAAGAAAAAAGCCCCAAATAGGAAGATTCTTCTTACATGTCAAAAGATCCAAATTGTGCAAAATCTGAGATTTCTCTCCATGAACAGCAAGTAGAGTATGATTAGGTTCTAATGCAAGAGACTAGAGTCAAAAATGAATTAAAATAAAAGAGTTATGGATTGAAGAAGAATGACCAATATCTCTTTCTTTTCAAAAGTTGTTTGATGTAAAAAGAGGCAAGAACTAGGAAGAGAGATTAAATATGAGGGGAATTCCCTAGGGGGCTGGCCATATAAGGAAGGAATTAGGGTTAGGGTTATGTCTAATAGGCTTGGGCCAAGTTTCAATGATAAATGAATCAATTCCTAAGTCAAAAACCCATGTACTAAATCATTTATTCTCTATATAAAACTTGATTCAAAATAACTCAACTTGGGTTGACTTAAGTTAGACTAGGGTCCCACCGTACTAATCAAGTCACCATAGCCAAAGTCAACATCTAGGTTAGTCTCCATAGTCTCAACTAGCAAAGATCAAAAATAACAACCATCACTCCAATAATTTAAATTAAATCCAAAATTTCAAAATGACCAAAATACCCTCAAGCTAAAATATTGCAATTAGTCATCCTAATTACATGGTTAGGTCCCCATGGTCCTGGTTAGTCTCTAGATCATGCAGTCTCTAGGGTTTCACTAGCAAAACTCCAAACCACCAACTACCAATAAAAATAGTTTTAAAATAATTAAAAATCACCAAAAATCATATCATGATTTAAATAACATTATTAAATAATAAAAATATAAAATTTCAAAATTACCCTCATTTAAGAAAATTGGGTGTTACAAGTCTACTCCCCATAGAAGAATTTTGTCCTCGAAATTAAGATGGTAGTACTCCTTCTAGGTCAAACACACCACAATCATAGTCTCAAACACACAGTTCGATAATCATATGTGTCTGTCCAAAATCATGATACTCAGAACCTCCATTATGTTAGTGAGCAAGGCTACGATAATCACAGAGTCCTCGACTAAGGTACATACATCTAGAATCATGGTATTTAAAATTTTTGCATTACCGCATGCTTGGCAGCAAAAATCTTAAATTCCTATACCCGAGAAATACGTCCAAAATTAGACTATATGTCTTCACTATGCTAGCTAATATGACTATAGAAGACTCTAGATACCATAACCGAGGTGACCTAGCCCATACGACTTATCTCAGAAGAAAATTAAATCACAATGAAACACTAGATCAAAACTTATCAACAAACAAGGAGCAGATGGAATCGAATTTTAAGATAGTTTATAATGAGGCAAAGGTAGGAAGTAGAATCGAGAAGAACGGAACCTGCAATAAGATCTCCAATGGCCTGTGCATTCTCGGCTATCATGGAGAAAGCTCGTCCCTGCTGGCTTTCCCTGGCCTACTGTTGGTGCTGGACAAACCTCTGCTGCTGTCTGCAAGGCTGGTCCCCTCTGCTGACCTACTGGAGCCGTGGCTCCTACTCCCTGCCCTGAACGTACCGAGAACATAGGGTACTCCTTTAGCTGATTGTCTCTTGCTCCACAGAGTAGGCATCTGCCTAGCCTCTTTCTACATTCGCTCCATCCGTGCCCCAGTTTCTTGTGGTTAGCACAACTGGTAGGCTACTGCTGGTAAGGTGTATGTCCCTGGCCCTGAAAGTACTGCTGAACAGGTCTCTGCTGCTGCTGCTGAATCTGCTGTGGCTGGAACTGCTGCCCCTGCTGATGCTTGTACTGAAAGTGAGGCCTCTTGGCCTGCCCTCCGCTACCACTGGCTCCCTGAGTGTCTCGACCCCTCTTGAGCCTCAGCACAAGATCATCCTCCGCTGCTAAGGCACCCACCAGGATCTCCTCAAAAGTGGCACTGCGGGCACTCTTGGTATAGGACTTTACCTCCTTGACTAGCTCCTTTCTGAACCTTCTGGCCTTCCTCGCCTCAGAAAGCCCCTCAACAAATCTTCCCAGACGGCATAACTCCCCGATATACTCCTCGACAGTCTAACTGCCCTGCACAAAAGCCTTGAACTGCGTCTCGAGGGCACCAAGCGTTGCGTCAGAAAAGAACTTCTCCTTGAACAGCTTCTTAAAAGCTGCCCAAGTCGGCCCAACTGTACCAACCCTCAGATCTATCTGGTACAACGTACGAGCCAAGTCTTACATCATACTAGCGGCTGCCTTAATCTGCAGTCTCGTTGGAATCTCTGTTAGCCTGAAGATCTTCTCCATATGCTCGATCCATTCGTCTGCGTACAGGATGCCCTTTGTGCCCCTAAAGTCTCGCGGGTGCATCTTCTTGAAATCTTGTATGCCCTTCTCCTTTTGCTGATGCTGTTGCTGACCTGCCGGAGCCTGAGCTGTAGCCCTCTCAACTGTCGTCAGGGCCAGATCGATGCCCCAATTGAACTCTGCCGTCTGACGCTGCTGTTGACCCTGCTGAGCCTCCATGAACTACTGGAAGAAGGTGAACAGCTGGACTGCATCGACGGATCCTGAAGGCGGCTGCTGCTGCTGGAGCATCTTCAAAATAACTGGGCTCTGGCTGCACACTGGTGGAGGGGCTCCTCCAAAGGTAGCTGAAGCACCCAACCCAGCTGGCATAACTAGTGCTACTGTATCGGCTGCTGGCTGCACAAGACGAGAGGTGGCAGACCTCTCAGTAGTGTCCCCCTGTCTGGGGCGATGAGATCTAGTCTCGATGACCATCCTGGAGACAGATCAAACAAGAAAATAATTTTTGAGATAGAAGCGATAAATCAAGGGAGGATAATTTATTTCAAAAGGAAGTATTAAAGCAGCAAGAATTTTGATAACAAGAATCATGTTAAGAGCTTTTCCTAATGTGATTGAGTACCTCAAAATATCCTACTCCTACTGCAGGCTGTAGTGATACTCTAGTTCGAATACCTCTACATAAACTCGACCTGCATGGGCCACCACTAAAAATGTGTCACGACCCGCACCCTAGTGTAAGGGTACGAGAAGTGGGTACGTCCAGCTTACGCCGCAGTGTCGGCGGTAGAACGTTGTCCTAGGTCGCACACATCTAACAGTTAAATGTACTTCCACAGTTTATACTCTTCGAATGGAGGAACAATAGGCTATTTGTAACGCTTTATTTTTCTAATTCGTAACGGTTATTATCGTTATAGAGTTGTAACCATAATTACCGTGACAATAATTACATTACCGTTATAAAAAATATTTTTTAATATTTTTATATATTTAGTAACTTGTTAACTCTAATAACAGTGACAATATAAAATTTTAGTGTTACAAATATTTCACCTTTTCCTCCCCTAAAATACATTTCCCTCCTATTTCACGATCACGGTTTCTTTTCTCCTCTTTCCCAAATCATCTTTTCTCACTCCCACCATCACACCATCACACCATCACAGCCATCCTGAGCCATTCCGATGACACTATCTCTGTGGAAACTCTGACCAGAAGAGGAACACGCTGCTAGAGATCTACCACCATGGGTGACCTAATCTAGCTAGCCTCTTCTTCGTCCTTCGTCCCCACTGCCCCTCCCCATAAGTAGCCCCTTCCCGTTAGTTTTAACTCTTCTTTTAACTCTTTTATTTGGGTAATGGTTGTTCTTGTCAATATAATTTCTATGGCCATTGTCTAATTTTAATTCTTTCGATGATTCTTGATTCTAGATATTATTATTTCCCTTTTCTTTATGGGTCTTTTTAAATAATTGTAATAGGGTTATGGTTTTGCCTAAAATATTGTTGTCGTTCGTACTCCTAACCAAGTTAAACCTGAAAAATAGTTTATAGGGATTGTGCCAGTGTTGTGTCAGATGCGCATCAAACGCAAGTTACACAACACAGATAGTCCAAAATACACACACTAGGACACTCCATATTCAGTGTCGTGTCTGTGTTACTACTGCTTTTATGGGTTTGATTAGGAATTATTTTATCCACAACTTATTATTAAACCCTTTTTAATCATCCGAGATACACTAAATGCTAACAAAAGCAAGGTTTTATGTATATGCATAAACGATACAAAAACTGAGCAAATATTTTTGAAACTGGAAAACTCTTATTAGTACAAGAAGAGAAGAATTTTTCTTGATGCATTTGAAATTGGTGAGCTTTATGTTACAGCTGAGCAAATATTTATGCAATCCAACTCTTCTACAGTTGAAAGCACCAGTGAAAGTTTTTGGTGATCTAATGTGTCTATTTGATGAATATAGTTTTCCCTCAAGTGCTAGAGATAGTACGTAAGGATCTGGTTGTGTTGGCTCATAGTTTTTATAGTAATTTTATTTCTATTCTATATAATTTGACTTTGAAGTGAGTGTTGCATTTGTATGTTGATAACAATTTATGCTAGAGGTGGCCATTATAAAGTTATATCAACGTACTTGGTTGGATGAAGAGGCATCCTCGTCAGCCATCTCCAGGTGTGACTGATGTCAGTTGCTTATTGATCGTTATGTGTTTGATTTTATTCCTCACTCATTTATTTGCTTAGTGTTTTTGGAACAAAAGGGGAATCTGTTGCTTAAGCACATCCGCAACATGCCGTAAGTCTTTGCGGATATAATTTATAGATAATTTGTCCATAGACTTCTATTTTCATGAGGATCATACATAAAGAAAGGGTTCAAGCAAGCTCAAAGATGATAATAAGGCCTTTTCTTCATTCCTTATTTTCATTTGATGGTACTTACTTAGTTAATATATCAATTTTTTCCAATTTTATGTAGATAATGTGGAGTTGTCATGTCAAATGTACTAGCGGTCCGTAGATATGGGCCTTAGAGTGGCATTTTATATTGCTTCATATTATCTATTGACATAAATGATTGCTCAAGGTTGTGGTATGTTTGTCTTAAAACATGTTTATATCAAGCTATATAGTTTTCTTTGTAAAAAAAAATATGGTGTATGCCCACATTAAACCGCTGAATAGCTGATGCTGATGTGTTATATCCATTTTTTATGTATTTAAGTTGGATTCTATATATCTAATGTTTCGAAATTGAATAGAAATTCCAAATGTAGTCTACAACATACTGCAGGATAATGTCCGTTAAAAAGGTTATGAAATTTTCTAAAACTGGTTTCTTGGATATGTTAGATCTGCAACTATTCTCCTTGGGTTAAAAAGGATAATATTCTGAGATCAGGTAATTCCCTCCCTTCCATTTATAGAAAGATTTTATAATGGTGTCTTGTCTGTTTATTTACATTCTTCTTTGCATGTTGCATCAAAATATTTACTTGGATCTGCTAGCTCTGCAACTAAAAATACTTTTCCAAACTCTAACCAAATAATTTTAATTACTTCTGATCGATTGGTCGACTTATACGTTTACAATCTATGTCCAGATAACCTGCAAAGTTGACGGACGCTAAATTGTGGTGATCACCAAAATAGGAAATGCCTTCATTAAAACAGAGTTCCACGTTCTAATTATTGGCATCGACAAAGCTGGGAAATTTGTAATTTTCTTCAACACTTCTCCAACTTTTATGTAATATGTACTTTTCTTTTCTTCATAATTAGTACTTACATACATGGTTCATAATCAGCATAATTAGTGTAAATTAGAATCCATAAGCAGTAATTCCATTCTTCTTTTCCCGTACAGTTTTAATTATCAAACAGTTCTCTTCGTACTTTTTTTTATTCCAAATGTATACAACATACTGCAGGATAATATGTTGCTTTGTTTTCACAGTTCATAAAAGATCTGTCGGTGCCTAGAAAGACGAAGGTGAAGGCTATACATGAAGAATTTTCTAAAGCTGGCTTCTTGGTTGTCTCTAAGAATTTCTTGGGCATGGTTGCACTTTGTCTCTCTTTTGCATTTAAATTGCAATCCTGATAATATCTTCTATTTTCTTTAGCAAAGCAGAGGAATATAATAAAATAATCGCCTTTGTTGTAGGTAGATTCATCCTTAACCGATGAACTTCAAAACTTTGTGCTAACTAGCTTTTTGTGCCTTTTTTGGTTTACTTAGTAGCAACCCTGGCTTGTTTTTAACAAAACCAAAAACTGAAGGGTGTTGTTTAAAAGTTTCAGAATAACAACATGTTAAAGCATTACTGCACTTAATCTAAAATTAAGTAAATCTATTATATATTACGTGTTATGATTTGTTCTATTAGTTTACTTATAGAAAACCAGATGGATGTTCTTGATTATTAAAAAAGAGACAAAATATAATGAATACTGAGCTACCAAACAAACAACTAGCTGACTTTGTGTTATACATGGTTTCATGTTGTTTATTTAGGATAAGTATCTTAGTTGTCTCAAAGACATTCCCGTAATAGTATATAATTGAGAGTGGTTGTTGGGAGGAGGTGACAGTCTTGTTCCAAACCTTGGCATGTTAGAGACGAAAGCTCAGGTTCTTCTAGTTCATGGAGTGCTTGAGTTCTACTTATATAATACTAGAAGTAGACCAAGATAATGTGTATACAATGATTAAAAACCTTTCTAGCCATAATTTCCATTGCTCCATTGGACAACTAACAGCTATTGATTGTAGCATAACATGTATTACTCTGATTTGAATGTTAGGATATGATTCGACGCCAAGAAGCTTCTAATCTGATATAAAAGTAGTTTTTTTTATCCAAACATGGATGTACACCTCAGTTTCATTGCTATTGTACATAGGTGAGAGGACTCTTCGAGCCTTCCGTTCCAAAGCTTACTCTGTTAAGATTCACAAGGTATCTATGAATTCTTATCAGAAATTGTCACAGGATTTCACCTTTAATATGATTACATTCTAGAGTCCCATAGACTTCACTATATATATAACTTATAAGTACAAATAGCAATTTTATTCATTTTTTTTTGTCTTTATTGTCTTTATTTTTTCCTGTTTACTATCTCTGTGTGTGGATGTTAAGTTCAAGTTGTTTCTTTTGAGAACAAGTGAAACATGGGCTATGCTTTCATCAACATGATCGATCCTCAACAGATTATATCAGGTTCTGATCACTTTTCTCAGTTACAAATTAATGATGAAAATATAACTGTTGGACTATTTTGCTGGATTTATCTATTCCTATGATAAAACACAAAAATATAGGATGTTTTCTTGTCTGTCTTTTCTCTATTGGCTTTGGGCTTTACAAAAATGATTACTATGATTAGAGATAAAAATGTTAAGTTGATCTTTTTCAGACATTGAATGGTAAGAAATGGGAGAAATTCAATAGTAAAAAAGTAGCATCGCTTGCCTACGCTAGGATCCAAGGGAAATCAACACTTATTGCTCATTTCTAGAACTCTAGTTTGATGAATGAGGATAGGCATTGTCGTCCCATTCTTTTTCATTCAGATGTCCCAAACACTGGTGATCTGGTACAATTCCAGTCATAACTACTCATCATATTGCGTATGCTATGTTTATTATATTCAAAATCCTGTTTATCATAATGTAGCCACCGTAAAAGTTGCCTTTCATTAGTTAATGCACTTTTCCAGTTGTATTAGCTATTTATTAGTGTTGTATAGGCCTATACTCTTAGTTGTGAAATTTCAAGTCTTTTCATTTTGCGAAATTGCCTTGTACTCCTAGTTGTGAAATTTTATCTTCCTCTAAAATTTGGTGCAACTGTCACACGCACTCCTGTGACTACTTATTTTATTTTTATGAGAGATTAGTAGGATATGTTTTAGAATATGTTATTATTACAGCATTGAGAAATCCTCCAACCTTCTCTTTCTTAGGTACAATTCTTGTTACTGATTCTTCATTCATTATCTACCAAAAAAGGAAATACATGGGCTTGGTAACGTGGTAGATGATGATGAAGCAACTTAATACTGGTGTAATACTAAATCTGGTTGTGTAGAACAAGTGCAAGCCGATTGCAAAGTTTAGTGTCAACTATTGTTGGTCCAAATTCTCCAGGATTGATGTTCCATTTTCTCTCTTTGCAGGGACCTTTCCCAATGGGGGTCAATATCCGCTCCAGGCTTGGAAGAACCAGGACTTGTAATGAAGAGAACTACCAAGGGAGCCCATCAACCTCCCCAATGGAGCTGATTCATGTTATGGAATGGACTCTGCAAGCTCTGCCAAGGTGTCAGAGTGATCAAAAGCCCCACTTACCAGGTGGGGCAGTAACATTGAAAGGGATTAAACCTGTTACATGATCCCATCTCATTTTCTTTTACCATTTTGGTTGTCAAGGCCTGTGTGGTGCTTGTTTGTGACACCCTTTATTGTATTTATTGTAGAAATCATGTGTTTTAGTTATGAAAGGAATGTCATATCCCTTTCTTAATTTCCTTCCCTAATGCCCCTGTCACTTATTAGATACGTACCAAGATATATTGTTGCATTTCATTCAATTATGCTTGCATCTTGGTATTTTATTTATTGACAAAGACTTCCATCTTGCAACCACAAATTCATAAGGGCATGTTTATCCAGCTATTCTTCCTACAGAAAGTAAGAAAGGTACAGAAAAGTTTTGTTATAAAACTTTCTTTAACTTTAACTTTACTAAATTGTTTACTTGAAAGACACGACAAAAGTTAAGTCATTTTTGTGTTTATCCTAGTTCCCTCCAGGTTTCCG
Organism: Iris pallida; assembly: GCA_029216955.1. Lineage (NCBI taxonomy): Eukaryota > Viridiplantae > Streptophyta > Magnoliopsida > Asparagales > Iridaceae > Iris > Iris pallida. Next base: position 10,552,354 of record JANAVB010031419.1, read on the forward strand.
GTTCCATCTGACGTACCAAGAGCTCATCATCCATTATTTGAGAAACAAGATTACGGCTTACTCTGGCAACCTCTATCATTGCAGATATTGACCTCTACAAGTTCAACCCCTGGAACTTTCCAGGTTATAACTCAACTCTTTGGCTAATCCTTAACAATAATTTCAGTATACAACTGAACCTCTTTTCTATATTACTACATTTTTGACTTCTTAAAAATATAGGAATTACTGAAATGAAAATGGATGGGCCTTTTAGAATCAAAATAGCACTTGGAGTGTCAAGGGGGCTGGTAGATCTCCATCCATCTCAACTGTTGGGATATACGCATATCTTCTAAATGGTCTACTACTTCTCTACAGAGACATCATGCTAGCATGTTCATAATAAAAACTTGAGAGTAGTTAGTGTATCTATGATAGAGGAATATTTCTTTCTCTTACATTTGTGTTGGGAAGAGAATGGTTCTCGTTTGTGTTGATATTGAGCCTTAGATTTTGTAATGTTATATGTTGTATTCAACTATTGCAATATGAATTTGAATTGAGAAGAGAATGGTTCTCCTTTGTGTTGATATTGAGGCTTAGATCTTGTAATGTTATATGTTGTATTCAACTATTGTAATATGAATTTGAATTTACATTCATATTGATAAGAGTTCATCTTCGATTACATATTGCTTTAAAGCGTTTTGAATATAGGTTAATGGAAAATATATTGAATATTTTTTCAAAAAAAGATATTGGTAACGGTTATAACCGTTACAAAGTGAAAAAAAGAGTGACGTAATAGCACATTTTTGTAATGGTAATAATGATTACGAAGATAAAATTAGTCACGGTAATAACCGTGAGAAAATTCGTTGCAAAATTTATTATCGTAACGGTAATAACCATGACAAAAAGTGTTACAAAAATTAGTCACGGCCAATTCGTCACGGTTATTACTGTGACAAAAATTATTTGTCACGGTAATAACCGTTGGCAATCACCTATTTTGGTGTAGTTACAATCTCAATCACATCTAAGGTAGAAGTACGAAAGATAGATTAATAGATAGACATGATCTGAACTACAAACTGAAACATAAACAAGAGAGAGGTCCAAGTGTCTAAGATAACATCTTCACAACATCCAGAATAACACAAGGTCCCAAATAATACAACTCCAGAACACAAAAACAAGAAGAAGGAAAATAATAGACTAAACTATCTACTCTAAGAAGTGGTGTCATCCTCAGCAGCTGCCTAAACCACGGGGTCCAGGTTGCAAGTGTCGTCTATGCCTGTTTCGTAGTAGGTAGGACAGAAAGCCTCATCCTCATCCTCTGTAATATTTTCAACAGGTCCAGTCAGGACGGAAGCGAGCACAATACATCTCAATAGTTCATATCATGACAGGAATGTAAATCTAGCAATAGAATAAGATACATGAAATACTGTAAAGAAATGTACATGAAGTAAAAGAGACAGTTGTAACTGGAAATATCTACTATAAGTATAAAACTGTAAGTGACTAGTGAATCAGAGTACAAGATAGACATGTGAATGGCTGGGAATGATTCATGACTACACTACGAAATTGATTCATGATTACGCTACTTGAGATTATTCACATGACTATTTCTACTCCCCCATCCCTAATCAATACACAAGGATCCATTCAAGTTATGTTAAGATTCATGATTACACTACTAACTCATAATGAGTGATTCATGAATTTGATTCGTGAAGGCTATGTGATTCATGAGGGTGCATGAGTCACAAGCAGATTCATGATAGTAGAAGCATGAGAGTAAATGAGTAAGTAAAATACACAAGACATGAAGTACCCGATGCTCTTGAGAGGGATAACATCTCATAAAAAGATCCATATAGTACTAATTCGTGTTACCAACGTGACAGCATCAAGTAAAGTAGTCTAGAGTAGGATATAAGTCCTAACAAGTGTTTGGTATGCCAACAAGTGAAGGATATGTATATGAAGCAAATAGTGGAAGCACATTACGATGGACTTCGCCACAGGATTTCCTCAGAGTCCTAGTGGACAAGATACGGTATGGTTGATTGTTGATAGACATACCAAATTAGCCTATTTCTTACCTTTTAGAGTGGGGCAGTCCATAGAAGTTTTGGCGAATATGTATATGAAGCAAATAGTGAAGCTACACAGTGTACCAGCTAGCATTGTGTCGTACCGTGACTCAAGGTTCACCTCACACTTTTGGAGGAGTATACAAGAAAGTTTGGGTACGTTTTTAAAGTTTAGCACTACGTACCATCCGCAGACAGATGGCCAGTCAGAGCGTACTATCCAGACGCTAGAGGACATATTTAGAGAGTGTATGCTTGACTTTAGCGGATCTTAGGAAGTCTACCTCCATCTTGTGGAATTTTCTTACAACAATAACTATCAAGCGAGCATTCAGATGGCTCCATTTGAAGCATTGTATGGTAGGAAGTGTCGATCTCCTATTTGTTGGAGCCACATAGGAGAGCGACAGATATTGGGTCCCGAGTTGGTTTTGAGCACAGTGGAAAAAGTGAAGAAGATACAAGACCACTTGCGAGCAACGCAGGATCGACAGAAGCAGTGGGCAGATAATCGTCGTCGACCTTTGGAGTTCAAGGAAGGCGACCAAGTGTTCTTGAAGATATCCCCCACTAGAGGCACGATTCAATTCGAAGGACGTGCCAAGTTGATTCCAAGCTACATCGGCCCTTTCGACGTCTTAGAACGAGTGGGAGTGGTTGCCTATAGATTGGCATTGCCCCGTCGCTTGAGGGAGTACATGACGTATTTCACGTGTCGTAGCTGAGGCGATACGTGGCAAACAATAGTCATGTGCTTGACCACTTCGAGATCACTGTTGGACCGAGCTTGTCGTACCAAGAACAACCGGTAGGTATCCTTGATCGCCGAGTGAAGGTATTGCGGAATCAATCTATACAATTTGTTCATGTGGCATGGAAGCATCACTCACCAGGAGAGTCTACTTGGGAGCGTGAGGACGACATCCGAAATCGTTACCCGTATTTGTTCGAAGACTAAGGTACGTTTGCGTGCTAGATTCTTAATATTGCATTGCATTGCATCCCCCGATATTAGTTTTAATTTCGAGGACGAAATTTCTTTAAGTTGGGTAGGATGTAAACTCCCATATTTTATTCCTAATTATTTTAATACTTTTATTTAATTCTTGTTATATATATTTTTCTATTAAGTCAGGTATGTATGCTTGTACATTATGCTATCAAATGTAGTCTACATTATAATTTAGAATTTTAGATATTTTGTATATATTTTTAGAATTTTATAAAGCTACTTTATTTGTTTTATAAGATTGAATATAAATGTGTATATATATGTATATATATATGTAAAAGTTTTATAAAAAAAAGAGCATTGTAGCCGCGGCTACAGTACACCTAAGAACTTGACCCTTCTTTGATTTGAATAAAAATTCAAATCAACAACAAGCCTAAATAAATCTTTTTTATAAATCTTTCAAAGGATCTCCCTTATATCCCCTCCGATCAAATCTCAGATTTGATCACTGTAAACCAAGGATTCGAATAAATTCGAATCCGACTCTTACACGGATAACACGGCTATATATGGCTGTGTCGAGAACATAGAGAAAAACCCTAACTAAAACTTTATGAAGCCTTCCAGAGCCATCCTCGAGTCTCCCTCACCCTCTAGCGAACCACTCTGGCAGCCTGACCGCACCGTGACATGCCCCGCTCCCGTAGGAGCGATCGTCCTCGCTAAGGCGTGATGCCACACAAGCTTAGATTGTGCTCGTCCAAGACGGGTTCCATAACGGCCGATTATAGCGGCTGCGACGGGGTCATCGCACAGAAGTTCCAAGCAGAGATATTGAATAATAGCAGCAAAAATTTGAAGCAAAACACAAGTTATTCAAAACAAGCTCTTGATATTAAAACAAAGGTTACAATGGGGTACAAGTCGAAGATTACAATCACTCAGGCTCACTCTTCTCATATTACAAGTCACTCAGCTCTCTATCATCTCTCAATACATGTCTTAAGCTAGCGAAAGCTTCAGATAGGTGACGTCCATATATTATGTCCCGTATAAGTCCTGACTCTACGCGATCGCACGCCTCGAATCGCCAAGGAACTCCGTGCCTCGACGCATACAAGCGGGCTCCATGCCATGAGCTTCTACCTGTGCCTACACATGAAAATTATGTGGGTGTCAGTACGCAATTGTACTAGTGGTGTGAGCTCCTCATCCACCCATACAAAATTGACACGTTAATTTATTTTGTGCAACATAGTCCCTTCTTTTCAATTGTCTTTCTAGTCTTGCCTTAGGATCAGTTTTAGGACAGATGCCTTGGCCTATTTTGTGTCTCTAGACCATCACCGTGCTATCACACCGATAACTTTCTTATTCTTGCCTCTAGACCTTTCTTGTGCTTGTAACGTCAATGCACCGACTCAGACTTGTCTGTCGTGCCATACTTTTGGGACGCAATAACTCGATCGTGCCATAAAATTCGATTCGTACATTAATATATTTGAGACAATGCTTCCTTACTTCATCTTTTCCTATAATTGTGTTGTGATAATATGGCCGTGCCCCATATTTCGAGGTGGTGCCCTGTAACTCAATGTAACTTAACCAAACTTGCCCTACGGCCCTTCTCGACTTAACTCGAAACAACTCAAATCTTACTTATACAACTCATATGTCAACAACTTAAGACTCGATGCCACATCTCGTGTCTTAGTACGTCACCTTCGTTGTAGCCAAATCTTAGGCCTAAATTTTGTGTTCTAATTGCACACACATTCAACTAGACTCAATCCAAAGGCATCCACGTGGATTGCGGCCATGCTGACCCATCTATATGAGGTCACTGGCATTAACTATCCATCTTAGACATAGCCTGGTAAACGGGGCCCTTGCAACACCAGTAGCGAACTCTGTTGCAAGTCCTCGAACTACCGGTTGCCTCTACTTAGCTTGGCTATAATTTGTTTCTTCCTAGGCCGAGTCGATCCCCTGGCCCCGAGTTGCCGCTCAAAGAAACCATCACCCATGTCGACAAGTTGTCCATGACCGTGTAGTTACTAAGGTATATTTTAGGGTATCATTGGGGCTTGTTATTAAATTGATTCATTTACTTCTTCTATTTTTCATACTTCTTTTGCAGAGCCCAAACCAAGGTTGCCTCGGCGACTGACCTATAGTCCCGACACATTTCTTCTCGGTGACTAACCATCACTCGAACTTAACATTGTGACTAAACATCGCTTTGACCTAACATTCTTTGAACTCAGAGAACGGCTACGGCATAGCCTTCCTACTTAACTTGGACATAATGTGTTCTTTAAGTGCCAATAGGCCGTGGCTAACTTCCTACTGAACCAACCGTGGCTCGTGCCTTAAACCAACTCGTGTTCTACGCGACGCTATCGCCCAAGTCATACTTTATATGACGGGCCTTGAGATCGTGGAACTATTTAACTTGACAACCGCAGAAAGGGCGAGATAGTGCTTGCTACGACTTCGATAGCCCAGCATTACTTTGCCTAACTTAATCGAGCCTACAACTTAACCTGAGGGACGAGCAAAGGCTATGCCAAGCCTTGCATCATGGAAGCGTGCATGCTTTATCGAGCATTTACGCGGGCGACGCCTATGACTTAGGCTAACTCATAGCTTTGTGTCGAAGACCAAATTTCCTTCTCCCAAGCCACGGGATGAAGGACCGAGTGTCATTTTCAACGCACGCCGTGCACCAACTCTAAGCTGACCGTTGGACCTTTCCATGTTCTAACTCAATTCGACCCAACTTGGGATTATTCCTTTAGCTATGTGGATTGATTTCTTTTATTATCAAGCCTACTTCTGCATTTGAAATTTTTTGTTTTATTAGTACGAAGGCCAAGCTGAGGCAAGTTTACCGAAGCCACCCCACCTGAGCGAGGAGTCGCCTCGATCGAGCTGGCCTTCGAGTCACCGTTGCAAGGCTAAGTCCTAACGCCGTAGGCATTTTGATTCCTCCGATTGACTGAGCAGGACGGGGCACTACATCATACACCACTCAGAAAAAGTTTCGTCCTCGAAAGTAACTGAGTACACTTATCGACTTATAACTTGATTCAACATCCTACGTTTCTCGTACACATTTCTCCTATGTGTTTCCTCAATCTGAGCCACGTTCATACTACCATCAATCTTTTCTCTGAAACACTATTTCAAAATCCTCGACACTTTTCCATTTCCCTAGTCTCACTTGATTCAACGTATCACTTAGTTGGATCGTGCATATATTCCAAGCGTCTCCAAAATACATGCATTTCAGCCAAGCCTCGTGATAGCGAGTTCCGCCATTACCACTCGAGTCGGATCGAACAAATATTCAAGCATCCCTTATATACATGCATGTCAGCCAAGGCTCACGAGTGGTATTTTCATATTCCTGAATCATTCCATTCATCAATACCAATATCCCAACCAATCAATCCTCAAGATCACTCGCACCGATGCTAACTCTCGTAATATGGACATCTTGCATAACCGCTAGGCCATTTTTTCTAGGCTAAAGTCAATCTGTCAGTATTGGAATCATAGTTCCCAAACAATAATATCAACACTGGCCCCATCCTAAGGTCAAACCAAAGTTGATAATACAGGGTTTTCTACCCAAGCTCGTATCACTCTAATTTGTAAACATCGAGCATAGATTCCTACTCACATCCAGACATTCGTCGCATGGGGTCTGAGTCATTCAGCAAAGTCATCATATCGTTAGTTCACTCAACCAAATCTTTGACACATCAATATCGCTCGACCAACAGGCTATTTCGCATAGTCTATCTCTTCGAACACGTTCGACATAATCCACATATCAATCCTTCTCAAGTCAAGCACGCTACGATATGATTTATCGCTAAACCATAATTCATATTTCATACTCCCTAAGTCATTTATCCCAATTCACGTAATCGATCACAAGGTCGTCTGACTTAACAATATACCACGCCCCGATCTCACGCGAATCTGATTATCTACGGTGGGCATGAGATCACCATGCAACGCTCCCACGGGATAATCATCCTCATCGGGACGTAACTCTTATTTTGTGTCTAGACTAATTCATTCTCGATGCGTAGATTGTACCTACTCAATCCTCAAGTTTCATTCAATAGCCAATCTTAAGTCCGACTAATCCTCAAATCCACCTTCGCATCAAACTGCAAGTCGAGACAATCCAAATTGCAACGTCCTAATTTCTCGAGTTCGATCATTCCTGCAACATGAATCACCATGTCAGCACTCACACAAAATGATCGCCCTAAATCTGACATGACGTATGTACGAGGCTAGAGTTGCGCTCACGCAAGACAAGATCATCAACATTGTGGTTATCAATACAACCATCAAGACAATTCTGTTTTTATCCCAACATCCATTTCAATCAAAATCCTAAGTATAGCATCCATCAGAACGATAACACTTGTACGGTCATCATTCACCGAGTCAGAGTACCCCCGAATTATCGCATATCGATCTTTGATACGCTCAATGCCATCGATGACATGTGTAACCAGACGATCTTTATTTGCAATAAATTTTGAGTCGTACGACTGATGCTATCGTCCAGCTGGATAATCTCCTCGACATTCAAAATCAATTTCTCTCATTATTCCTCGAATCATTTACATCATCAACTTGTTCAAACCCAAAATTATGTATTTTTATCCGTCTATCTTAAGTCATCGACCAACGTATTCCCTCAATTCGCATCATTCCTTTGCTAACTCAAATCATCGAGCAACATTCAATCCAATCCTTAGAGTCATTTGCGTAACTTCAAAATTTAACTTTTTCATGCACGCTATTTTTCCATCGTGCTAACTTTTTCTATACGATCCACCTATCGATTTCTTTTATCAAGTCATCCGTTCGCTACACCTTAACTTTTCTTCGATTTGATTTGCCTACTCTATCATTTTCGCATTTCATACTTGCGCAATCTCAATCCCGTGCTCGTCATTTCTAACTTTTGTTCGAATCAACTTATCAAATCTCAAGACTACAACGACTTAATCAATAATAGTCAATCTAAGGCTTTGCGTATGTGTGACGCTCACTGATAGACTCATTGGAACCTCGCATCCTCAATCGATTGACATCCCTGAAGCTATCGCATACACCACTCAGGGATGAAGTCATTCGACAAATCCTCAAACTATCATTCGAATCAAAATCAACTTCTTTAAATTTTTCGTTCGAACTATTCCTCGAATTCCAAGCACGTTCCTCTACATCGCACCGACGTTATCGTCGCTCGATAGCACCCCTATCGATAGTCATCTCACTTTACTCAATCGAGTTCAACTCATTCTTGCTCGACACATTTTCAATCTTACATACGACTTTTCTAAGGTCGACACAACTTTTGGTGTATACGCCCAGCCCGACTTAGCCAATCGTGCTTACGCGAACCATCTTTTCCTTTCTTGTCAAAAATAGTTCTCCTACGTTTTGTAAATTACATAGACTTATTGTATGGACATCCCGTAGGACATTTGAGAGAGAGCGCACCAACGATATCAACTTGCGGAAGCAACAGAGTTAAAGAATTTAATCGATAGTGCAAGGACGTAAAGCCGTGCTCTGATACCATTATGTCACGTCCCACTCCCGTAGGAGTGATCATCCTCGCTAAGATATGATATCGCACGAGCCTAGATTGCGCTCGTACAAGGCGGGTTCCATAATGGCCGATTACAGCGGCTGCGACGGGATCGTCGCACAGAAGTCACAAGCAGAGACATTGAATAATAGCAGCAAATATTTGAAGCAAAACACAAGTTATTCAAAAGAAGCTCTTTATTTTTATTAAAACAAAGGTTACAATGGGGCGCAAGGCCAAGATTACAATCACTCAAGCTCACTATTCTCATATTACAAATCACTCAGCTCCCTCTCTCATCTCTCAATACATGTCTTGAGCTAGCGGATGCTTCAGATAGGCGACGTCCATACATTATGTCCCGTATAAGTCCTGACTCCACGTGATCGTATGCCTCGAATCGCCAAGGAACTTCGTGCCTCGATGCATCCAAGTGAGCTCCGCGCCACGAGCTTCTACCTGTGCCTGCACATAAAAACTGTGTGGATGTCATTACTCAACTGTACTAGTGGTGTGAGCTCCTCGCCCACGCATGCAAAATCGACATGTTAATTCACTTTGTGCAATATAGTCCCTTTTTTAATTGTCTTTCTAGTCTTGCCTTAGGATCAGTTTTGGGACAGACGCCTTGGCCTATTTTGTGTCTCTAGACCATCACCGTGCTATCACACCGATAACTTCCTTATCCTTGCCTCTAGACCATTCTCATGCTTGCAACGTCAACGTACCGACTCATACTTGTCTTTCGTGCCATACTTTTGGGACTCAACAACTCGGTCGTGCCATGAAACTCAATTCGTGCTTCAATATATTTGAGACAATGCTTCCTTACTTAGTCTTTGCCAATAATTGTGTTGTGACAACGCAGCCGTGCCTCATATTTCGAGGTCCTGCCCTGCAACTCAACGTAACTTAACCAAACTTGCCCTACAGCCCTTCTCAACTTAACTCGAAACAACTCAAATCTTACTTATGCAACTCATATGTCAACAACTTAAGACTCGACGCCACATCTCATGTCTTGGCACGTCGCCTTCGTTGTAGCCGAATCTTAGGCCCAAACTTTGTGTTCTAATTGCAAACACATTCAACTAGACTCAATCCAAAGGCACCCACGCGGATTGCCGCCATACCGACTCATCTATATGAGGTCACTGGCATTAACTAGCCATCTTGGACATAGCCTGGTAAATGGGGCCCTTGCAACACCATTAGCGAACTCTGTTACATGTCCCCGAACTACCGGTTGCCTCTACTCAGCTCGGCTATAATTTGTTTCTTCCTAACCGAGTCAGTCCCGTAGCCCTGGGTTACCGCTCGAAGAAACCATCGCCCTTGTCGACAAGTTGTCCATGACCGTATTGTTACTAAGGTATATTTTAGGGTATCATTAGGGCTTGTTATTAAATCGATCCATTTATTTCTTCTATTTTTCATACTTCTTTTGCAGAGCCCAAACCAGGGTTGCTTTGGCGACTGACCTACAGTCCCAACACATTTTTTCTCGACGACTAACCATCACTCGAACTTAACATTGCGACTAACCATCACTTAGACCTAACATTCTTTGAACTCAGGAAACGGCTACTGCATAGCCTTCCTACTTAACTTGGACATGACGTTTTCTTTAAGTGCCAATAGACTGTGGCTAACTTCCCACTGAACCAACCATGGCTCGTGCCTTGAACCAAATCGTGTTCTACGCGACGCTATCGCCCAAGTCATACTTTATATGACGGGCCTTGAGATCGTGGGACTATTTAACTTGACAACCGCAGAAAGGGCGGGACAGTGCTTGCTATGACTTCGATAGCCCAGCATTACTTTGCCTAACTTAATCGAGCCTACAACTTAACCCGAGGGACGAGCAAAGGCTATGCCAAGCCTTGCATCGTGGAAGCGTGCATGTTTTATCGCGCATTTACGCGGGCGACGCCTATGACTTAGGCTAACTCATAGTTTTATGTCGAAGACCAACTTTCCTTCTCCCAAGCTATGGGATGAAGGACAGAGTGTCATTTTCAACGCACGTCGTGCACCAACTCTAAGCCGACCGTTGGACCTTTCAATGTTCTAACTCAATTCGACCCAGCTTGGGATTATTCCCTTAGCTATCTAGATTCGTTTCTTTTATTATCAAGCCTACTTGTGTATTTGAAAACTTTTGTTTTATTAGTGCAAAGGTCAAGCTGAGGCAAGTTTACCGATGCCACCCCACCTGAACGAGGAGTCGCCTCAACCGAGCTGGCCTTCGAATCACCGTTGCAAGGCTAAGTTCGAACGCTATCGGCGTTCCGATTTCTTTGATTGACTGAGCGGGACGGGGCACTACACGCTGCACCGTCGCGGGATCGTCGCCAGCCACACCAGGCCGACCGCACAACAGTGCCAATCCACTATTGTTGACTGCAAGGTACCCATATTCTAACGACGATTTCTTCAGTAATACTGAATTGTTTTTCGATTCGTTAAATCCTATTGAGAGACCATATAACCAACTTTAATCTTTGTATCTAGTATCGAATCAAATCAAGTTAGAATCGATAGAAAACTACCCGAGAAATCGAGAAAAAAATATGTTAATTGAACTATGATTGGCAGTCCCAACCCACAACTTGGAAGACAGATATCGACCAAACCAGTACATAATTTCAAAAACCAACTTAACATAGTTAAAGTCAACATAATCCAAAGTAAAACCCACCTAGTAGGATTAGTTTTCATGGAGTATGCAAGAATTCACTTGATGTTAAAAATCGAAGAAAAATTGGTTTCAATAACTAAAAACTTTAAAAATTTCCCGATACGGCGTGTGTCCCGACAAACCAGGCGATGTGCTTGCGCACTATATTCATCGAAAGGTACGTATGGATGTTGTCGACATATAGGAACTGACGGGACTCGATTTCGTTGCGTGTGCGCGACAAAATCAGTGCGTATCCATCTAGATACCTCCATATCGACCTTTTGCAAACTTGGCTATAATTTCGTATACGTTTGTCGTATCGAGAAGAAACTTTTGCCAGCAGGACCGTATCATTTTTTTGGTCCTGTATGCCAAGTTTGGTCCGATTTTGAGAAGGTCGATTAGAATGCTTATTTGGTTGGCCCACGACCCGCTCCAACGGGCAAAATTGTACACGGCTCATCAAAATCCAAAATTGGACATACCGTTGAGTTTGTCTCCTCAAATCGGACCCATAGACATGTTGTTTGACAACTTTAGAGACTATAGACATTGGCACGTGTTTCGGTACAAAATGTGTCCAACGACGGATATTATTTTGACCCGAAATTACGACTTTACCCCTATTCCAGAATTGGACTTTTGGACAACCGTTTCCTAGATATATCCTCTATACTGGGAATGTTCTTGATGTTTGTTTCAGCATCCGAAGCCGTTCGTGGATTGTGAGATTTCTTGCGCACGTGATTAATTGCTTGGAGTTGCTATTCCACTCTGCCAGGCAAGATACCTTGCCACCTTCTCTGTGATTTACATATTCTTATTTTCAGCATTTCTTATTGTTGTTATCATTATTAAAATGTATGTCCAAGTCACACTTCGGTGCAAACGACTTTATCGATCATTTTTTTGTTTTTGTTTATTTCTCTTGTATTGACTTAGCCTAGTGACCGCCCATTCTTGATAAGGTATTGGTATACCTCATACGGCCTTGATACTTGCTTTACCATATGTTGTGTGTCACATGTAGGATACGTACCCGCATAGTCGGCTGGCCACCAATACATATGGAGCGTTCGATGGATAGGAGTAACTACCAATAGAATTGCATGTTAGAAGACTTGGCGGTTACTAGAGGTTTATATCAGTCATGGAGATGATGATACTAGGCATTGGGTGGGGAGAACAATACTTGATGTATGGGCTTCTTTGTACTTCCCTGATTATCTGTGCGCTCCTCCGGAGATGCAGGCCCCAGGTGCCCTCTGACGTTTCCCAGAGCGTTATGGACGTACCCCTTGCAGATGATGCCCTTTGACGATCTTTGGATGTTATGGACGTAGGCCCCTAGTGCCCTATACGAGGACTATGTCGATCCTATTTACAGCCAGGGCTCATGTGTCGAAGGATTGTTTCTCAACTGCATATTCACAGTAGAATGGTCAGGAACCCTATTGCATGCATCCCCTTTCTTTTATATTATATATCACAGTTTATATGGCATGGTGTTTTCTTGTATCTTGTTACGTCCCACTGAGGACCTGGTTATCTCTCCAGGGTTAGACAAGTTCCCGCAGGAGTACGGAGCGGCACTGGATCTATCCTATATTGATGACGACGCATCTCCTGCTGATTTCTTGTCTATTCATTTATTGAAACATTAGTGGATATTTTTACATCTCTTTTCTTTCTATTTTGTATAGGTTGGACTTCGATCTTGTGAGACTATTTTTCATAGCTGTTTGGAGTGGATATGTCCATCCGGCTATCTTTTGATACACTCATTTATTATCTGGACTCTATTATCGTCTGTGTTGAGCTGTGGTGAGATTAAATTATATTATTCTGGCCTGTAAATATTTTATATACAGCTTATGTACGTATACGAGGATTCCATATATTGGAGTTTCCTTCGTATATGTGCAGCTGGCATATTCACGTACTTAGTCTTATGTATTTTGGGACTAGGGCGTTATAATTAGCACGAAGAAGCTACTGAAGGCATCCCAGTTGCCAGCTCGAGATTAGATGACAGTGGTGGACCTACTATTAAAAGATAATGCTCACTACTGGTAGAAGGCAGAAGAAAGACAATTAGGTACTAGGATCACCGGGAAGCAGTTCTACGGTCTATTCTATGAGAGATTCTTCCCCATTCATTTTCGAGGCAGTCTTTACGACCAGTTCCTTCATCTGAAGAAAGAAAGCATGTCAGTTGATGAGTACGACTCAGAGTTCAATCACCTAAGTAGATTTGGTACGGGATTGATCCCGACAGAGTTAGAGAAAGCGAAGAGATTCCATCAGGGTCTTGCACCAGAGCTCAAGTCTTATACGACTACACAGTCTCGGGTCTCCCATTCAGCTGTCTTGGAAGAAGCTCGTGCTCAGGAGATTCATCGCAAGGAGCAGCAGCAGACATCGAGATGCCATACACCAGCAGTCGCACCGGCTAGAGCTACTCAGGATGGACCTATCAGGAGGCCCACAGGACAATTCCAGCAGAGGCCCATACCTTATCCAAAGCCCACCTGCAACTATTGCGGAAAGCAGGGATACCTCTTGAACGACTGTCGAACTCGACTTGGAGCATGCTTGAGATGCACGTCAGGACATCACAAGGTGAAGGATTGTCCGGAGCAGCAGTCCTTAGTTTATGTCTAGCAGAACCCGAGATCGACAGCCCGAGCACTTCCAGCACCTCGGCTAGCAGCAGGAGCACCTCGCCCACCATTACCACCCCAGTCCGTATAGTTCGAGAAGGCCAGAGCTCATGGCCCAGGACAGAATTATGGGCAGGCATTCTCACTTGTTGTTGAGGATATAGAGATAGAGGCAGAGGTCATAGCAGGTATGGTTTTAGTTGCTTCATTTCCTGCCTTTACTTTGTTTGACACATGAGCCACTCATTCATTCATAGCTACTAGTTTTGCCACTAGACATAGCATTCCCATCACATCCTTATCTAAGAATATTAGAATCCTCACTGGAGGAGGAGTTGTACCTGTTAGTGGTTTTTGTAGACTTTATCCTGTAGTGATATGTGGTAGAGAGATGAAAGCACGACTTCTTGTATTCCCTATGCCGACATTCGATGTGGTTCTCAGAATGGACTGATTGAGCCAGTATTTTGCCCTTATAGACTGCCATAGGGGCAGTATCGTCTTTAGACCACCAAATACGATGGAGTTCGAGTTCACTAAGGAAGAAGGAGAGAGTTGTGATGCACCCACATTAGGGACTCACATGATGATGTAAGACACCCCTCAGCACCCTGTCATCTCTGAGTTCGAAGATGTATTCCCCGAGGATTTGCCAGGACTGCCACCCGACCGAGACATCGAGTTTTCTATTGATCTTATTCCGGGAGCCGAGCCTCTTTCATCTCGAGTTTATCGACTAGCGCCCAAGGAGTTGGAAGAGATGAAGACGCAGATAGATAACTTATTGGAGAAAGGCTTTATTCGTGCTGGTACGTCATTATGGGTAGCACCCATTCTTTTGTTACCTAAGAAAGATGGAACAGTGCGCATGTGTATCGACTATAGAGCTTTGAATGCAGTTACGGTGAAGAACAAGTACCCTTTGTCGTGTATAGACGATCTATTCGATCAACTGAGTGGAGCAAAAGTATTCTAGAAGATCAACTTACGATCGGGCTACTACCAACTGAAGGTTCGGAAGGAAGATATTCCGAAGACGGCATTTCGATCGAGGTATGGACACTATGAGTTCTTGGTCATGCCTTTCGGTTTGACCAATGCTTCCATGGTTTTCATGAACTTAATGAACAAGATCTTTCACCAGTACTTGGACAAATTTGTAGCCGTCTTCATAGATGATATCTTGATTTATTCGAAAATCCAAGAGGAGCATAAGCAGCATCTACGGATTATTTTAGGGACCTTGAGGAATGAGCGACTTTTTGTGAAGCTTAGCAAGTGTGATTTTTTTCTTAAGGAGGTATCATTTCTTGGACATATTGTTACTGGAGACGACGTTTCGGTAGATCCTGAGAAGATCACAGCAATCAAGACGTGGTTCGCTCCCACATCAGCTTCCGAGGTGAGAAGTTTTCTTGGACTTACGGGTTATTATCGAAGGTTTACAGAAGATTTCTCTCGAATAGCGGGGCCTGGATCAGGAGTTTGTATGGATAGATGAGTGTCAAGCCGCTTTTGAGGAGTTAAAGAAGCATTTGACCACGACACCTATCTTGACACTACAATCGGGCCCGAGAGGATTCATGATCTATAGCGATGCATCCGGAAAGGGATTAGGATGCGTATTAATGCAGCATGGTCATGTAGTAGCATATGCATCAAGACAGTTGAGGGTGTACGAGAAGAATTATCCAACCCACGATCTAGAGCTCGTACTGGTTATCTTTACCTTGAAGTTATGGAGACACTACTTGTACGGCAAGAAGGTAGATATCTACACTGATCATAAGATCCTCAAGTACATGTTCACACAGAAAGAGTTGAATATGCGACAACGACGTTGGTTGGAGTTGATGAAAGATTATGAGATTGAGCTACATTATCATCCGGGCAAGGCTAATGTTGTGGCAGACGCATTAAGCCGTAAGCCCATGGCTTATTTCTTGACCACACAGAGAGAGTTGATTGGAGATTTGCAGAAGCTTGGTATTGAGGTAGTATTGCCTGGAGCGGATAGCGTATTAGCCAATCTCCAAGTGCAATCGTCGCTAGTAGAGACGATCAAGGCGGCATTGCCCACGGATGCTAAATTTTGGCGGCTTAGAGAGAGGCCTGAAGCAGGAGAGTAGATGGGATTGAAGATTCATTCCGTTGGGATATTGTGATGTGGTGATCGTATTTATGTTCCTAATGGAGAGCTACGGCGGAAGTTGATGGCGGAAGCACACAGTTCGACTTACTCTATGTTTTACTTAACAAAATGCCTAAAAATTGGCTTTTAAAATAAAACGAGAAAAAGTACAAGAAGTACAAATTGTTCTGGGAAGTATTGCTATGGAAGTCTGATCTGAAGGCGATCACTTTGTTCCTTGGACCATACGATGATGATGAAGAGTACTGCTAGAAGATGAACAGCCGGAAGAACTAAGTCACCAGAAAGGTATCGACGCACTTGGGAACAGAGGGCGGGGTCGAATGCTTTCCTGCTTTGCTTCACTCTGTTCTGGAAGAAAAGTTGAAAAAGAATGCTCTGGAAAATCAAAGTCTCTGGGCTCCGATCTCTGTATATTCTCTTCTGTCTCTATGTTGATCTCTTGATGCCATCTATGTAAAAAATAAGTCTATTTATAGACTCAAACCTTTGTGCGTAAAAAGCAGCATAGTCCAGTCTTTACGCTAGCAACTGTCATCCACGATGGAAGTCACCCTCTGTGCATGTTGACACGTGTTCCATTATTTAAACAAAAATAGGGAGCACGTACACACGTTACTCAAAAGTGTGGCATGATAGCCACGTAGACAAACCACGTTTTAAAGTAGTCAGGAAGGATCGGGCGTAAATATGACCCAAAATATGCCCTAAGCGTAAAGTGGCAAATTGGCGTAAAAACAACCCAAAATAAACTTCCCAGCGTAAAGTGGCTAAAATAGCCTTGAGCGTAAAACTTAGCCCAAATAGACTTTACGCTCACAATAGCTTTGAGCGTAAAAGCTCGAATAACTATAGTGCGTAAAAAAGAAGTAATTTTATTGAGCGTAAAATAGCCTTCTCTGCATACCACACGACAAGTATCGGGTTTGGTGAAAATCTGATCTTCTCAATTTCTATGTTTGCATGTTGTCAGCAAAATCATGCTGTCAAATCAAATCTTCTGCATTAAATGCGGCCTGACAGTTTGTCTCCAGGCGTAAAATTTAATGAACTGCCTTGGCGTAAAGTAGCTCGCGTAATGTCCAATGCAAATAGCCCGGGCGTAAAATAGCTCACATAGAGAGTTGCTTGCGTAAAGTCCTCAATTCCTTTGACTTAGTCCACAAAGCACTTTTTACGCTCCTACAAAATCCTCTTCAAAGTTTTCAAATATTTTTCAAAATTTGAAATACTTTGAACAGAAGCGTAAAATTCGGGATTTGACCAGTCAGCATAAAGTTCGGGATATTCAACGGTCATCTGCGTAAAAGTTGGGATATCCAACAGTCGGCGTAAAAATAGGAAATTTGAACCGATTCAAAAATTCCCTATAAATAGGGTTCTTCGGGGAGAGAGAAAACTTTACTTTGTCTTTCGAAATCTTAATCTTTCTCCACTTTCCTTCTCTCCTCTACCCTTACTTTGATTCGATGGCCTCCAAGAAGTCGTCCGCCGCCGGCAGCAAAGGCAAGAAACCCGCCGTTGACTCCTCATCGGTCGACCGTACGCAAAATCCTGTTCGGTCATCAGCAGCGTTTCAGCAAAGCAACCCCGTCGTGGCTCCGGCAATGAGGGGTACAGTGTTGAACTTCGGTCATAAGTTCGTCGGAGAAGAAGAACCAACGAAAACCGAAAGTCTACGCCCACGTTGTTCGTGCTAACGTAAAAAGACTAAAATACGCCCACGTTTATCGTGTTAGCGTAAAACTTGAAATACGTCCACATTTATATGTGTCAGCGTAAAATTTGAAATACGCCCACATCTACATGTGTCAGCATAAAACATGAAATACGCCCACATTTACACGTGTCAGCGTAAAATTTGAAATACGCCAACATCTACATGTGTCAGCGTAAAACTTGAAATACGCCCATATTTATATATGTCAGCGTAAAACTCATATTACGCTCACATCTATATGTAGAAGCGTAAAATTGAAAATACGCTAACATCTGTTCGTACTAGCGTAAAATTTTGAAATAGTCTTTTTGCGTAAAAAAACTTTAAATTAGATTTTCACTAACTTGATTTTTTTTTCTTTTTTCTTTTGACAGTAGACTTGCAAATTTCCCCTCTCGCAGAAATATTTGGCTCGCCGGCTAGTATGGTGGGCTCAAACTATCTGGAGAACTTATCACATGTACAGCTTCCTCAATCCAACCCTGAATACCCTGAAGAAAGAGCTCAACTGATAGCTGCTCAAGCGGACAGGATGCTGTTGTCCACGATGAATGGAGAAGTGTTGGTATCACTAGAAGACCAACAATTCTTGAAGCCAGCTTTTCTATTTGGGGATGCGATAGACTTCAAATCGCAAACTCACCCCAAGAAAGAAGCCTGGGTGTTTAAGTCTGGAGAAAGGGTGATGTATCTTCCTGACATGGACAGGGATTACCCTCTATCTGCTTTTGTCCATGCTACTCACCCTCGTCAGATGCTATGGAATTTGACTCCCAGTAGCTATGGCAGGCCGGGCAAAATTATTTTCAAAAGAGAGAGAGCTAGTGATATGGGCTACCACATTAGTACTCCCAGTGGTGGTGTTGTCCCATTTTATGGTCTATTGCCCGAGTTTACACCAAGTGAAGACTCATCACTGATCAAGCCAGTACAAGTACCCATGTTTATAAATAAGTTCATGAAAGCTGCTGTGTTATATCCTCAGACCAACCCTAGGTTGACAGGGTGGCTGACTCCTTATAGTAATAACTGGATTCAAATCAGTGCTTGGATCATGAAGCACTTTAAAACAGACCTGGAAGCTATCGGCCTATATGAAGCAGTCGCCTCTACAAGTTACGGCATACCATCGAACAGCAACTTGTTCTTGGCTTTATTGGAATTGTATATGAGTTCAACAGGAACTTTTGCAACTCCATACGGTGAAATGGGTCTTGCTCTACATGAGATGCAATTTATATCAAAGCTGCCAATGGGCGAAGCCCCTTATGAAGAATATGTTCCCTCCAATCGGGAACAAGCAGAAATAAGAGAGAAGAACCCTGAATTGGTGCACGTCTATGAAGAACTCATGTGCCATTATCTGATTTGTACCAGTTTGTATGAAACTGGGTCACATTTGGCATATGTAACTAAATGGACTACCTATTTATTTTACCATTAAAATAGGGTATCCAAGACTGAGAAGGGTAGGTTTCGAGAAAACAAGACTCAAACCATCAACCCTTGCTCTATAATTCCAGCAGATGTGATCCAGGAACTGATGGTCTCACAGAAAGCTCGAGACCAATATCTATCCATCAAGACTGGAGATATCCCTACGGGGACTGAGACTTTAAGCTACCTGAGGCATGGTAGTCAGAAGATGTCAAGCAAGGCTTTGCTGGCAGGCTTCCTATCCCTATGGCTACGAAGATGGGTCGTGTCGGGGATCAGTACCATAGACAGGATCCACCGAAACATATTGTGGCCAGCACTATGTTTGGTGTTCAAAGCCAAAATCAATCTACTGTCGGCCATGGTATGCCGAATAAATATAGGTCTACGGACTTTGCTCCTCACCGAGACAATTTTCCAAGGGTGGAGCTACCGTATACCTATCTGATGGGTTGGTTATTACACCACAACTGCAATTTACTGCCACCAGGCCCTAAAGATGAAGCGGCGATCTTTTTCTAAAAATTCAGCAAGGCCACATGGACTGCCACGACAGTGGCAGACACCCGAGCAGCGTTGAATTACTCTCATGGCTAGAATTTCTTCTGCACAAGGCTGCCAGTTCTAGCCGACTGCCTTTGCGTGCAATTCAAAGACAGAGGAGAGAGGACAACTTCATTCCCAAAACCTATCTTCCAATGGCTAACGTACATCAGACCATCCCATCTGATGTACAGGAACGAAGATAACTGTGCGTTTGAGCCTTATCTACCGAGTAGGTTCGCCCGCCAGTTTGGATATTACCAGCTTCACGTTGGCAATCCTTCTACCAACTTTTATCACTATGGAAAGTTGATTGACGGCGCGAGAGCATGGAGATACTTCAGCACCGCATGGACTGGTGCTAAATTCAACATATCTACTGCCACCAGTACAACCGAGCTGCGTATACTTCACTTGTATGCTCGTTTTTACTCTTCCATCCGTTCTTTCGCAGATGGTTATAGTATGCAAGGAAGTCTTCGATGGCCCAAAGAGGGGAATATCGAGGAGCCAATCAGAATAACTCCTGATATACCCGACAACACCACTGTTACAGATAAATTTTTGGCAGTAATCCCTACAGGAGCTGGAGAAATAGCAGCGGGACCAATAGTTATTGGGAAAACTCGCAAACGGAAGCAGAGTACCGCTACTACTCTTCCAGTGAAGTCACCAGAAAAGAAGAAGAAGGCTATTACTAAAAGACCTTCCAAATCAAGAGCCACTACCCCTGAGAATGACACTCAGGTGGATGAGCCGCAGCATATTGCGTCTTTTCAGTTTATCCTGGAGAAGAATCTTCAGCATCTTAACCAGCCACACCGACGGTAGTTTTATCCCCGGGACGTCTTAGCTCATCGCTTCATTTAACTTTGCCCCAAAACGCGCAAGTTGTTGAAGACGTTGCCTCAGTACAAACTGTTGACCCGGTGTTTATTCCATCCGATGAGCCAGCTGTCACTTTGATGATGAGGACTGGACCGGAGATTATGATGAGTACTTGACACGTCCTATACATACTCCAGGTAAATATAATTTATACAAAATTTATATAAAACAATGACTTTTTGTATATTAACTTATGTTGTTCAATTTTTTTGCAGGTGTCAACATTACTCCAAAGCTTGTGGTTCCTCCTCCTCTTCAAGAAAATATTTATGAGGAGAACACGGAGTCTGAAGAAGAGAGTTCTTCTTCAGATGGAGTAGAAGAAATACTACCAGAAGAGGAACTACAACAAGAACCTGAAACAGAGGTTCAACCAGGATTGTCTTCTCATATTGACAACAGAGAAGAAGACCAAACTGCAGATCAAAAAACGGCTGCTGAAGAAGGAACTGATCTCAATGAAGAGATTGAAGTATTTCCAGAGTCTGAACAGCCAGAAGCCCAAGAAGGTGATGAAGGCGTAATCAAATCATCAACTGAAACTGGAGATATCGTGATAGCACCCTCTGCTATTACTACTAATCCAGTAGAAGTTCATGAGGAGACGATGCCTGAACCCAAATCAGCTACAACTACTATCTTTCCATCCACCACTATTACCGCCATCGGAACTCCAAAAACGGCTGGCGTAAGAAGTACTGAAGACGTGATCTCTGAAGCTCCTAGGGATCAATTGGATGTGGTAGTGACGACAACATCATTTTTATCTCAGTCTGCTACAGGAGCAACCACATCTACTAGTACTGAAGACTTAATCCCTGAAGTTTCCAGGGATCAGTTGGCTATAGTAGTGACGACAACATCATATTTATCTTAATCTGCTACTGGAGCCACCACATCTACCCCTAGTATTCGAAAAAGAGACTTGGTAGAGATTGCTTCAATTCCGAGCTCAAAAGCAGAAATAAATATCTTAGTTGAGATTTATACGGAAACTTTTTATAAGACATTGGCAGCTTTGATTGACATAGTCTTGAATAGGGGCCTCCGTTATGAAAGCTTGAAAGGCGCGATTGTTTCCACTATCAGGAACGTCGCCATGTTTAATGATATTGAGAGAGCAACTGCATTGGAAAAGGTGGTAGAAGAACTTGAGCAACCTATTAAAGAATATCTGAGGTTGACAAGTGAAACTACTGAAAGTCTTATTCAAGATGAGTATGATGCTTTATCAGCTGAATACACTGCTCGAGAGACTACTTTCAACGACTCTCTCAGAGAGCACAGCAGCAAAGTCACCAAAGAGAAAGCTTTCTTGGTTGACGCGAAGCCTAAGTTGGAGAGTTATAGAGAAGCCTATGACACTTCGAATACAAAAATTCAGGAACAAAATGATAAAATTCGTGAAGTGGAGGCCGAACTAGCTCGTCTGAAAGCTGAGAAGGAGCAATTAATAGCATCTCGTGACAAACATTTGACACAGAGCTCAATTCTGGAGGAACAAGTTTTTGGAGCTGAATCTATTATCAAGTTCCTTGATGATGCCAGGGATAATCTGATAGCTACTTTCGCTAAGTTTTCTCCCATTTGCACTCCAGAGGCCCGAAGAAAGGTAGCTATTGAAAATGTAATGGGCTTTCGTGAGAAGCGTTTGGCAAAGCTCCAAAAATTGTTAAAAGATATATCTACTCCACCTTAGGCAAATAAGGAGATTTTGTAATCTTTTATCTTATTCAAAAAATGAATAAATATTTGTTTTGTGATCCTATCATTTATTTTAAAATTAAATAATAGGTATGAGATAGAAAACACTTATCAGAGGTAATATGGACATGACAAGTCTTCTAAACTCAATAAATTGTATCTATCTAGAGGTAATATGGACATGATAGATAATGAAATCTCGTTTTCTTGTTTAGAGTATACAATACTATCAGATGTAACATGGACGTGACAGATCGTAACAACTCAAAGAAAAATATATTAATATCTATTCAGAGGCCAAATGGACATGATATAGGAAAAACAAGAAGACTTAATATTTATTCAGAGGTCAAATGGACATGATAGATAATAAATCCAACTTTTTATATCAACTGGCAAGATAAAAGATTAAAATTTCTCTCCAAGCTTAACCAAACATTGGCAGCTGGGGAATAAGGAAGAAATTCAAACATAATATTTCTTTAAAAATTTGCCATTGATCGGCATCATGAGCAAATCTCCATTAGGTTTAGATAACCTATAGGCACCATTGGAAAAAACTGTCTCGATGACATAAGGGCCTTCCCATTTTGCTTAAAATTTCCCTTTACTCTTATGAGTTATCACCATCGGTCTTCGAACAGCTAGTACTAGTTCATCGACTTTGAATACCCTCTCTTTAACTTTACGATTGAAAGTTCGAGATATACGGGCTTGATATAGCTCAATATGATGTTGTGCTTGAAGACGCTTCTCATCCAATCTTTCAAGTTCTTGGACTCATAAGCGATCATTATTCTCTGTGGTTAGCTCATTAGCAATGGCTATTCGAAGAGATGGAATCTGGATTTCCAGTGGAAGGACAGCCTCACATCCGTAAACCAGTAAAAATGGTGTAAAACCAGTAGGAGTTCGGACTGTTGTTCGATAAGCCCATAAATATTCTCCAAGTTTCTCATTCCAATCATGTTTATTAGAAGAGACAAACTTTTTGAGAAGTTTGATGATCATCTTGTTGAAAGCTTCGGCTAAACCATTAGCAGCTGGATTATAAGCCGTAGACGCCAGATTTTGGATTCGATTCTTATCACAGAACCGATAAAATGCCTGATTGGCAAACTGTGGTCCATTATCATGAATTATCTGTCGGAGAATCCCGAAGCGATAAATGACATGGTGTTTGATGAAACTAACCACATTGGATGTCTTTACTTCAACAAGGGGAACTGCTTCCGCCCATTTAGAAAAGTAATCGGTTATAGCCAGTATAAACCGATGTCCCTTGACAAAATGAGGGTTAATTGGACCAATAATATCCATGCCCCAAGCTTCAAAGGGCCAAGAAGCTGCTGTAGGATGTAAGAACTCTGATGGTTGATGAATAAAATCAGCATGAATTTGACATACTTTACACCTTCTGGCATAATCCACAGCATCTGCTATCATAGATGGCCAATAATACCCCATTCTTCGAATGCGGTCCTGTAATTTCGGACCCGATTGATGGGCACCACAAACACCATCATGAGCTTCACGAAGCATTTGCTTAGCTTCATTCTCAGAGAGACAATGCAGCAATAATCCATCATATGAATGACGATATAACATATGTAAAGACGAATCATAATAAAATCGAAATGATCGTCTCTTGATTGATGCAGCTTCTTTGGGATCTTCAGGTAAAATCCTATGAACCGCATAATCAATGAATGGACTTCTCCAATCCCTCTGTTGGGAACTTGATTCTGTAATATAACTCTTTTCAATATACAGATTATTCTTAACACAGAATAAGTCTCGGTCCAACAAAGTAATAGTGTTTTGTCTTCGAATTGGAATAGCCAAATCTGCAGCTAAGCTAGCAAGAGCATCAGCATCCAAATTCTGAGAACGTGGTACGAATTCAATGAAGAATCCTTTAAATGAAAGGACCAATTCGATTACCACTTGATGATAAGGGATAAGGTCAGGATTTCTGACTTCATATGTCCCTCTAACTTGATTAACAATCAGTTGAGAATCTCCATAAGCTTCCAGGAACTCGATGTCCAATTGATTTGCTACTTGGAGACCAATGAGTAGAGCATTATATTCTGCCACATTATTGGAGCATGGTTCATTGAGAGAATAAGTACGGTATATGACCATTTTGTCAGGAGAAACTAAAATAATTCCTATCCCAGAGATAATATTGCCTTTAGGTCCAACTCTTGAAGCTCCATCAAAGTATAATTCCCAAATGTCATCTTTTAAAGTCATGTTGCAATCCAAAACTTCATCTGGAATGTCCTCATATAACTTCGACGTTTCAGGTATAGGATGAGCTGCTAAGAAATCAGCTAATGCTTGACCCTTCACTGATTTTTGAGGTACATAGACCATATCATAAGGAGTAAGCAACATCGCCCAAGTGGCTAACCTGGAGTTAAGAATGCTTGGTTTTCTCATCAATACCCGAATAGGATTTATTCTGGAAATGACATAAATGGTCTGTCCTGTCACATAATGTCGTGCCTTTTGAACAGCAAAAACCAAAGCCAGACATTCCTTTTCTACAGGAGTATACATGTGTTCAGCTCCGACCATCATTCGGCTAAGATAATAAATTGTTTGTTCATGACCCATATCACTTTTCTGTGCCAAAAGAGCACCAAGTGAATGATCCAAGGCTCGAACATATAGCAAAAATGGTCTTCCTATCACTGGTGGTACCAGAACATGTGGATTTGTAAGGTATTACTTGATGTCATTGAAAGCTTTCTGACATGCTTCATCCCAAACAAATGATACACCTTTCTTTAATAGACGGGAGAAAGGTTGACATCTCCCAGAGAGATTGGATATAAATCTCCTGATATAAGCGATGTGACCTTGAAAGCCTTGGAGTTCTTTTAGATTACGTGGAGGACGCATTTCAAGAATTGCTTTAATTTTATCAGGATCAACATGGATACCCTGAGAAGTGATGACAAATCTCAAAAACTTGCCACTGGAAACCCCTAAGAAAGACTTAGTAGGGTTCATTTTCAATTGATGCTGACGCATCAATTCAAATACTGTCTTCAAGTCTTTAATGTGATCATCTTTTGATCGACTTTTGACAGCAATAACATCTACATAACATTCAACTATTTTCCGTAGATGTTCTTGAAAGATGCTGCTCATGGCTCGTTGATACATAGCACCGACATTTTTTAGTCCAAGTGGCATAACCGTATAGCAGTAAACTCCAAGAGGTGTACGAAAAGTAGTATGCTTTTCATCTTCTGGATGCATCTTAATCTGATTGTATCCTGAGAACCCATCCATGAAAGACATGCGTTCAAAACCGCATGTATTGTCTATCATGACATCGGTAATCAGAAGTAGAAATTCGTCCTTTGGGCAAGCTGCATTAAGATCTCAAAAATCTATGCAAATTCTGACTTTTCTATTCTTCTTCATAACAGGAACAATAGTGGCAATCCAGTCTGGGTGTTGTTCTTCACGAACAAAGTCACATGTAATCAGCTTTTTGACTTCTGCTTCGATTGCATCCATCATGTCTGGTCGAGAATGCCGTTGTTGTTGTTTCACAGGTTTGGCATTAGAAAGAATATTGAGTTTATGAGTAGCAACTATAGGATATATACCCGACATATCCTCATAACTCTATGCAAAAATATCGATATAATCTTTAATCAGTTGTATTAATTCTTTATTTTCATCTTCAAAAAGGTTCTTACTGATGAATATTGGCTTGGACGTAGTTCCGTCTCCAACGTCAATTTGAACAATCTCATCCTCTGTAGGTGGTTGTCGTTGTTCAAAACGAAGCTCCTACTGAGTGTCCATCTGTTGGGCCCAAGGGTCATTTTCAAATGGCTCAAATTCATCTTCAGTTTGAACCATGTTAACTGAAAATACACACTCAAATTCATTGTAATAGTCTCCTCCAGCATATGAGGAGTGGGATGTATCAGATTCGATGAAATGAATTTCTTCCGAATCTGAGGATTGTGAAGAACTAGAAGAAAATTCTTCCATTAAATATGTGGGACGGATCATATCACAACCCATAATGAGTTTTCTGGTAGAATGGATCACCACATAATGGTAATCGTCTACCTTTGCCTTGATTGAGACATTGCATTGTCTTCAAATCATATCCCATTTTCTGGATAATCTTGAGAGATTGTTGACTATATTTGTCAATTTGGATCCTTCCTTTATCTTTATCGAAGATCATCTGTCTGAACAACAGAGATGTTTCTAGTCAAGCCAAACATAATTTGGTGCTTGTTTTTCTTATCAGACGGAATCACAAAATAGGATTCTTCATGACGTCTAAAAGTTACACAAGCTTGTGACGAAGCAGCTACAGGAAGAAGATAAGGAGAAGATTTTAGGAACTTTGAGCGTAAGGGCCTACATCAACATACGGAGGAAAAGAATTTTCCTTATGGTCAATGTATAAAGTTTCCTCTGTATCTATGTCGTCTTTATATTGATGACTTTGATCATCAAAAGACATTCTTTCAACAAATTTGACAGCCATATACTCTAAAAGAAAATCTTCATTGATATCAGAAAGTACAGAATGATCAATATTTACATCATTTACAAGTTGAGTACTACGCTTAGGATATATCATTAATGGACCATCATCCGTCTTCTGCGTAGACTTGCCAAGGTTGATGATCAATGGTGATTCTGGATCATTTGTATGAGAAGTACGTCCCTTGACTTTGATCATAAGAGGTGCATCTTGACTTTTGGCAGGAATATTCACTGATTCCTCAGATGAAGCCCGGGTTCTTCCTTTGACTTTGATCATCAGCGGTTGATCATTGACAGGTTGGGGTTGGATTCGACCTTTGACTTTGATCTTCAAAGGTTGCTCTTCCGGAGGATCTTCATTGACAGACTGATCTTCAGCAGGTGATTGATCTTCAGCCATATCTGATATCTTCTTCACATGCTCTTGTTTGTAGAGTTTTGAGTCAGAAAAATAGGCTTCAACACCCTTAAAGGGATTGATATCAGCAAATTCAGTCTTCACAACCCCTTGTGAATCCACGTACTTGAAGCATTGGTGGAGAGTTGAAGGCACAATGTTATGCTCATATATCTGCGGTCTTCCAAGAAGGATGTTGTAGGATACGTCTGAGTTAATAACATAGAAAGTAGCCATAGTTCGAAGATCACCAATCTAAATCTTTAGACGAATCTTCCCCAATGGTTTACTCTTGCCAGAGTTGAAACCAACTATCGTGGTACTAGTGTAAATCAAATCACTAGTAGGAATCCTCAAAGGTCTTAGCATACTCTGAAGAATAATGCTAATAGAAGACCCAGGATCAATATAAATCCTGTCAATTTCAGTGGATTCAATATACCCAGTGTAGCACAAAGGTCTGTCGTGCTTGTTATGCTTCAACAGCATATCTTCTTGTTTGAAGGTAATGTTAGGAATTGCCTCCATCATACTATGACATTTTAGACATGACACTGGTGTATTATCAGGACTCTTGAGTTGAGCCAAGCATGAGTCTGCTTGTAGCAAAGCTTCACTCAAAGTCTCTCTGCTTTCTTTAAAAATACGCAGTAGCTCAAAAATTGAAAGTCTAGCCGGAGTATTAGCTAACTGTGCTAAGATATCGAATTTGTAGGGCTTCATCACCACCCCTTGATTTGAAGTAGATTTCAAGGGAACGTCAAAGCGTACTGCTTTCTGTTTTCCTTTCTCAACCACCGATGGTTTAGCAGAAACAGGAGATGGTTGAACTGGGATCATTTCTACAACATCCTCTGCTTCTTTGGAAGATCCTTCATAATCTTTGTGGTATTCTTTCCCATATCTCGTACCAGTAAAGCTTTCTTCTTCAGAATCATGAGAAGGAAGTACCATATTGCAGGATTTAGTCTTCTTTCCCTTAGCCTTCTTCTTGTGAGGATTTTTAAGAGGAAGTTCAGAACCCAATCCAACAGTGGATTTTTGACTTTGAATCTGTAAAGGAATTCGCATTCCTTTATCATAGTTCAAACCCTCTGCCTTTTGAAAGTCATAACCCATCTTTTTCATGAGATGGACTGATTGTTGACTGTATAAGTGAATGGGCAACGGACTTTTATTGGATGGTTGAACAGAAGAAGAAGAAGCAGAGATCTCTGTAACCACAGGAGAAGAAGAAGGCATAGAGACTTCCGAAGAAGAAGGAATAAAAATCTTTGTAGCCATAGAAGAAGGAGGAATACTCGGAATACGAGGAAAGATCCCTGTAAGAGCTTTCTCATAAGCAGCAAAGACTTGTTGTGCCCTATATAAGGGAACACTATTCATAGCTAACCACTGCTGATGAGTGAGTTTGAGCTTGGTAGGAGGAGCTAAACTTGGAGGACATATGTTCAAACCTTTCAGCCTATCCTCCAAAGGAATGCCATCCCAAAGATGATCTAAATCATCAGGATCTAGAATAACATGAGAAATCATGTTGCAGGTTTTAACTTTTCTACCTTTCTTAGATTTTGAAGTTTTATCTTCATCCTCCATTTCAGGTACTAAGTCAGGATGTACCCACATGATTTCACCATTCTTTAATGTGAGAGGCAACAATCCTTCATTTTCTTCTCTGGCAGGCGAGATATTCATAATCTTTATCGTTGCCTTCGAAACTGGGACAATTCCATCTGGGACTTGCTGTGGAGAAAAATCTCCAAATTGAAGAGAAACCATATTGGTTGTGACCGTATGCTCATCATTAGTTAAAGCGATGGCATTGACATTTATCAGCTCCTGAATTTTCTTCTTCAGAACAAAACAAGCCTTAGTAGGATGATTGATGTATCTGTGATAGATATAATATTTGGGATTGTCAGTCAGATTCACCTCATTAGGCCTTTTTGGCTCTGGAATCTGGAGTTTGCCACTCTTGACCAGACATTAGAATATCCTTGGGATATCACTCTCATCAAAAGAATATTCTTCTTCTGGCTTAGAAGACTTCTGATTATTCGGTGTCGTTTTATTTTTGGAAAGATTAACCATAAGGGTATCCTTTCCTTTCCTATTACGATTACCTAAATTATTACCAGAAGAGCCTTTCTTTTCTTTGTCTTCTGAAGCAAAAATCATCCCATGTTTTTGAGCCAATCTACCATTAGCCTCGGCTGAAATTGCTGCTATGATAAATGAGGCCCAATCTGTGAATTGGGAACCCGTAAAGACAGCAATAGATGGTCGCAGATTCATCTTGCACGTATCAATCAGTACTGAATCTGGCATGCCTGGAGGCATCTTCAAAGTCGCCTGTCAAAAACGTTCAATGAACGTCCGAGTATCTTCCTTCTCCTTTTGTTTGATTTCTATTAAGGAAGACATGTTCATGTCCATGCCTCCTTCATAGAAGCGGAAGAGAAATATTGCTTTGAATTCGTCAAAAGACGAAATACAATTGTCGGGTAAACTACGATACCAGTCGTAGGCTGAACCCGTTAGACACCCGATAAAAACTCGGGTAAGAAGACCATTATTCTTCTGCAAATGTACAGTCATAATATCAAAATAATTAATATATTGACTTGGAGATGCCTTTCCATCAAATAATACCATGGATTGTGGTTTGAACTTTGGAGGAAAAGGCACATCATTCCAGAGGAGGATAAGGTTGCTTAATCCCTAACCTTTGGAGCTGATCATTGTGCTTCAGAACTTCAAACTGTGCTTTTAACTCTCGCACTGCTTGAATAGCTTCACTGGTTTGAGGAAGCACATTTGATTGAATTGTTGTCGGATGTACCATAATCCCCACCGGAGGTGGTACATCTTCTGGAATTATAGGATCTGGAGATGCAGAATTTTGATTGGTAGCAGGCTCCTGACTTTGATTATTCAAGGGTATATCAACCCCTTGACTATCTTGAGTTTGTGCTGCTACTTGCACCGGAGTTACCACTGCCGGTTGAGCAACTTGCTGAGTCATTATTATTTGATGCATACTTTGGATCATAGTAAGCATATCCTTCAATGACTGCTCAACTGCAGAGAGACGTTATTCTGTATTAGAAGATGACGTCTCCGGTTCGTCTCCAATAGCATAAGATTCAACCTCCCTTGAAGATATAGAGGGATTGGTGTAGAAGTATGAATCAATGCTATCGGTTTAAGACTCTAAGGACTGGGTACCCCCAGCTTCTGAGTCAGAAGTCTGTAACTGTCTCTGACTTCTCAATTGAGTATTCTGATATACTCTTTCAAAGTTATCAAGAAGTCGATTAAACTGTTGTTGACCAGGAGTTTGTGACGAGTTGTGTCTTGGAAGTCGTCCTCTGTTAGTATGAGATGCCATATTAACTGAGGTATATGACAACTCCTGTTCTTGATCTTCAACTGATTGTTGATCATTGTAGCCTAACCAATCAAAAACTGACCGTTTAGACATCGAACAGCAGCACTTAATTATAATCTGGTGACACTCACAATGGTGATCTTCTTTTGGGAGTGTCACAGGAGACTTTCTGTCTTTACGCTTTTGTACAAACAACTCGCGTAAATCAGAAGGAGTAGAGGAAGCAGTCTTCTTTATTATTTTTGGGATAGAAAGTCGTTTAGTCCCTTATGTATAAAGAAGATTACTCGCTGCATTAGCAGAACCAAGTTGTACATTTTTACGCGCTTGGAGTTGCATGCGTAAATCCTGAGATTTTTTAGCACAAAGAACTCCATCAGCATTACGCGTAATTTATAGGTTTGGTACCTTGCGTAAAGCAGTGTAAGAAGGCTGTTGGTGAAGAACCGAAGCTTTACCAACAATGTTTTTACGCTGGTTGCGTGCAGGTACATTCACTTTAGATGTAAAGACATTATTATAAATTTTATCTACACTGTCACAGACAGGAGATTTACCTTTACGCGTAGAGCGCAAAACATGAGTATCTATTACGTCACAGACGGGAGATTTTCCTTTACGCGTGGAGCATAAATTTTGTGTGTCTACCGTGTCACAGACGGGAGACTTATTTTTACGCTCAGAACGTAAAGCATTGGAGTCTACCATGTCACAGACGGGAGACTTGTTCTTATGCACAGAGCATAAATTTTGATTTTTACGCACTGGGCGTAATACCTCATTTTTACGCGCTGGGCGTAAAACTTGGAAATCTTCCTCGTCACCGATGAGAGATTGGTTTTACGCTCAGGGCGCAATACTGAGGCTGCCTCGTTACTAACGGGAGCCTAGTTTTTACGTCCACGGCGTATCGCTAAAGTAGAGACTGCCTCATCACTGATGGGAGTCTCCACTACCGGAGTAGGAAGGATGCCTTTGCCTTCAGAGACAACAGGGAGATCCGAGGATGGTTTGGACTTAGGAATCCAAACTTTTCGCGCCTTTCGCAATTTCTGAACAATGGAGCAGCAAGCACTACCCCCAGTCCTGAGCATTTCTTCGTAGGTAGTCTGGTCGAAGTGCACAACCAAAGTCTTCTTGGTCGATCCGACCAATGCATCATCATATTGAGCAATTGCCTTCTCGTCAGAGGAGAAGGTCATCCCCAGCAGAGTCTCCATTTTGTTTCATTTAACAAAATGCCTAAAAATTGGCTTTTGAAATAAAACGAGAAAAATTACAAAAAGTACAAATTGTTCTGGGAAGTATTGCTATGGAAGTCTGATCTGAAGGCGATCACTTTGTTCCTTGGACCATACGATGATGATGAAGAGTACTGCTAAAAGATGAACAGCCAAAAGAACTAAGTCACCAGAAAGGTATCGACGCACTTGGGCACTGATGGCGAGGTCGAATGCTTTCCTGCTTTGCTTCACTCTGTTCTGGAAGAAAAGTTGAAGAAGAATGCTCTAGAAAATCAAAGTCTCTAGGCTCTGATCTCTGTATATTCTCTTCTATCTCTCTTTTGATCTCTTGATGCCATCTATGTGAAAAATAAGTCTATTTATAGACTCAAACCTTTGTGCGTAAAAAGCAGCATAATCGAGTCTTTACGCTAGCAACTGTCACCCACGATGGAAGTCACCCTCTGTGTATGTTGACACGTGTCCCATTATTTCAACAAAAATAGGGAGCACGTACACACGTTCTTCAATAAGTGTGGCATGATAGCCACGTAGATAAACAACGTTTTAAAGTAGTCCGGAAGGATTGGGCGTAAAAATGACCCAAAATATGCCCTGAGCGTAAAGTGGCAAATTGGCGTAAAAACAACCCAAAATAAACTTTCCAGCGTAAAGTGGCTAAAATAGCCTTAAGCGTAAAACTTAGCCCAAATAGACTTTACGCTCACAATAGCTTTGAGCGTAAAAGCTCGAATAACTATAGTGCATAAAAAAGAAGTAATTTTATTGAGCGTAAAACAGCCTTCTCTGCACACCACATGACAAGTATCGGGTTTGGTGAAAATTCGATCTTTTCGACTTCTGTGTTTGCATGTTGTCAGCAAAATCATTCTGTCAAATCAAATCTTCTGCATTAAATGCGGCCTAACAGTTTGTCTCCAGGCGTAAAATTCAATAAACTGCCTTGGCGTAAAGTAGCTCGCGTAATGTCCAATGCAAATAGCCCTGGCGTAAAATAGCTCACATAGAGAGTTTCTTGCGTAAAGTCCTCAATTCCTTTGACTTAGTCCACAAAGAACTTTTTACGCTCCTACACTCTATTCATCCCGGAGGAACTAAGATGTACTGGGACTTATGACAGTATTATTGGTGGTACAGAATAAAGTAGAAGATAGCTCGTTTCATGGCCAAGTGTTTGGTATGCCAACAAGTGAAGGTCAAACACCAGAGGATGGCCGGATTACTGCAACCACTACTCATTCCCGAGGGTAAGTGGGAGCACATTACGATGGACTTTGTCACAGGATTTCCTCGGAGTCCTAATGGACGAGATACGGTATGGATGATTGTTGATAGGCTTACCAAGTCAGCCCATTTCTTACCTTTTAGAGTGGGACAATCCACAAAAGTTTTGGCGAATATGTATATGAAGCAAATAGTAAAGCTATACGGTATACCAGTTAGCATCGTATCAGACCGTGACTCGAGGTTCACCTTGTACTTTTGGAGAAGTATGCAAGACAGTTTGGGTACGCGTTTGAAGTTTAGCACGATATACCATCCGTAAACAGACGGCCAGTCAGAGCGTACGATTCAGATGCTAGAGGATATGTTGAGAGCGTGTATGCTTGACTTTGGCGGATTAACGGAAGACCACCTTCATCTTGTAGAGTTTTCCTACAATAATAGCTATCAAGTGAGCATTCAGATGGCTCCGTTCGAGGCATTCTACGGAAGAAAGTGTCGATCTCCTATTTCTTGGAGCGATATAGGAGAATGACAAATATTGGGTCCTGAGTTGATTTTGAGCACAGTGGAGAAGGTGAAGAAGATATATGACCACCTGCGAGCAGCACAGGATCGACAAAAGCAGTGGGCCGATAATCGTCGTCGACCTTTGGAGTTCAAGGAAGGCGACCATGTTTTCTTGAAGATATCTCCCACTAGAGGCACGATTCGATTCGGAGGACGTGGCAAGCTGAGTCCAAGGTACATTGGCCCTTCGATGTCTTGGAACATGTTAGAGAGGTTGCCTACAGATTGGCATTGCCACCGTCGCTAGGGGGAGTACATGACGTATTTCGCGTGTCTCAGCTGAGAAGGTACGTGGCAGACAACAGTCATGTGCTCGGTCACTCTGAAATTACCATTGGACCGAGCTTGTCATACCAAGAGCAACCGGTAGGTATCCTTGATCGCCGAGTGAAGGTGTTACGAAATCAATCTATACCATTGGTTCGCGTGGCAAGAAAGCATCACTTGCCAGGAGAGTCTACTTGGGAGTGCGAGGATGACATTCGGAATCGCTACCCTCATTTGTTCAAAAACTGAGGTACGACTTTCATACATTAGATCCTTTAATTTTCGTATTGCATTGCATACCTCCGACGTTAGTTTTGATTTCGAGAACAAATTTTTTTTAAGTTGGATAGAATGTAAACCCCCTAAAAATTTAGTATTTATTTTTATTTATATTTAAAGCTTGGTATTGATTTTCTCTTCTATTTGGTTGGCAAAAATAAAATAAAATAAAATAGTTATGTTTGAAGACTAAGGTTATTTAGAAAAGTTATGAATAATTCTTATTTTACTTACCAATATATTATTTTTATTTATTCATTTTCATGCAAGCTATAGGTATTTTGATTTTATTACACACAACTGTATCATATATATTTATACAACTGTTAAAAAAACAAAGAGAAAAAACCAAATGGAGTACTGTTCACGGTGAACAGTACTCATCTCCACCCCGACACACGCAAGCACAGCCAAACGATCGAGAGAATTCAAATCTGATTCTCCTCAATCCTTCACCAATTCGTTTCAATTTTTTTTGTATGAGTCTATCTCGATTTCTCTATGAAACCGACCTACAATCCAAATCAAAACCTTGATACGAAATCGAATTTAATTAGGATTTAAATTCGATATATAAGCCGACCCCAATAGCAACTTCACGAAAAACCTAGAAATTTTCCATCTGATAACTCGAGCGACAACCTTAGAGAACCCTGACCCCCTTGCGTGCAACCCCGATCGTCTGCACACCACCATCGGTCACCAAGTCGCCGGAGAGATGCTCAAACCCGACGGAACAGGACACCCTGTTTTGATAACGCGGCCGCGAGGTAACCCCCTTTGAACCCATGTTCCTTCATGTATACTAAATCGATTTCGATTCTACGAAGTTCTATATGAAGCCTATATGACCCTATTTGAACCCCTTCAAAGGGATTCAAGTATAACTTATTAGATTGAGCAGAAACTCGATACGAAGTTAGGAAAAACCTGTTCAAAAAGTTTACTTTAGGGCGGTCCAGAACCCTGACTTGGAAGGGTAATCCCGACTCACACACTTAGAATTTTTCCAAAACAAATTGAAACAATAAAAGACAACATATACGAAAGTATAACCCAACTTGCATAATCTGGTTTCGTTAATTATATATAAAGACAATTGGTTGAGAACATGCACGAAAAACTGTTTCAAAAACAATAAATTTTATAAAAACTTTCCGATATGACGTGCGTCCCGACAAACCGGGCAACGTGGTCGTAAATTATATGCATCGAAAGGTGCGTATGGATGTTGCCGATGTGTGAAAACTGATGGAACTTGATTTTGCTGCGTGTGCACGACGAAATCAGTGTGTATCCGTCAAGATACACCTGTATAGACCTTTTGTAAACTTAGTCATAACTTCGTGTACGTTTGTCGTATCGAGACGAAACTTACGCAAACAGGACCATATCGAAATTTTGGTCTTATTGCCAAGTTTGGTCTGATTCTGAGATAGTTGACCGGATCGCCATTTTGTGGGCCCTACGATCCAATCCAATAGACAAAATTGTGCACGGCCTGCCAGAATCCAACTTTGGATGTACGGTTGGGTTCGTCTTCTCAAATCGGACCCGTGGATATGTGGTTTGACGACTTTAGAGACCGTAGATATTGGCACGGGTCCAACGACGAACATCGTTTTGATCCAAAATTATAATTTTGTCCCTGTTTCAGAATTTGACTTTTGGACAGACATTTCCTAGATATATCTTTTATACTGGAAATGTGCTTGAAATTTGTTTCAACAATCGGAGCCGTTCGTAGATTTTGAGTTTCTTGCTGACGCTTCTGATTGCTGGATTTGCCATTCCTGCCCCACCAAGAAAGATACCTTTCCACCTTACTCTGTGATTTACTTATTCTTATTTTTAGTTACTTATGTTTAGCATTACTTATCTATTGTTAGTATTATATCACTGTGCGTCCAAGTCACACTTGGGTGCAAGCGACTCCATCGGTCGTTTTACTGCTTTTGGTTTTATTCTCTTGTATTGACTTAGCCTAGTGACCATCCAGTTATGATGATATATTGGTATACCTCATACGGCCTTGACACATGATTATCACGAGTTGGAAGTCACATGTAGGACACGTACTCGCGTAGTCGACTGGCCACCGATACATATGAGGCGTGTGACGGTTAGGAGTAACTACCAATAGAATTGCATGCTAGTAGACTTGACAATTACTAGAGGTTCCTATGGGACATGGATGTGACCCTACTAGGAATTAGATGGCAAGGATAATTCCTTAATGTATGGGCCACGTATGCACTTTCCTACTCCTGATCCTGCTGGCATCTGACATTCGATGAATGTTATGCTTTGAGGTCCCTGGTATCCCTTGAGGGACCATACCGATTCCCATGTAGCCAGTGTGCCCATGCATTGAAGGATTATTCTTAACTGCATTATCACTGTGGAACTGGTAGGCACTCTATTGCATGCATCCCTTTCTTTTCTATTATATATCACAGTTTATATGGCATGGTGTTTTCTTGTATCTTATTACGTCCCTCTGATGACCTGGTTATCTCTCCAGGGTAGAAGATTTTCCATAGGAGTATGGAGCGGTACTGGGTCCTTCATACATCGATGACGAGTCATCTCCTGCTGATTTCTAGTTTATTTATTCATTGTGACATTTAGTGGGCATTTTATATCTTTTTCCTTCCTATTTTGCGGAGGTTGGACTTCGATCATTTGAGACTATTTTTATGGCTGTTTGGAGTGGATATGTCCACCCGACTATCTCTTGAGACACTTATTTATTTTGGACTCTTATATCTTCTGTGTTGAGCTGTGATGAGATTAGATTATTATATTCTGGCCTATAATTATTTTATATATACAGCTTATGTATGTATACGAGAATTCCATATATTAGAGTATTCTTTGTATCTGTGCAGTTGGCATGTCTACGTACATGGTCCTAAGTATTTTGGGACTGGGGCGCTATACTTGTATCTCATTAAAAAGGACTCTGTGACTCCAGTTCGGATACCGATATACATCAGTTGCTCAGGATATCAGGCGAGTACATTCTTTGATAGTTTTTATTTATTTGATGATCATTATGATTCAGCTTCTAGTATAGTTCTATTTGATTCTCTAACACAACACGGATTATATTTTTGGATCCATTGCATACGACACACATACATACATGTCTAGCCTTTATCGCTGGAAACATCCTACTGGAATCACATACTGGCATCACATTATTATGGCTGGACTTGTACTTGTTTTACGTGTCGAGTTATGGATTCACTTGTACTTGTCAGGGCAGGAAAATACTCGCGTAGACATGTAAACATTTCCAAACATATTGGAATCACCCCTACTGGTCTAATCTGGAATGATAGTAGTTGCACACTTGCCAAATATGCGATGAGCCGTATTTACCTCTAGCCGTTTACATGTTAAAAGCGGTATTTCAAACACACTGGATTAGTGTCTTGTACTAGATTCACATTTGACTCATGTTATACTGTCTGGACTCACATCATCTCTATTCTAGTTCAGTTATCTCTATTTACAGTCTTCATTGTCATGCTCTTCTGATTTATTGTATTTACTTTCCTTGTTCTTTAGTTAAACTGTTGTTCTATTTCATTTTCTGTCTCAATCTTTTCAAATTCATCAAGTATTACTTGCTATAACTGCTTATAGTCTTTGTCATTTATTTGAAACTGCTAGAGGAGATGTGTTCGTTCTAATCCTGACTAGATATGTTGACAAAATTTTACAGAGAACTTGGAGGATCCAGCTAGCCTAGAGGAGACACCGTTAGTTCTTGGGATAGATTGCTAGGATGTTGTCTAGTTTTGTTTTAAGTTATCTTTCATGAGATATATATAAAATTACTTCTACTTTGAGATGTAATGATAACACTAAAACTTATTTCTCTTCTGGATTGTATTGCACTGTGATATCTTTCTATCTATTTCATATCGTGCTGCCATCTCTCTTAGTTATTTTGTGATTGAGTTGTATCCTTCGGAGATTATCCTCCGTTTGGAGAGTATATCTTTATTGGTCAGATATATTATATTATGTTTAGTGATTGTTGAGACCTAGGACAACGTTCTACCGTCGACACTGCGGTGTAAGCTGGACGTACCCACAGTCTCGTGCCCTTACACTGGGTACAGGTCATGACTGATAGATCAGCATCAACGTCATCTTTAGTTCTCTATCGGGGACCACATATTTCTTCGGATTTTGCTTACCCGTGTGGTCATCGTGTTTGGCGTACTGGAAAAGCTTTTTTCTAGATTTATTAGGTCTTTCGATATTCTCAAGTGAGTAGAAGATGTATCATATTGTCTTGCTCTTCCATCGTCGCTATGCGAGGTACATGATGTATTTCAAGTATCTTAGTTGCGTCAGTATATTCCAGATTCGAGCCATATCTTAGATCATTTTGGTCATTGGTACCGTAATATCGTATAAGGAGAGGCATATGTCTATTTTGGATCGGAAGGAGAAGGTTCTCAAGACCTAACTATCCAATTTGTTCATGTTTTCTGGGATCATCACTCACCGAACGAGTCGACAAGGGAGCGAAAGGATGATATTCGAGCTTGTTACTCGTATCTGTTTGATTCGAGAGGTATACTTATTTATGTACCTATATTCTACCTTTAGTTTGAGTGTGATTATAGGAACGTATAATATTGTGATATATGCTTGTGCTTTTACATTCCCTGCAATTTATTCTAGTTAGATTTCATGATTTATGAGTTTCCTATCTTGACCTTGATAGCATGTTTACTTGGATTTCCTGCCTATTTTGCTTGCCTTATGGAAATTTCGATGATGAATTTTTCTGGGAGGAATGTTGTGAGACTCGTCTCATAATATCTATATTTGTATACGGATACATATTTTATACGATATTGTATTTTTTTGACTTTCGGAGGATCGTAGAATAACTTGATTTTTGAGACTTTACACGACCGCGTACCACCGGTATACTTTAGTATACCGCCAGTATATGTCTGGGTGATATTCCACTTTTAGATATTTTCTATTTTTTGATATTTTTGTGAATATTGTTTTAATATTTTTTAGATAGTGATACATTCTATTATCCAATGGATACTTGGTTTTCTTTTGAATGAATGAGATTAATCCTGATCGAGTCGCGGATCGTCATCGGACGGTCACGATTAATTCACCCCTATATATACCCTTCTTCGGTTTATTTTGATTTTTTCTTTCTCTCTCCACTCTTCTTTTCTCTTCGTTTCCTCTCCATTGGTGGTGGAGTATAAAAGTTAGGCTGAGAGCTATATTCGTCAAGTATATCTTGCCGAACTACTGGACATATATTATTTTACTACTATTTTTGTTTCCTATTCTTTTGATACCCCAGTATTGACTAGTACTTGCTTTACTAAATATGTTTACCTCATGATTATCGTCATTTTGCCCGTCTCAATTTGTTTTGAGCTAGGTTTTATTTTCTACGAAGTCTTGATATTTTTAGTAAGAAAACTATGTATCGGGAACGAACCGAGAGATTGCCATTAGACTTACTATATATGCTATGCACGACCCTCCTCTAGTATTGTTTCCATAGTTATACTAATTTTGCAACTTTTGGGACAGATTTGGATCCTGGAACTTGTTTCATCTCCTTAATATTGCTTCTTGGACAGAAACGACATTCCGTCGATATACTGGAGTATACCGACGTCATACGGTTTTTGGATCCATTTTAGAATGAAACGTTGCTATTACACTTATCGATATACGTCGGTGTACTAGTCTATATCGCTGGTGTACCGACCCTGCACGTTATTTTTATAGCAACTTTGTGTCTAATTTTGGCATACGACGGTGTATTGGTCTGTATCGATGGTTCACCGGTGCGGCAACATGTTGACGGAGAGTTTTTGCAGTGCAAGATCGGCATACAGTCGATTTACTGGTATACCGGGTATACTGCCGGGATACCCAACTTGATATTTTTTTGATTTGTTCCAGTCTTCTGAATCTTCCTGCTTATTATTTTCCTTGTATATGCCATGCATGTCTGAATTTCTCGTACATATCTAGTTTGCCTGATAGTGGCCCGACGTGGTGCACTTTTGATTTCTTGTCCTGTCTAGCTTGATATAGTGGCTCGTCGTAGCGCACCCCTATTCTCAATACCTATATATTTCTTTATGGCTTGTTATAGTGCACTCTTGCTTATCTTGTCCAGTCTTGCATGTATCGTGTCTAGGATGGATTTTAGGAAATGCCACACCCGAATCCTGAATAAAAATGTTAAGGACTAAACAACTAGCTAGATTATCTAGATGCGTGGGAGGGAAAATTTTCCCACTTGCTTGCAAGCCATTTATTTCGGCCTATACAATAGACTTGTAGCTCTCCGTCGTGAGGGACACATTTCTAGCACACCATCGAGTGGGGCAATCATGTACACCTGTACTACTATAATTAGCTCGCCGTCGTAGGAGCTTACTCGTTAGGATATACGTCTCCTAGCGGTGTATCTACTATATATATCCCTACGTTCACCGCCTGCATGAGTTGGATAGACTGCAGGACGGGCAGCCGGATTAGATTTCTCAAACTACATTTGTAAATTAGATTGTGATAACCCTAGTTAGCTAATGTATCAAGTCGTACTCATTCCTTGGCTGTGATTGATGGATAGAGTCCATTCATGTCTTGTCTATTCTAGTCTTGCTCTAGCTTGTTTATTTCAATATTTAGATTCCTATTTGTTCATGTCATGCTATCATTTCTGCTTGCATGCTCGACTTCACTACATTTTATACATGATCGGCTTCACCCACATGATCCTGTTATTCTTTGACATTACCATGTACATGTTCATATGTTTGTTTTCTTTCATATTCTTGTGGTACTTTTATTTTCTGCCTATTTCACTATTTTTACTTTAGTATGGTTATGATCGCATGCTGGTTTTAGTTTATAGTTTGGCTTCCTTTATGGTACTTGTATCGGGGGGTCTGACCCTCTGGTTTTGTTTGACCCTTTTCGAAGGTACTATTACAAACTATATGCATATTTATTTGTATTTTCTAAGTTATATTAAAGTTAACGGAAAAAAAAAGTTAACAAAACATAAAGTAATATTAGCTCGCCCTCTCATCGATGAGGTTTCTGTAATCCGATGGGTGGCCAGGAAGACGGTTACCATGTTGGCATCCTCACGGCCCTCTGTACTTGTTAAAATATTTTGTTTGTAATTAAAGTTAAACATTTTATCCTACTTTCATTAAATAATAATTATTTATT